>JAHTLZ010003468.1:9212174-9285985 GCA_023846285.1 Phrynocephalus versicolor | reverse complement strand
TTTGTTTGTTTGTTTGTTTGTTTGTTTGTTTGTTTGTTTGTTTGTTTGTTTGTTACAATTTTAGGAGTCACTTCGTGGTTGGTGGAGCTATATGCTCTCATGCTTCCTCCTGCCTTCCTCTCGGTGGCTATTTTCTTCTATAATGGTGGTGAGATGCCTCCAATTTATTAACCTCTCCCCTGCTTTTATTAAAAGGTGTCAGCAAATCAGTTTGGGGACCGTACACTACAGCCCAGGACTGGGTAACATGCAGCCTTTGTGATGTTCATGGGCAGCAGTCACTCTAACCAGCATAGCTGATGGCAGATAATACAGGAAGGACCCACATTCCTCATTTCTGCCATAGCCAGGGGGCTGACGAAAGGGAACTACCATGTTTCCCCAAAAATAAGACACTGTCTTATATTTATTTTTTCTCAGGAAGACACACTAGGGCTTATTTTCAGGGGATGTCTTGCTTTTATTAAGTATAATATGCTTGAATGTCAGCCCTGCACACAACCATAGCCACGCCCATCACTAGGTCTTATTATCAGGGTAGGGCTTATATTTAACAAATGCATAGAAATCCTGCTAGGGCTTATTTTGGGGGGAGGTCTTATTTTCAGCGAAACAGGGTAATGTTGGCTTACCACTCCCCTAGCTTCAGAACCTGGGAGCAGACAGGCTCAGTGGTCTCCGAGTACAGACAGACTCACTGGCGAGAGGATGATGTGCTGGTGAGTGTCCAAACTCTGGGTTGTTTCTAAGGTTTATGGAGTGCCCAGCTCATGAGCTCTGAGTTCAAATTCCTGTTTGAGCATGGAAACTCACTAGGGGAGGTAGTACTGGTAAAACATCTCCTTAAATATCTCAGGTACCTCGAAAACCTTTTTGTGGGGTTTCTTTAGTAAATGGGATGCAATTTAGCGGCATAGAACAACAACTGTAGAGCAAAGCCAGAGCTTTTAATTCTGCCCAGAAATTAATGGGTTGTGGATAAATTTATTTCAGCAGCAGCAAAGCAAACAAAGAAATGACAATGCCCTTAAACCTACTCTCAGCAATAAAAAATAAAGATACCGGTTAACAATGGGGCTACCCTGTTGCAGACGGACCAGTTGTAGACTCTGGAGGCTTTTTTTTTTCAGCCAGGCAGATGTTTTTGGTTACATTTTTACCACACTTCACTGAGATTGGTGTGCTGCACCGGATATGCATGGGGAGGGGTGGTTTCCCCATCCCCACCAGTCCTCATAGGCCTGACAGTATCATTTGGTCAACCCAGGGATTTCTCTGCCATTAAAGGGGCAACCCCCTTTCCTACTTGAGCAGGAAAATAATGTGGCTCTTAGCTCGTTCTTTCAGAACCATCTGAGATGCACTACTACCTTGTCTCCCTGTCCTTCTCTTTCTCTTTTTTTTTTTCATGCAAGGAAAGAGGAAGCGTTCTGGGAGATCCAACCCACAGACATCTTCTGGAGATGAGTTCTAAAGGGCACCAAGACTACCACTCCAGTAGCTTCCTTTTTTGCACAGGAATTAAGGGTGGAGCTAGGCCATGCCACTAGCAGCTAGCCTCTGCCCAGGTGAGCAGAATGTAGGTGGTCTGTAGGTACATGTCTACAGGTTGGAACTTCCAGAATTCTAGTTCTACCTATGGGACATCTCTACAGTAGGGCTCTCCCAAACAGCACAGCCTTATTGGTGGGATCATAGGAACGTCAGAGCTTGCTCACAGTTCCCTGGAGGTTGGATGTGGAACTTCCTCTGGCTGAACTGGTCAGTGGGCAGGAGGTTCACTCCTCCCCTGCCACATTTGGGATTAAATAGCATGGGGACCAGACACAATCCTCTGGCATCCATAGTAGAAGTACCAGGAGTGAAAGCCATGGTCTCCAGCTAGGTAGGAGCCCAATCACCAAACCACAGGCCACCTTCACCCCACTTACACTGGGAATTCGGAAGGATGCTGTAGTGATGAATGACATCAAAATCCATCAAGGGATCCTTGGAAAACTATCAGAGTCCTGCTGCCTTTGTTCTCCCAATTGAGGTCCACCACCAAAACAACCCAACCAGTTTCAGTTCTCAAACTGGAAAGAAACCAGAATGAAATTGGCCTACATAACCCAAGAATATCTGAAACTGTGTTGTTCCTTGTCACACATTTGAACAAGAATGTGGGATTAACCAACATCTAATCGTTGGAAAAGTTCCGATGGATTCAGAGCTTGGAAAATTAGTTTTTTTGACTACCAATCTGAAAAACCATCCCTCAACTCAGAACCATCCCCATGTGCTACACTACAGGACCCATCGTCTTTAAGATTGTGCTAGGTGGGGACAATGGAGGTTATAACTCAGTGTATCTGGAGATTGGTTGGATTAGGGAGGGCTGCAATGAGGCATATAAGACACCCAGCCATTCTGCCAGAGGTCTGTACCCATTTGGACAACCCGGACTATTACAGCTGCTTTATCCTCCTCATCTTAGAACTGCAGAGCTGGATGGGACCTTCTGGGTCATCCAGTCCAGCCCTTGTCAAGGAGGTCCATTGGAGAATCGAACTCCCAACCTCTGGCTCCACAGCCAAACGCCTAAACCACAGAGCTATTCAGCAGTCTTTATACTTCAATTAATTATTTAAATAATAAATAAATAAATAAATAAATAAATAAATAAAGCGTGCATAATTCTCCTTCCAAATATTCCTAGAAAACCAAAGCATTTCAGGGCCCTGGAATGACAAAGCCTTTCCCTGACAGACATATTCCAAGGAAAAGAGTCAGCAGCAAATTCACCCGTTGGATCAAAAACAAAATATCTCTTGCAAGGAGTGGATCCAAATACTATTATTTATGATAGGAGGCAAGGGTAGGATATTCTCGGCCTCTTTCATTGTTTACTTGTGCAGCCCTGAAAAGTACCGCCATCACAGGATGTCACAGCTGAAAAGGACCTTCCTGGTCATCTAATCCAAACCTCTCCTCTTTGCAGTTCACATGCAACTTGAGCATCCTCGACAGACAGACAGTAGCCTGGCCGCTACTTCAATATCTCCACTGGAGGAGGGTCTTCCACCCTCCAAGGCAATCAGTTCAGCTGGCACCCTTAATACTCTCACCCTTTGAGCCTGGAGCTAGAATCTGCTTTCCTACATTTCCTAGACAAGGTCTACACTACAGCCTTGCCTCGCCTCTTTGGAGCATCTGAAACCGAATCTGGTCCCATCTTCCACGTGGAGATGCCTTTTTAGATACTTATTTAGACCCTGACTGCCATGTGTTCGTGGGACCTCCGTTTCTCCAGGTGGAGCACACCCAGCTCACTCTTCACTTGTTTTGCGTAGGCCTTACTTTCCAGACACTGATCAACCTGGTTATCCCCTTCCAGGTTCACTTGAGTTCATCCACCTGTGTGTCTACACTACAGAGTAAAAGAAGGCTGATCACAGTTTAACAGTTGTGGCTCCACTCTAGGATCTGCTGTGTGGAAAAGTCCTTGGGATTCTCCGCTGTATTGCATTGGAGTATCACACTGAGAGAGAAATCCCCGGAGTCCATATCTATTCCGTAATAATAGATATGCAGAGACTGCCCTTAAAGGGCTCTCATATCGCTCTCATTGTCAGGCAGAGATGCATCCCTCTATCCTTCTTCTTCAAGTGTGGCACCCAGAACTGGCACTGTGTTCCAGATTTAGCCTGCCTGGTGCTGAGCTCCCAAGTCTGCCTAGGGCTATGCCTCCTTAACATTTATTAGCACTCCTTTGTTATCCGCATCACCAGTGATTTTCCTTTCGCAGTGCAAATGTTGACTCAGGAGGAGACCCCACTGACTTCAAGGAGCCTTGCCAGCAACCTAACAGGTCAGGGGCAGGTAGAATCTCAACCAGAGCAGGCCTATTGGATCAAAAGGATTCACACTTATGTGGGTTGGGCAAATCTGCTTCATTCAGTTCGTCTACTCCAGCGAAGACCGAAAAGAGTTTTTTTGTTCTCTTCTCCAGGCCTTTGACAAGGGACAGTCTGCCCATGGATGCATCTTGACTCTGGCGCGCATGCATGTAAACACATGCGCATGAAAGCCTACTCCGGGGTGCCGTCTCTTTCCCGCCCTGCCAGAAATTGTGGAATGTTGCTTTGAATCATATAGCTACCGCAGCTCTTCTAACACCACGCTCTCCATCGTGTGCTTCGGGTACTCTGGGCAGAAGACTCTCGGAGACGGTCAACACCTCCCCCCCCCCAAAAAAAAAAGGAATCCGGGCTCCTGAACTGAGCCAGGGTGTTCAGACAAACGCACGGCCACCCTGACTTTCCTCTGTGCGGAGAGAGACTTCTGAGATTTTTAGGCACGTCTCCACCTCCCTAAAAGCCAGCGACCTTCTTTAGGCAAACGCAGCCCTAAAGACCCACACGCGTTGCCACCCGATGCCCACAAACCAGCCAGTTCCTCAGGCGGAACAATTTCCATCATCATATGACGCAGCCACTAATTCCACGCTGCCCTCAGTGTCAAGAGAAAGGATAAAGAGAGAGAGAGAGAGAAAGGGAGGAGGGTTTTAGGTAACACACACCTTGGTCAGCTGCATTCTTGCCTGGCCTTGCTGGCTCCCTTTTGCCCGGGGTGCGGAGCAGCAGTCGGCTCCCCAACAGTCTGGCTTCCCTGTCCAGCCCATACGATCCTTTCTGCTCTCCGACTCTTTCTTCGGCAAGTTAGTTATGGGTACTCCCCGTCCCTCCGTCCCTCCCTCCCTCTTCCCGGGATCTTTGGCACACGGCCTTGCTCTGCAAACTCCTCCTCCCTGGCCCACTCTTCCCACCCACCCCCTTTCCTTCTCTCCATCACTCACTCACTCTCTCTCTCTCTCTCTCTCTCTCTCTCTCACACACACACACACACACACACACACACAAAAGGAGAGAGGCTGCCTTTATAATATTTAGCTCCATGCCAGAGCTAACTCAGCCCTGCCAGATGAAGCTTGTGCGGCGTACACAGAACTAAGGGGAGCTTGTACACAGGTGGGAAAATGACACACACACACCCCACACACACTCACACACACACAGAGAGATGTAGGTAGATGAGTGTGTGCAGGGAAGAAGGGCCTCATCCTTTCAGGGAATAATGGGTTGCCCGGGGGGTGGGGTGGGCAGGAAAGGCAGGGGGAAATGACATAGTGTTCAAAATGGGGACGATGCCTTGTCAGAACACATAGACTCCAAAGAGCGTAAAAGGATAATTGGAAACATATTACCCCTGGAAAAACCCCTCCAGAGCAGCTTGGAAGTAACAAAGAGACATGTGTACCGTCCTGCCAGATCTGTATCCTGTTTCCTTCCAGTCAGTGGGATGTGGGGTCAGTGGCTTCAGGGCCAGCATCTCAAGAGGGAGTTTAAAAGAGAAACAATAACAGGGAGCATGGTTTCTGATTCCTAAGGAAGAAAATATGGTGCATGTTTGCATCTCTCTCTCTCTCTCTCTCTCTTCCCCTCTCTCTTTCTCTCTCTATCTGAGGTGTTGGATAATTTTTTTAATGCTAAGTTTTATATAGATGGGCTGAGCAGGTATATAGGCCTTGAACGGATGAAGCCTTATTGTGGCTCTTGACCTGGGATGGATCAGCTTTGCAATTAAAGCAGAGTTGACTTCACTGGTAAAGGAAGTCTAATGATCTTCTAACATTTTTTCCCTCAGATTTGCATGATGCAAATTAGCTTGACTTTTGTTTGGTTATTTATCGCTGGGAGAAAAACAACAGGGGCTCCATTTTCATGCTGATTGCTTTAAAGTAGCTTGGAGATTAGTCTGCAGGGAAGGGGCCGTTTTTCCCACCTCCTAATTGTATAGCTGCCCATCTTATGCATTTTAGCCTTCCTTGTGCACAGGGTTGTGCACCATGGCTAACTTTTGCAGGGACTGGCTCTCATTTAGAATCTTATAAATCAAGAACTCACCCTGAAGACCCAGTAGAAAATACTTAAATTTATTTATTTCTTTATTTACTTTTGTACTGTCAGACTTTTCCTTGGGAACTCTGGGCGGTGTACATCAAATTCCCAAAATAAACCATTTGCCCAAGAAAAATATCCACAACAGTAAATCAAATAAAAAGATAAAACACAACAAACAGCCATACAACAAAGGGATCTGGCAAGAAAGGGCTGGGATGAACGATACAAACCGACTGACAAACAGACATACCGTTATGCACTCAGCAATCACCAAAAGCTTTCCCTAAAGAGCCAGGTCTTTAAAGCTCTCCTGAAGGCCTGCAGCGACTCAGCCAGCCTTAGCTCCAACAGCAGTCTATTCCAAAGTGCCGGGGCGGCCACTGAGAAAGCCTGGCTCCGGTTAGAGAACCTTTGGGCCTCCCTTGGAGTGGCCACCCAGAGTGAACAGGAGAGCGAAGCTCTGGTCGGTCAGGACAAAGCTGACCTCTGAGGTCTTATCCCTACAACCCAAGCAAAGCCCAGAAAACTGGGCCAACCATTTGGGATCCAATTCTCAACTTGCACTATTTTGTGTTTTAAAATTACCTTTCCAATCGTCACAGTGGCAAAGGCCCTTGAGCATATGCCAGAAAGGCTGGTCCTACGATGAACCCAACTGGATTGCCTACCCCACGCAGTAGATGCTGGGAGGCAGAAGGGACACAACCTTACCTTGGGAGGTGGTGGCTGCCCGAATTCTGGAGGCATTCAAGATAAAACTGATCTGCCAGATCTGTTTTGACTTGGTAGTCCGCCATGAGCAGGATGTTGGACTCAATGGCTGTATGGTTCCCTTCAAGCTCCATGATTCAATGATCCAGTGATTATCTCCACCTTCATGTCTTGGGCCAGTCTTGCATTTGTGTGTTTGTGTTGGGAAATACCTGCATTTAATGTCCCTAGTTTTATCACAATTATAGTACTGTATAGTGTGTGTGTTGTGTCGTTACAGTCATGACCGACTCTTCGTGATCCCATGTCCATGGAGTTTTCTTGGCAGGAATGCTGGAGTGTTTTGCCAGTTCCTACTCCATGCTCCTGCAGCACCTGATATTGGTATTCCCTGGCGGTCGCCCATCCAAGTACTAACCAGGGCCGACCCTGCTTAGCTTCCGAAATCAGGCAAGATCAGATGTGCTTAGGGCATCTAAGCAGCTAGAATTCTGCTCAATACCTGACACTCAGTCTGGTGTAATCCTCGTTGGATAATTAACATTTTGGGGCGACTTGGCCATGTAGCAGATAGAGTGATGGACTAAGACGCTGGAGTCCAGAGCTCGAATCTCTGTTCAGCTGTGGAAACTGATTTGGGGGAGGGGGGAAGACTGGTAAAAGACTGGTAAAACCACAACTTAAACATCTCCCTTACCTTAAGAGCTCTATTAGGGTCACTGCAAGTCAATTCTGACATGATAACTAAGTAGTAACGAATGCTATTAGGACGCATCAGTTTTGCAAAATAATTGCTTCTGGAGAAAAGTGTAATTCTTAGAACTGATGTGTTATTACGAAAGAGCGTTGCTACCTAATTGCCAACTCCTGAACACATGAATGAGGACTATAAAGGGTGCAGAAGAATTCTCCACTTTTCATTCATGTTCTGTGTGTAAGGATACAGAGTTGGAAGAAACTCCTTTCGGGGTGTGGGGCTTCGGCTCCCAGGATTGGCCTCCCAGATGGAGAGTAAAGTTTTCATGCTCCACGCTGGGAAACAGAGATCTGTGCGATGTATGGCAGTAGAAAATATCTGCAGTAGGAGAGTGGGCTGGCGAGCTCAGTGAGTTGGGTGCCTGGCAGTGGGGCCAGAGGTTAGGAGTTCAATCACGCTCTGTGTGTCCTAGGCAAAGAGCCAGGCTGGGTACCCTTGGGTAAGCTAAACTCTTCTAGGATACCCACATCATAAGGGCATGGTAAGCTACGTCTGAGTACACTATACCTAGGAAACTGTAAAAAGGGTTGCCTGAAGTTGGAATCAGTTTGATGGCACACAATTATTAGTACTGTATTAAAGTTCTGCTTATATAAAATGTTCTGCTTATATACCGCTCCATACCACTTCAAGTAGTCTCTGGGTGGTTTTATAGTTTTTAATTACAGTATGCAGACTACACATTGCCCCCCAGCAAGCTGGGTACTCATTTTACCAACCTCAGAAGGATGGAAGGCTGAGTGAACCTTGAGTCTGCTCCCTGGGATTGAACCCCAGGTCATGAGCACAGTTTTACCTACAGTACAGGCATTTAACCACTGTGCCACGAGGCAGTATTGAGAAGCCTGGACCCGAGCCATATGACTGAGTGGTTAATTGCCCCTCACTGGAGATGGCTGGCATTCTGCAGCCATGTATCCTGCACTAAAACATTCTACGCAAGTTACGCAACATATCCTTCCTGTCCTCTCACTGTCGTCCTAGCAAAAGGGGAGTCTGCTATTCATTCCCTTTGCAAACACTGACAGCATCCCCGAGCACTTGCACTGGACAGATCGTGTCCAACTGCAAAGAGGGAGCAGCAGCAGCAACGCACAGCAGAGAATGCAGCTGTTTGTGGGGCTGGGAGAGTCCCTGAGCAAGGAGCTGGAGGTGTCTGTTGTAGCTGTTTTGCCAGGAGCTCTGCCCAATGTTGCTGCTGCTCAGGACATCTCCAGAGAGCCCAGGATGAGGGTGGCAGAAGGAATGGGTCCCTGCCTTCCCCTGTGAGCTGTCCACCTGAGTCAGACCTTTGTCCTGCTGGCACCAATGCAACAGCCCAGTTGCTGAGACTGATAGCACAAGCAGCTCATCACTGCTTGCAATGTGTTTATTGAATCATAGGATTTGTTACATTAGTTTTACATTCTCCTTCCAACGAGGCTGAAGCCGGTGGCTCTCCTCCTCTCTACTTCATCCTCCTAACAACCCTGTGAGATAGGGAAAGCTAAGAAAGAGCTTGACTGGTGTGACCCACTGAGTTTTCTGACTCCATGGGAAACCTCAGCCTGGATCTCCCAAGTCCCCCTCCAGAACCTTGGCTTAAAGGTGCTCTCTGTACAAGCCAAGCAAAGCCAGGATACTTCCATCCAAGATATGGGGTCCAATTCCCAGCTTGCACAATTTTGTGTTCTAAAATGGCATTTCTAACTCTCACTGTGGCAAAGGCCCCCTGGAATTTTAGTCCACCCCTCTACCCACTGGGTATCATTAAGAGGTCACGGGTGGCAATTTTAATTTCCAACAGTAACCTCGAGTCATAATAACAAATACCATCTTCTGCAGGTTATTCTTCAAGGGAAAATAGATGGGAATGGGAAGCACAGCCCAGGTTTCAGAAGAACATTCTGGCTTAAGAATTTAAGCCAGTGGTTCACAGTGGGCAGTGCTTCCCTGTTTAGATTAGCTTAAGAGAAAACACAGATCGTGCTAACGTTCTATGAGGACATGGCATTTGAAGAAGAAGAACCTGGAGTGCTGTAGTATCAGAGACACTGCAGAAAATTAAAACATTAACTATACTGAGCAGCCTGATACTTCTAAGCCTGAAAGAGAATTTAAAAGGGGGGCTCAGTCCTGGTCTCAGGCAAAGGATGGGTCCCCAGCAGCTGCCCCCCCCAAAAAAACCCAAGTGTTGGATCCCTCCTGACCTGGAGCCATGGTGTGCCTTGAATAAAACCAGGCCAGGGATCAGTCTTCCTCACTGCGATCCAGATTATGAGCATTTACTTATGATAACTGCCAGGTCTTGACCCTGCAAGGCTCCTCCTCCTGTGAAGCAATGTGCAAGAGCACTTCAATGGTGGCAGCATGTATGCATCTGGGTGGAACCAGAGTTATTGATGGTACACAGGTCTGCTGTCAGAACTGTGCAGATTTCTTCTATGGAGCTTGGCTCAAGGCATGTGGGATGAAGAGGTGAGATAATAAAAGAGATGTCGCTCAACATCTGCCCGAAAGGGTTAAGGTAGCACCAGATCAGGTGCCAAGTAGAGATGAGCTAGCGCTTTAGAGGATTAACCACCCACGCAACTCATAACACACAAAGGGTGGAACTGTGCTGCTAACCTGGAAAAGGGTAAGGCTTTTCCCTCCATCTGTCGTGTGCCTTACAGAGGCTCCAGGAAGGAATTCTAGCCCAACCTGACACAACCACTAGTGCTTATACAGTATCTACATTAGGTTGCCATTTTTTCCAGGCTACTGGAATTTAGTCTTCAAAATTGGATGCTCCACAATTTCTTGCAAGGCAGTCGCCAGAGCTAGTTTTCCTATTAAGGCAGCATTCTGAAGTGGCACATCTTGGGTCAATGAGACTACTCAGGTTGTTCCTTCTGAGTCCCCTGCCCCAGTCAACTGGGTTGATTATCCCAGGCAACAGGACCCGAAGGACAGCAGTGACATTGGCAATATTGCCTCATTAATGGAGCTCCCGTCACAGACATGCAAAATGGAGGTACAAAGGCCCGTCGGCACTCTCACGTGCCACATATGAAGCTGTTGCTCCTTATGATGGAAAGAATGAGAGGGCAGAGGTTTAAGGAATGGCTTTAGAGGAGAACAAGTAGGACATAAAAAAACAATTTTCAGTGTCGAGATGTCCTGTTCAAGATCCCTAGCAGCAGCCAGCCATGCCCTCTTCCAGAAGGTTCCATTCTGCTCCCCTGCCTTGGTCTCCTCTCTTGTTCCTTGTGGTCCATTGGCATTCCGTTGAGCAGGACCCAAGCTAGGATGGCCAGTAACTTAATAACAACAGCCATGAGAGAGAAAGAGAGAGACAGGGAGACAGGGAGAGTGAGAGTGAGTGAGTGAAGAAAAGAGGTTTTTTTAAAACTACACATGCCAATTTATATAAACAGATGGAAAATTAGAAAGTATTATTTTACAATTGAGGCAAAAATAAAGCACAAGACAATGCCCTGGTGAGTTTGTATGGCTGTTGCTGAGCCTGATATCTAGCTGCTGCTTGTGGTGGATGGACAACTTTCAAGGTCCCTGATCTCTCCTGTGTGTGTTTTGTTAATTTAACACCAGACTTGGATTGGATAAACCCTTTCAGAAAAAGAATGGTTCCCAACCTTGGATCCCCAGATGTTCTTGCACGATAGCTCCCAGGAGCCTTCATCATTAGCTGTGCTGGCCAGGATTTCTGGGAGTTGTGATCTAAGAACATCTGTGCATCCCAGGTTGGAAACCACTGATCTAAAGGAGATTCCTTAGTCCAATCAAGCATTCCTGTCTTCTTTCTCCAGTATCTCATCCCCTCAAAGGGGCTTGCCTCATAATTAATAACGATGACATAGACCATAGGATGTAACAGTTTTGGCATGTAGCTGCCCTCCATTTCTTCCTCTGTTGCAGACTTGGAGCTTTTTGCATGGCATTTATAGACTATTGAAAGCACAATCTGCAGGCAAACTGTATCTCTGGCATGTAAGACAAGGACCATGTTTATAGGCATACATCCCCGGCAACCTGGGACACAGCTTTGAAGCCACCTACTCAACTATTGACTCAGCAGCTGAAACCAAACATCTAAATGTCAACAAATGGAGAAACCACCAGACAGACCAAGATGTGGGAAGACGGCAGAGGCCTTCACCTCAATTCATGAACATTGAGTGTTGCAGCTTCTCTGTTCACACAGGGAGCCATAAGTAAGGAGGCTTAACCATAATTAGGAAGGTATGATGTCAGAATATCATGTTGATAACCAGAATCAGAATCCACAACCAACAGGACAGTTAGGTAACCACATATTCTGCCATTAATGGTTTTTCAAAGCCTTCACTCTTGCCTTGGAGGACAAAGTTGTATTATTTCAGCTATTTAAACATGTAGCAATTTAGCCTCACCACATTTGAGGGTGTTCTGGGGGGGGTTCCTAGATTTTTGCCCCAATTCTGGCTGGTACCATTTTTCATGGTTGGTCCTGGTTTTGATTGACCCTGATATCTGAACAAACAAGCCATTTTTAAAAATTATTTTCAACAAATCATCATTACATATCACAGATATCAAATAAAACTAAAAAGTTCCAGTTGTCGTTCATCATATTGTCTGAGTGAACTAACAAGCCATTATTTACAACATTTGCTATGTGGGGACCATAATTCCAGGGCTACAGAACAGGATACAGTGTAAGGGACAAGTCAAGATAAGCATCTGTTCCTCCTGCATTTACATCTACAGAACTTTGGCCCTCCATAAAGTCCCAGCTTGTATGTCGACTGGTCTTGTTGGTTGGGACCTCCTGGGAGCTAAAATTCAAAACCTCTAAATAAGTGCTTCCCAACTTTGGGTCCCCAGTTGTTCTTGGACCACAAGTCCCAGAAATCCTAGCCAACACAGCTGCTGGTGAAGGCTTCTGGGAGTTTTAGTCCAAAAACATCTGGGGACCCAAGGTTGGGAACCACTGGCCTAAATAGACAGAGAACCACTGGTTTAGAGGACCATTTCTTCACCCCCTAATTATGGTCCTGGTCACACGACCGTTGTGGTGCTGTGTTTGCTGCGAATGACTGTGCAGTAAAAGATTGTGCCTCCACTCAAAGGTGCAGCATTTTGGCACCCCAGTCGACTACAACCCCTGAAGCGCACCTCAACCACATCATCCTATACCACCACTAGGGGTTCGATTTAATGTTGCAGAGTTTCTACCGCAGCAATTGCAGTGTAACCGGTGAAAATTCGCACAGTTTCAGTCCCCTCCTTTTTCTGCTTCTTTCTGCTGTCCTACTTTAATAATCAATTGCTGGCATTTTGGTAACTGAGCACTTCTACAAGCTGCAAATTACCTGGTACAGTGACCAATGGGAAAGGAAGTGAGAGATGAGAGAAAAACAAAGGAGTTACTATAAAGGTGCTCTGGTGCTAGGTATACACTGCCACATTCTGAAACTTTCACATGAACTCTTGCAGTAATACTAGAAAGCCGACATGCCAGTAATCGACAAGCAAATCACTTTTTTATATACATGTGAGCATGACCGAGAAAAGTAGATCAATAAACAGGGAAAATATGTGTATTTGGCAAGATGGGATGCACAGAAAGAAGTATAATATGCCTCTGCCATTGGGGCGTTAACTGTACACCAAACATCACGTGATTGCCCGCAGCACATCAAAATATGATGCACAGTTAATAACTATGGGACCAAGGCCTTATTTTAACAGCGACCTGTTTGCTTCAGAGGCTATTTGCAAGATCACAAGATTTATTCCACCAAACATCCATGTAATGTGGACATTGTCCAGAATAAAAGAAGAAATTAGATTATCAGAATAAGCTGACTGCCGGGCGGAGGGCAGATGGTTCTTCAGGAGAGCTGGAACGGATACCAGGTTGTCATCTGTTTATTGTTATTGCACAGAGAAAAGAGTGTGTGGTAGCAGGGTGGGTGGAAGGAGTAATCCCCTTCACAGCGAGAACGTAGACACAACGATGTAAAAACAGGCTAAGAAACAAGATTCAAAACCGGTCAACCAATCTGAAAGCCACTGCCATGACAAGAACAGGAAGGGAGAATATGAGACTTCTAGAGGTCGGTCAACCTAGTTCAGGATCGTCCAGAGTTCATCCTTAAAAATAACCCACTTCTGGTGGCTTGTTTACAGAGAACATTTTCCAGAACACTGGGGCTGCGTAGTTCTCACTACATACTTCTAGATCTGCGGCTCTTTGTTCTGTCTGCTTCATGAACGCAGCCACATCTGGAGCTGTACAACTTGGTTTCACCCGGCTGGGATTGCAAAGCACTTTGGACAGCCAAGACCACTGGATCAGCTTTGTTTGTCTGGAGGGCTGTTTTGTTTATATCAGTGGCTTTTTGAAAAACACTCTTGATCGACCCCAGCACTTCAGGAAGTTTCAAGAGATATTCCAAACCAATTCAAGTAAGCATGGTTATACGCATCAAGAGTGGGGAATGTGGTCCTCTGGGTATTGTTCAACTACAGCTCCTATCATCCCTGGTTAGGATAACCATACACGAAAGACAACTGCAGTGATGTGGTCTACCAGTGATCAGGCATTCATACTTACCATCCTTCAGGTTGAATGTGGCCTCCTGGCACATTGCACTGGCGAAGACATGACCCCAGTCCACGGCTTGGCTCATGAGGCAGATTTTGTCCCCTCTGAGCTACATCCCAAATTGCAGGCTGTTTGCTCTATCCTATAAGATAGGATATAAAGCCACTGCAAACTGAACCATTCTGTGCATATCTCCATGCTCTTGGTATACCGGGATGGAACTCAATAAATAGCTTATATTTTATGCTAGTTAAATTCCCTGCTGTCATTTGGATCGTTGTTGTGGGTGTGGGTGGAGGGCATTTATGAACATGACATGAGATTTAGTGAGCTGGCACGCACAGCCCTTTGTAGGATCCAGGGCATGTTACAGAAAATATAAGGACTCATCCCTCAGCCTAGATGCCCAGGTCACAGCTGTGGCCAGGAGTGCATTTGCAAAATTAAAACTAGTATGCCAGTTACATGCATTTCTTGAGAAACCTGCTGTGACCACTGTGACACATTCCCTAGTGACCTCCCGGCTGGACTACTGTAATGCACTGTATGTGGGGCTGCCAATGGAAAGTCTTAGGAAACTTCGACAGGTCCAAAATGCAGCAGCCAGATTGCTGACTGGGGCGGGTTACAGAGATCACATTACACCCCTACTAAAGCAGCTCCACTGGCTGCCAATCAGCTAACAGGCACAATTTAAGGTGCTGACCTTAACCTATAAAGCACAAAATGGCCTGAATCCAAGCTACCTCAAAGATCAAATCTCATGGTATGAACCGGCACGGGTGCTAAGGTCATCAGGAGAGGCCTTTGTTGCCTATAGCTAAGCCTTCTTTTTAACGGGTGAGTGCATAAAAGACAAGACAGGACCATCATTTGGGAATATATTCTAGGCCACAACTTTATTGATTACAACAGGCAGTACTCTGGCTAAGCAACTGGACCAGGTCCAGCGCATCAAAGAAGGCTGCCTGCCCTTTGATGCTCCATTATGCTTTTGGTTTTCTTATGTAATCCCACTTGTTAGTTGCAGGAACCCTGGGGTGTCCACCCCATTGGTATCCCACGTACTATTCCATTGTATGTTCCCGAAGGGTGCCAACCCCATTGGTGGCCATGCCATAGCTTATTGTCAGGGGAGCCATGCCCACATCTGTCTGATTTTTCTTCAGGTGTTATTTCATACCCTTAGGCTCTTGCCTGCTACTTTAAATGCTGGATCTGTCCCAAGGCTTGTAGAACTGCCATCCCTTCCAAGTTGTGACATGCAAACATATAAGTCAACACAACTAACCGATAATCTTCACTACCTACTAAAATGAAAGAATAAAGGGAGGGTAGTCCATGATGCTCCTTCTTCTGCTGGGCAAAGAGGGGGTTGTTTCTTTGTTCCCCCTCTGTTATACCTTTTGGGGCCCAGGTCCCTGAGAGCACTTCACGCTCTCCCGGGGGGGGGGTCGTAGACCTGCCTCCAGCATCCGTTTCTGTGTCCGGTCCTCCAGCTTCACCTCCACGTGCGGTTCGCTTGCAGTTCCTCCTTCTCCTCCTCTACTCTCACTCTCTCAGGCTAGCTCATGTGAAAGAGCAACTAATTTCTGGACTAGGGATGGATTGGGGACAAATTGAAAAATGAATTATGTTTTCTGACAAATTTGGCTGATTCATCGATTCGTATTTGTCAAAAATGGAGTCCCCTGATGACTATGAATTGATGAATTTTTAGCAATTATTGACTCAATTCATATTCATCAGGGGAGGAGGAGGAGAAAAACAACAACAGGAGGAGGTCTGTTTACCAGGCAGCTGCAGCTCCTGCTGCCCCTCCCATTAATAGTACCGTCATTCAGTCAAATCACTAGTGACAACAGACATGGTCAAGGGCAGGAAGACGGCGCTGAAAATTGGAATTGTTGTGGCTACAAGAGAAGGGCAGTAAAATGGCTGCCAAATCATTCTTCCACTCACAAAATGGACATTAACCAAGACAAATATATGTTAATGGCTTTCAACTTCGTATTTCCCAGGATTTTGGACAGCCTCAGTTCAGATTACACCAAGGAAGAAACCCCCAAGATGTATACAGCATTCTCTGTGTGTGTGTGTGTGTGTGTGAGAGAGAGAGAGAGAGAGAGAGAGTGCACGTGTGTGTGTGTGTGTGTGTGTGTGTGTGTGTGTGCATGCCTTTATTAAAGGGGAGGGGAATACTGGGGAGTAGGGAGCTTTCTGATTCCAGACTGGGCAGCCAACAGCAGCCCTTCGAAGCACAGCACAGAGCCTCAGCACAAAATTAATCCTTCCTTCCTTCCCTACAGGAAACTCTCTGAACAGTGGATAGTTCCGGTTGCTGATTTTGGCTGTCCTCTGGAGCCTGGGGATAAAGAGGAAAGTGGGGGGGCAAAGCACAAGGGGGTGTGTGGAGAGACACCAAGGTGTAGGAAGGACAACCAGGGCCACCATCTTGTTTCTCCACCAGGACTCAGGCAGAGAAGGAACGACCACCAAGCTGGCCTCCCCGACAGTATGCGAGGGATCCAGCTGGGTGGCTTCCGTCTCACACTGGACCCTGATGAGGCTGAGATGAGACCAAGTTCTTTCTTTCTTTCTTTCTTTCTTTCCATCAGTGCCATTTTCCATTTTGCTCTGCGAAGGAAACGTGCACTTATGGAGGGAAAGTGGAGAGAGGCCAGCTCCCAACCAGGCCGGACAGAACCTGTGGGTCAGAAACAAACACTTAAGAAGAGCCTGCAGTTAGAATTGGAAGCACATTAATGTGGCAAAGGGGCAACTGAGGGTGGAATCACAGAAGGAAACAGATCACAATTTGGACCACCTTGTGGACTATTTTTGTGCGATCAACCCAGACAATCGCATGTCACATGGGGAAGTGCACTGCAGCCCGATCTGGACTCATGCCCACGCTAGACCTTCTTTCATCCAGCTGTAAGGCTTCTATTTGTGGGGTAGTGGTGGTGGTGGTGGAGCAATTCCCCAGTAGCCAGAAAGTTCGCTTTAAGGGCAAATGTTTTAGACAGGGAAACCCTTTGCAGCCCAAAACTTTTGACGCCACTGGACTACACCCTAAGGTACCCTTTCCATCTTCATGAACTCAGACTTCCACAGGAATCTCCTGCATGGAACTCAGGCACTCACGGTAGTTAAGCATTTCCTTCTTCCAGTCACGAACATTTTAGATCTCTTGTTTCTGGCCAGAGAGAAAGCAGCTTTATGCAGCAAACAGGAGGCAGTCAGAGAAGGCATGCAAGAAACCCCAGGTGTGATGGGTTGTCAACTCACCAGAACTCAGCCTGCTCTGGTGCCTTTAATTGTGACACAATTTGGACATAAGTACTGTACTCAGTCAGACTTGGAATGACACATCAGATCCCTGTTAATGGTGATTGAAGCAAATAAGTGACTTTTAACTTTTACACTACCTCTAAAATCCATCCGGTGGTAACTTAAATTCGGACCAGAGATCGTGGGGTGTTGTTCCTCTTCCTATGTTCCCACCCTTCCGACCTCCATTGCTCCTGTCTGGGGGGAGGGGAGGGAGAAAAAAAAGGGAGAAAAGAATGCAGGCTCACCTGCCATCGAAGCAGCCCCATAGGGATTCCTGTCTCTTAAAGGGGTGTCGGGGACAAAAAAACAAACAGAAGGTGAGGGAGCTCGGTATTCACAGCTTTACAATCCGCATCGGAAGATTTTTTACCTCCTGGAGGCCAGGTACTTGAAAAGTGCGCTGGGACGCGCTTAGGTGGGCGTGGTCGTACTTAATTTTTTTAAAAGTCCGGAGCTGGTGGGAAAACATTTTTAAGCTCTGGATCTGGGAGCTTTGCCTCAGATTTTAGGGGTCGTGGCCACAGAAGCTTCCAAATCTCAAGGGCAGTGGTTCCTAAACTTGGATCCCCAGATGTTCTAAGTCTCAAAAATCAGCACAGCTAATTAGTGGTGAAGGTTTTGGGGCGTTTTAGTCCAAGAACATCTGGGGACACAAGGTGGAGAAGCACTGCTCTAGGATGACAGAAAAAGTACCTCAGTCTTTTGAAGCCTTTTGAGTCCAGTAATTCTCCACATCCACAATGCCATTTACCTCCACCTTATGAACATGTTACGTTTCTAAGCAACACTGATGTATGTAAATAATGAGTTGAGGTAATCAAAAAGTGGGTTATCATTCACAAAGATTTTGCATTGCCTTTTGTTTTTCTTGTTTTGCAGGATGAAACAGGCTAACATAGCTACCTCTTTGGAAATCACAGCATTGGATTAAAGTAATACTGCAGGTGGTGGCAACTGACTAAATTTAATATTTGTTCTAAGTTTACCTCAATTCTAACTCACAAAAATGATTTTCCTAAGAAGGGCTAGATAGAGATTAAGACCTGGTTGTGAGAGAAACCCAGAGGACAGAATCTGATGGGCGATTCAGAAAGTCCCTGGGCCTGTTTTTCACAAGGATTTCACAAAACAATTATTTTAAAAGTACAATGTAGTAACTGATCAGATGGATACTTCTGTTTAGTATATGATTGCTATATTAAAGGTCATTTTGGCAGACTGGGTTTTTTTTTCTAAAGTACTAGAAGGGGATGAAGTAGTAGCACAACATTCTACAAATTGGTGAATAAGGGAATAGTGCCATTGAGACATTTTTTAAAAAAAATGAATAACAGGTAACAAAATACTGTACTAGTTAAAATAACATTACATATGCGGAGCCAGTATCCATTAGTGCGTATAAGAACTGCACAAGCCCAGTCCTCTCGTGGAACAGAAATAAGGGGCACCTTTCTTTAAAATCTCAGGGAAAAGCCCCTTCCTGCTCTCATCACCAGCCATTTATGGATCAGGAGCATCCTAGTTCAAATTCATATGTATGAACTACACAAACTTGCAAAGCAGCCCATTCAGCCTCCTTTTGTCTGTCGCATAGGGGAAAAATACTATATACAGTATAGACTTACCTTATAGGGTTGTTGTAAGGATTGTGGCAGGATAAGGCAGATAAGGCGCTGTAAGACCTTGAGATGTTCAGCGTTACCATGGCAGCCTTTGCAGAAAAAAGAAGAGGGCAGAACTAAGGGCAACAGGATAAGGCCTAAGCCAAGCGGGAGGGACCAGGCCTTTTTTCTTTTTCTTTTGCCCACCTCTATGTTTCTGCCACCAAATATCCAAAATGTAGCTCAATTCTATGCTTATGTAACCAAGAGGAAGTCCTAGTCAGTGAGACAGCATCCTTGAACATAGAGTTCATGTGCAGTTTCCTGGGCTGTAAGTCACTGTGCGTTTCATAAGTCGGCTTCAGGGATAACAAAGCAGAGAGCTCTGTCCCACACAGCAGTTTCCTGGAGCACAAACTAGAGCACAATTCCCTGCAACAGCTTGCTGCACTTTAAATCTTGTCTTATTGTTTATTTGTTTTTTTCATAGGCCACCATAGTAGAGTCAAGGCAGCTCACAACAATTAAAAACCATACAATAATAACAGCTTTAAAATGCCATACAAAACTAGAAACAATTTTAAAAAAACATTTTACAAAATGTTTTTATAAGGTCTAAATTTCACACACACAAAAAGAGTGTTCCCTAGGCATTTGCTGTTTAAGAGTTGTCATGAGAAGAAAGGTCTTTGCCTGCTGAAGGACAGGCAGGAAAGGGGGGCAACCAAGTTCCTTGTAGAGGGTATTGCAGTAATCCAGATGAGATGTACCTGGCACGTGGACTCCTTCTACAGTACTGCCGATGAGTGAGCAAAATGCACTACTCCGGAAGACAGCAGACAATTTTAGGGAACGTCACTGCAGTCCAAACGGGACAATGCTCTCTATTCCGGCCCATAGCCTTGTTTTTTCTAGCAGATGCTGCCTGAGCCACTGTTCCAGTCTCTGACGGATGGCAGGGTCGGTTCACAAAGAAGATCACGGCTGAGCAGGCAACAGCTGAGCTCAGGAGGAAGCAACGGGTGCTCAACCCCCAAAGTCAATTCAAAATCCCAGGAAACTTCCCTAGGATTATCCACCCCATTTTAGCAGTTCTACTGGAAACAAGCACACCCAGTCTTCTCCAATTTCTAAAGTGAAACCATTCCTGGTTAATCCTTGGATGGGATCTCCAGGAAATGCCAGAGGTCTCTCTCTACTGATCAAGCTAAGAAGCACTGTTCAGAAACCCTGGACAGTTCTTGCTGCCAGGCAGAGGTGGGCATGACAGACCAACATCAACTATTTATGATAAGCTAGCCATATAGCTTTCTTGTCTGTCTCTCATTTTTGCCTTGGATTTCCTGGATGATCCTCTGAAGAATCAGTGGCTCTTTGTTTTTCTGTCTTTGGCTTTCTGTAAGAGGTGAACAGTTGGATGTCTCTTATTTCCTGGTACATCTGGTCCAGACCCATCGCTACCACCCTCTCCAAAGCACACTGAGTGATCATACTTCTTTTCCCCAATCCCATTCTGGGCAGAGAGGGGGAAAAGTTGGGCTCGCCCTCCCCGTTAGCAGAGGGTGGATTTGCAACATCAATGGAAAATTCATTGGATCCGATTAATTTCCAGGACAACGTTTTGTATTCCTCCTACACAACATCTCCACCCCCCAGCCCACTGTCATGATGCCCTTGTTGCCAAGCTCCCCTGGGCCAAAAAGTTTGGCAGGTAGCTGGAAAGTGGTAAGTGACTTGGAATCCGGGCTGGGAGCCCATAAAAAGCTGGCAGTGAGAAAGGCGGGATGGATCCTCTGCAAGGAGGCAGAGATTAGGAGGAGCCCTTGGTTGGCTATGGAGCCCTGGCAAGGGAGAAGCTTTGGGGCAGCAGAGGTGAAGCCACATGGAATAGAACATGGAGGAAGGGTTGAAAAGGCAAACCACAACCAATAATCCAAATAAGAATTCTCAGCATTTATATAAGATTCTTCCAACATTGTTCTACTCAGGCATGTTCAAATGTTGGCCCTCCAGATGTTTTGGACCACAACTCACACAATCCTTTGCCATTGGAAATACAGGCTTGGAATTCTGGGAGTTGTGGTCCAAAACACCAGGAGGGCCAAAGTTTGGACATTCCTATTCTAGTGCTTCCTCTTTTGGACTTCAACATCCCTTCGGACCGGACGGGCTCAACTGTGGCCCACCTGGCATTTGGGATGACAGTCTCCCCAATCCCTCAGCTTGGGATGTGTGGGCTGAGGTGTCCGAGAGCTAAAAATCAAAACATCAGAAAGGCCAAGAATTCTACCCCCATCCTCTGCTTACAAGCACTCTGTAAGGCAGTCCAGGGGCTCACGCATAGTAATCTCTGAGCTTCAACCAAGGTCTTCATGACAAAGGCCTTTCCGTGTCTGAGACAAGTAACATGATGGTGGGGGGACCTTCCCACTCCATACACAAAAGCTGGCTCAAACAGCAGCTGCCTTTTTCCTCACACAGGGGTAATGGGACAACCTCTTCCACCAAATTGGAAGACTGCAGGCTAGCATTGGAGATCCGGGACAAGTTATGTAGGGGTGGGTGGGTGAATGGGGGGGACACTCAAGAAGGGTCTATGCCCACCTCCCACTTGACTCTCCAAGGGTCCCTGCCAAGGCTATATGGCAGACACAGGGTGGCTCCTTTCCCATGGGGTTAACCCAGGACTCAATGCTCCCCATGCAGCCAGCAAGCTGAAGAGCTCTGGAAGAGCAGGAAGTGAGAAGGGGCCTGCCAAGGAAAGTCCCCGTCAAGTGAGCAAGAGCTGGTGCCAGCTAGAGGGAAGGAGGAGAAAGAGGAGGAGAAGAGGGCAGACGACTGGGCTGATGCCCCCGAGTTGGAAGGAGGTGGGCCATACTCTCTTTCATGCACCAGTCAAAACCCAATCCCCACCATCACCACTCCTCCTCCAACTATTTAAAAGAGCTTGGCTTGGAGGTGCAAGAATAGCCAAGGGTCCAGTCACCAAGGAGAACTTAAACCCCCCAACCAGTTTGGTTGCTTGCACTGAGAAGGGCACTTCCACGAGTGGCACCAGCTGGCATGAGGTATCGGGGAAAGGAGGCTGACTGTTTGCAAGCCTTGACAATGTTGAGGAGAGCAGGGCTGAGAGGACCGGGGAAGGGAGCCCCTCCTCCAACACCCCACCAATAAAAACACCATGTGGACAATGGTTGGTTCCCCAACTAATGCCCTTGTGTGGAGATTTGGGGCTGCACCTAACTGATCATGTTGGGGAGAGAAACAAGTAGGGCATGTGTTCTGGGCATTGTGTTGGGGATGGGTGGGTACCAAAATTACAAAATACTATTGCCATAGTATTTGTACTTTGTACTATCACACACACACAAACACACACACACACACACACACACACACACACACACACAGAGGGGGGGGGATAGCACAGTATCCACGTTTGCCCCAGGTGACACAAACCCTTGTTGTGGGCCTGTGGAGATCTAACTGGTGGGGAAGAAGTGCAAACAGTTTGCAGTGTTTGTTGCTTGGACATGGACTATGACTTTGCTCCTACAGCATTAGTGCCCAATGCACTAATATATAATGTTATTATTATAGAACTCCCAGCAGCCTTCACCACTAGCTGGGCAGACTACAATTTATGGGAGTTGTTGTCCAAAGACACCTGGGTTATCCAAGGCTGAAAGAAACCCTGTCCTAAAGGATGGATGATATTAGGATGCCCTCAGAGGAGGTGTATCTCTTCATACTGGGACACACAGCACCTTACTGCCACCTCCTGGGTATTCACTACTTGTAGCTATGGCCTCATTCTGCCGAATGGCAGGAGCCTGCCATTTAAATTCATTCTCACTTGCTCTTTACTCCTGCAATCCCACTCTTTCTCTTGTTAACATCTCATGCACCTTTGAAGTTCTAAAACCTTTACAAAAGCTCCATCTTATGTTTCTCTTAAGCTCTTCCTGTTTCCTCAAGCCCTTTAGCAAGTGACTTGTCAAAGGCTAGATTGTACGTCTGTGGCAGAAAAGCTTTCAACACAACCAGTCCGTCACCCACTATAGGCAGTTTTGAACTGTATCAGGATCTACACGTAGAGGAAACCTTTGGAAATTGGTGACTAATGCAACATCCATTGACCTCAATAGCTCTTTTAAAGGCCCCGGGATTTCTTCCACTGCATATTAAATAGATAAAAACCAAGTCTGAGAGGAAAAGGAATTAGTCATGGTGGCCAGACAATAATGTTTTGGTTCAAATATATTCCCAACCACAGATTACATTTAAGGTTCATCTCCTCCACATTCCTGGTCTAATATCCCCCACCCTGGCCGCCCTCTGGCTTGGAAGCACTTGGTTGCTCAATTCCATATCTTAACTGGAATACTAACGTAAAAGGGTTTTTCCCCTCATGCCAGGAAGTCACTAAACAAAGTGTGTACAGGGAGCCAAACTGAGTCATGTTATGCCACATCACAAAGTGAAATTAATATATCATCTGAAGTGGTGTCAGAAGGAGTTATTCTGTTTTAAGTAATTTTTAGCTGGGATTTCCATCAGATCCATGCTTGTTTGCCGAGCACAAGCCTTCTGCCTGAATGGCAGCCATCTGTGCATTTTTAAACATATTCAATTACTGTATTCTGTATCATCCATTTTTCCAGCATTACAATAATAAAAATAAAAATAAACATAGGGTTGCCTTCTCCCCTCTATTTGCCTTCACACTTCACTTTTCAAGGTGCAAACCAGCTTTACTTTTTAATATCACACTATGTTATCAGTAAGAGGAGGGGCAGCAACATGGGGCTAGAATTTCCATGGACCAGCCCAGAACCAACATTGCCAATGGCACAGGATGATCAGAGCTCCAGGACAGTCCAATATCTGAAAGGTCAAAAACGACCACCTCTCAATTTAATAACATAATGCATATGGTTCTCCCCTACAGCAATAGTGAGAATGAGAAACACCTTCTCTTTCTATTGATTTCTGCCTGGTCAGCTAAAGCAGAATCACTGGGAGAAACTGAACTTTATGGGAGCAAATTCGGAGCAGCTCAATGAATACAGTAATTTCCCTGCACCCTAAGACAAACTCCTGATTTCTTTGTGCAGAAAACTGTATTAAAAACATTGCTGTGTCTAAAACTAACATCAGGATAGTTTTCTTTCATGAAAGAGGGACTTGTTTGGTACCCTGAAATTTTCTTGCTATCCAACAGTAATTTTGTAGAAAATCAGCTTATTTTAGTAAATTCATTTTACTAGTTTTGAGGCTGTCGACAGCCTCCAAATATCATAAAATTAGCTAAAAAGAACACTGATACATCAAAATCAGCTGCTCCACTTAATATACCTATCATGAGACTCTTTGGCAAATGTTCACTGCCTTTTTTTTCTTGACAGGACAGGACAGATATAGGATTAGCATGTCGAGTAGCAAAAAACATCCAAAATTCTATAAAGACCACAATAGATATTAAAGGAAATGTGCATCAGCCTGCCCACTTTCACATACCTAGGTTTTATTAACAGCCATATATTTCATACTTGAATTTTCAAAGTTTTTCAAATAAATTTACAGATTTTGGCCCAACATAGGAGGGGTAACAGTTCAGGATGAGAAACAGATGTACACCTCCACTTGAAGGACAAAGGGCACTCATTCAAAGATTAGGATGTACACATATTAGACAGAGAAGATAGGTGGTTTGAGAGAGGGGTCAGGGAAGCCATTCATGTGAGCATTGAAACCTCCTCTCTCAACAGAGGTGGTGGCCTCAGGCACAGTCTATCTCCCACTTATCAAGCTGTTTTTTCAACAATACTTAGATGAATCAAAAAGCCTTCACCACCAAGGCCATAGCCAACAACCCATACTTTATGGGTTTCAGCACCTTAGGCCATTGTTCACCTTAAGGGTCTTGAGACTGTTGTCTACCTAATGAGCCTATTCAGGCCATTGTTCATCTTATGAGCCTATTTCAGATCAGGGTGACAAGAGGCCAAAGCAGACTATAAGATGGAGGACTTGCAAGTAGCTTTCTTCAGAATGATAGAGTGTTTGGATGAGCAGTGAAACATTTATATCTCTCAAGAAAAAGAAGTCCAGTTGCCATGACTCAACTTCCTGTTGCACTGATACACAAAAGTGGCATGACTTGGATGAGCAACAGATAATGCTGATGGAGATTTCCTAACTCACAGCACTTTGGTTCTAAAAGCTACATCTTTTGCGGTAACTTCACAAGAGCTTTCCACCTAGTTATCCTCGTTTAAGAGAGGTCACACTGAAAGAACTTCTGAAAACACCCATGTTAGACCAGGAATTAATTTTAAAAAGAGGCACGGGGAGGAGACCGACATTTTGATGATGTTTCCTGGAAACCATTGAACTTCACTGAACATACAGAAATGAGGTGCAATCTTGTGCGTATTTACACATGTCCCATTGCTGATCCACTGATATTAGGCAGGTGTTCAAGAATATATGCTTCATGGAGGTGTGTATCTTTAAATGGGTGGATTGAGAATTGTTAGGAAATGTCAGCAACAAAGTCTCCCGGTATATATTGTTCCTTATTTCTCTCCTTTGGTGGACTACAAAACGTAAGTAGTTTGGGGCAGAGACCTAGCTAGTGTGGTTTACATCAAGTGCCATAGAAATAGATCACGCTCTAGCTACCAGTTGAATGATGTATACCTTTTTGTCCTGAACGGACAGCTTTTGGAAAGGAAAAAGCAGCACCGACATGAAAACTCTGGACATTTAGAAGTGGAAGACAACATGGCAGGGACTCCTCAAAAATTATGGGAATAATGCAAGGTGACTGCAGGGTACAAGGTTCACCTGTATTCGCTCTGCATTCACAGGCTTGGGCTCAGGTTGTAGACTGTATCTGGGAGGCTAGAGGAGAGTCTATTGCTGACACTGTAATTTCTCAACCGTTTCTATTTTGGAAAATATCTTCCAAAGAGAAATTTACCAGTTGTGCATAGGACTGTAAATACAAAGAAACATTGCTGGGTTTTGTCTGTGTCAGTGTGTGATTGTTGCTGTTATTGCCTCCGTTAGATGCAGACTCATGCCCTTTCAGCATTCAAAAGTAAAAATAGAGGCATGCTCGTAAGAGAGAGAGAGAGAGAGAGAGAGAGAGAGAGTTTTCTCATACCAAAGCTAGCGCTTGTATCCCCATGCTGTCTGCTTTGATGGCTCCCCTTAGGAAAAGGACAGGTTTTCCCTGCTATGCCTGAAATGTCCTCCCATGGAGCCCAAGGATTGCAAGACTCAAGTCCAGGGTCTAGTACTACACGACAGACAGCCTCACCAACAAACCACAGACAACAGCAGGATGGGGGACCAGCCAGAGGGTGGGAAACAGGGATGGCCTTGGGTGAGCTGGGACGGTTGCCCTGTATGTTTAACTGGTATTTAGTGATGGGTTTTGAACTGAGCAGTTGAAAGAACAGCACATGGTTTTGGATATCGGCATCATAAAACTTTGTGGAGAAGCCAAAAGGAGGGAAGGAGAGTCCTCTTCCTGGTAATAGAGCTCCTCTCTCTCTCTGTCTCTCGTCTCTCTCTCTCTCTCTCTGTGTGTGTGTGTGTGTGTGTGTGTGTGAGAGAGAGAGAGAGAGAGAGAGAGAGACGAGAGACAGAGAGAGAGAGAGAGAGAGAGACAGAGAGAGATATGTATGTACTCCAGGTACTTGGAATGGTTCAAACGACCCATTAAAATGCTATTGTCTCCCCTCCACAAGCAAGCCTGCTAATCCTGCCAAACCTAGGAGAGAGAAAGCCAGCCGTTCTTCTAATTGCATAACATAACAGCATGACTCACAATAACTCAGTCAAACCTTCACCCTTGCTGGCTCTGCCCTGCCTTTCAAGAGCCAGAATAAACTAAGACCGGCAGGCTTGCAGTGGCAGAGGTGGAACGGATATGGATGGGGTGTGGGGCGCTCCTAGTGGTGAGGTAGCAGGAAGAATGGCTCCCTCTGTGTGACCTTGCCTTCCAAGAAGGAAAATATCCTGTTATGGGAAGCTAGTTCTTTCTTATTTGATAAAATGGCCTCCACGACAGCTTATGGCATTTAAAAAAAACCCAAAACATTCTAGTAGTTAAGTTGTGGCCCCCAAGCACCACAGGGATTGGTTTGTTTGTGCCTGAAGTTGGCCTAGAACCGTGGTTCCCAACTTTGGTTAATCCATATGTTCTTGGACTACAAGTCCCAGAAACCCCAGGCAACACAGCTGTGAATCACTGGCCTAGAGTAATACTACTCCCATGGAAGCCCACAGACAGCAAGATATGGCTTTCAGCTTGGGCGAAGTTTCACCTCAGTGCAACCTTGAGCTACAAAAAAAAAAAAAAAGCAATGCAAAATGACTAGCTGATACTTCATCGGGATTTATGCCTTACTGCTCTTGGATCTACCATTTTGCCTTCTAACTTGACTACCGGCTAACAGATTATTCTGCCCAAGGGTTGGTGGGGTGGGGGAGAAAGGTGATGATAAGCTACAGATGATTAAATTTGCAGGTTGAATAACAGGCCAATAATGGACAGGTGGCCCTTCCCCTCAAGGGAAAGAGGCCCAGTCAATGGAGCAAGAGGCAATGGTGCATTGAGATAGCTGGTTCCTGTTGGAACCACCTCTGTTGAACTGGAAGGGCTCATTTTAACATTCTTGTGTTCCTCCCCCCTCCCCTCGTTTTTCACCTAGGGTGGGCACTTTGGCCAGCCAAACACACCCAGAACCTTTCCCCGTTTACAAAAGGCCCCTGAAACCACCATTTGTAGCAAAAACTAAAAGAAAACACTGCAGCCTCTTTTTAGGAGCCAATTTCAGCTTTCCAGAAATCTGGTACTGATTACCAGTGCGCAAAGTCAAGGGAAGCCTGTGCATGTATAACTCAGCTCTTGGGAGGTTTTTTTTTTTTAAAAGGCAGTTTTTTTAAATCTGATCCTGGGGGCGGGGGAGGTGGGGGAAGCCTGTAAAACAACAGCAGTTGGTCTTCTCAGCCCTTGCATTCTCCCATTTTAGAGAAGTGACATGTCAGTGAATTCCAGTTGTTTGAGGGGTGGGATGGGGACAGCAGGAGAAGGCTGTCCCTGCCCTCTGTGTTTTGGGTTGCAGGCCACTGTCAGCTCCACTGAGTTAGCCACTGTGAGAAGTGGGCCGATGGACTTCACCGGCCTTCAGTCCAATCCAACAACTATGTTGAGATCGGCAATGGTTTCCAGGTCCATCTCTTTGAATGTGCATGTCTTTTCGCTTACGGTCAGTTTCCCTTGCAGGTAGAGGAGCTCTTTGGCTGCTGCAATGCCCATTGTGGTGCCCAACCAGCTTGGCCTCTGCCTTTCGTCCGTGCCTTATCTTTTCCAAAGATGAAAAAAATTCCTCTTGGGCCGTCCCGCCATAAGCGGCTACATGTCAACAGGAGGGCTTGGGGAAACTTGGCTCCTCACAGCTTGAGGACTGTCTGCATTACTGGGCAAGGGCAAGACAGTTTGCCTTGTGATTCCAGCCAGTTGTTCTACAGCTGGCTGGCTAGTTGCCAGCCAGCCTGCCTGGACTTCAGCAGGAAACCTGAAAATGCTTCTTGAGTCAAGGAGGTGGGTGGGGAAAGTCTACGTTGAATCGGTGCCTTTCTTTGGGGAACCTCGAGTGGAAAAGTGGTATGTGACAAAAAGGGCACGGTGTTTTGCTGTTTATAAGCCATGCCTTGATCTTCAGAGGGGAGGGAAGTGGAATTGAGCCACGGGTTCCGCGGCCAATCAAAGGCCAGGGAAGCAGGCACAGAGAAATCGATTGTGCAACCAAAGAAAGAGATCATCTGATTTCTTTTGACCAAGAAGGAAAATAATAAAGGCTTTCTCTCTTACACACACAAAGCATTCTACTTTAAAGTAAACAACCCAGTCTCATGCTTTTAAACCCACCACACTGGCTTAGAAAAATAGAGAATTTAGTAGTTTGGCTGCTCCATATTCCTGTACTTTTAACCATGAAACCACAGCCTTGGTCAACCCTCCCACTCCACCCTGAGATTTGAACAGGATTGAGATGTGCAAATCAGGGTGGGCCAAAGGGTCAAGAGCACTGGTGTTACCCACGTCACTCCCACACCGGTCCAAATCCTGAATGGGACAAAGCATGACCTTGACATTTCAACTGTAGGAAGGAACACGTGGAACTCCAGTGGTTGTGGGAATACAGTTCCATCTCCTTGATTATTGGGCCTTCTGGCTTGGGCCGGTAGAGTGAGGGTCCCACCATTGTGCAGAAGGCTTCACTTCTATGACAAGTTGGCTCACAAGTTGGCTTGTCCAGGTGAGGTGAACTTCACAGGAGGAATGGTTTGCTGACGCCGCCACCACCCAAGGCCTGGTGGGGAGAGAATTGGCAGGAGAGAGTTGAGCACCCCTTTCTGCTCCTGATGTCCCAAATGACTTGGGGATAACAGTTGCATGCAATATTTATCTCCACTCATCTCCTCATTCTACCCCACCACTTTTTCCCATTGTGACTCAAAAAGTTGCTTTTACCGAGCTCCTTTTTTTTTTGGCCCCTGAAATCCCATCATTTTCCCATGATTCATCAGGGTTGTAACTAGGGTGGAGAAAAAAATGGAATTGGAAATGTGCCTGTAGACGTTATAATCTAGAGGTGAATCTACTAATATCAGGAAGATAAGGGCAACACCTCCTGACCTAATTCACTCTCCTTTCCTTTCTGGGGGTGTGGGCATCAAACCTACCGCTCTTTGAGAAACAGAACTCTGTTTCAGAAAAATAGCAAGAGCAACAGAAAATTATCCACAGGGGTTAGGCTTCTCACTTTTAGTAATATCCTTGTGATGGGGATCACGGAATAGAAAGCTAGCCGGCCAGATTTTGGGGACCAGATCTGATCAAAGTTTCCAGTTGAGAAGCACATCAAAGCAACTATAAACCAGTCATCCTTCAGAACACTTCCTGCCACATAAATGGTTCCCAACCTTGGGTCCCCAGATGTTCTTGGATTAAAATTCCTAGAAGTCCTCACCAGTAGGTGCATCGGTCTGGATTTCTGGGATTTGTAGTCCCAAAACACCTGGGAACCCAAGGATGGGAACGACTGCGCTGTGTGGTACTCTGAGATGGATTCATGATGGAGGGGAGATGTGAGGCCAAAAACAAAACAAAAAACCCACTTCAAGCTCATGGTTACTTGCATCAGATATAGCAAGTTTCCGTATATTGACTTGGATCCAGCTGCCTATTAGGACTAGCAGCATCTCTTCAGCACCGCCAGACAGATCTTTCACACCCAGCTCTTGCTTGGCCCTTTGAGCTTAAAAAAGCATGTGATTGAACCTTAGGTGGCCTGCAGCTCACATTGTACGCTGTTCTGCTGTCCTACAGCTCAGTTCTGCAACTCAGCAACAGAGACCTCCGTAACTCAAGTAGATGCATTTCTCTCTCAGAACAGTACCGTATTTTTCCATCTACAAGACACACCCATGTATAAGACAACCCCCAATTTTCCAGCCTGAAATAAGTTTCTCTGCCGTGTGGTTCTCATTGGCTTACTTGCATGTATAAGACAACCCTAAATTTTGAGTCTAACAGTTTTAGTATAAAAAAACAGTCTTATACTGTACATGGAAAAATAACCGTAAATTGCAAAGGAATGGGAACTACCCCACTCAGAAGTCTCCCCCCAGAAGTATGCCTGTGGGATTCTGGGAGCCTTAACACACACCTCGGCACAGCTCTGCCCCCCCCCGCCTTCCTTTCTGGCTCAAAAAGATGTTACAAACCTTAATTAAAATGTAAACAGGTGGTTCTTGAGACCAAGCAGTTAGTTTCTAAAAGGCCCTAAACATTACCGAGCACACCTGACACAATAGAAAAAAATGCTTACAAGGGCAAGCTGCTCAATGCCTGACTCACTCAAGCTCAATGCCAGGCTGCTGACTGGTGCTTTTTAGGAGAATGGAAAATTCCTTGCTGCAACTGACCATTCCCTGGGCCCAATCCAAGGCCTTGTTTTTGACCTATAAAGCCCTCTAAGACTCGGAACCAGGTGATCTGAAGGATTCCATCTCCCAGTGTAACCCTTTCCAGATTTTAAGGTCTCTAGCCAAGTCCTTTGCCTCAATCGCACTACCCTTACCTATGATAGTAAGGCTAGCAGAGAAGGTCCCCTCAGTGGTTACCCTTGAGGCTGTGTAGCACTTTCCTTCCCAGGCAGGCTCCTTGCGTCAGAAGGCAAAGACTTTTAACTTTAGGGAGGCCTTTGTCAATTGAACAAATTAATGGAGAATATCATGATGGTTTGCTTCTATAATGTGATTTTAAAATTGTTTTCAACTGTTGTCAGATATTTTAAAATGACTGCATACTCATCTTCTCCTTAGCAATTCATCAAATGTCAAGTTTTTTTTTTTTAAAAATAGTTCTTGTACGGTAAAAGGTGATTAATACATGCAATCAGCATCTACCCTACATAAGGTCCTACCACCTGAGCAACAATATAGTATCCGTCAGTCGAAGGGAGTGGCGAGACAGCCATCCTAGGTAGGAATCGAGATCAAGGGGCAGATTTGTTCACCCACCATTAGTACAAATAGGCTGGAAGACAGATTGTGACAGTTCAAGATTTCTCTCTTGTGCACACACCATTCTAATTAATTGGATAATCTGGATAATGCTCACAGAAACTGGGATGTCTAATTTTCATAAGCAGTCCCTGCATTCCATTGTACTCTGATCTGTATTTGCATCTTTTTATGCCTAAAATGGTGATTGAAAAAAATACAACTTTGGTTGTTTCAACTGCATAGCTCAAGGAGCTTCCCATTTTCTTGGGATTGCTTACAAGGATGCCACGCATTGCTGTTGCACAACGCCAAGTAAACAGACAACTGCAGGTAATTTTAAGAGGTCAGCGTTTGGTGTTTATGAACGTAAGGTGCCAGTAAGACGGGAACCGGTTCAGATGGGATTCTGATTTTTCCTAAGCACTCAGCCTAAAGCCTATCATGGATGCCACTGGAAAGCTTTACCTGCAGAGTTGGAATTAAGATCTCACCACATCCAAGGATATTTTTAATCCTATGATGAAAGTTACAAATGCCTACCTAGTTGGTCTTTTCTGTACAGGGATTAATTCAAATTGTAAAAGAGTGAAGTAGCTTCCTATAAACTGCATTTACCGTGCCAGAGCAAGGGCTTGACGAGAAATTCAGAAATAGGTACAGTATAATTGCAATGACTTCTCCAAGGACCACACTGCTTCGGAGCTCAATATTTTGGAAATTAACTGGAAAGTCTTGCCAACTAAACCCAGATGTGTTGCCTGCAGCTCCTCCTGGGTCTAGGCCTAAACTCAGGCCTGCGTGGTCAACCGACATCATTCTAGCGGCTGAACCTCTGGTCTGCCCAGATCTCTTGCTTTTTCTCCAGCAAGCTATACAAGGCCAACCTTTACGTTTCTGGCCTATCATCCTTCCCACCTCACCTGCCTACATGAAAGGACTACCAAAAAGATGCTGAAGTCATTGCAACCCCAACTGTAATTTTTGAAAGGTTATCCAAGTAGTCCAGTTTATTCCACGGGGGGTGGGGGGGTGGGAGAGAGAAATTACTTGTCAGGACAAAGCACACGAGCCTACGTGTCAAAGTACCACTCACTTCTTAAGCTGGGAGGACTGCTCCTGCTGTTTGCTAAGCTAGCAAAAGTTGCTTTAGGGGACAATGGAAAGGGAACATGCCAGCCCCCTCACCCCTCTTGAGGAATTCAAAGCAGAATTCCGATCTTACAAATCATGCTATTCTGCGTGGGCACGAATCCCCCATAGCAGAACACCTGAAGGAGCCAAGGGCTCAGCAGACCACAGGTACAGCTGTCTCCAAAACCTAGGACAGCAATTCCATGAAATGAACCCTTTCAAAGGCAGGATGGAAAGCCCGAGGCGCTTGCTTCCTGAGAGAAGCGGATTCTTTTGTTCTGCTCTTCTCCTGATGTCTCAAGAGTGCTGGCAGGGCCCCTACCCAACAGCTTTCTCTCCGTTGGGTACAGCAAGCCCAAGTGGTGGCCGGAAAGCAACAAGTGAACAGTTTGCCAGGACATTTCCTAAGCAGAGCTTCTCGAGGGCCATAAAACCTAGGAGGGGTGTAGCAAAGAGCACCCCAAAGAGCCCCAAGGAAAAGAAAATGCCAAATCTACCGAAGGAAGAACAGTAAGTGTCTAAGAGATGGAAAGAAAACTGAAAGAAACATCCAGTGAAGTCTTTTTGCAGAGGAGGGAGCGGAGGGAGAAAGCTAGAGGTTGAACAGGAACAAAGTACAAAGAGACATCCTCAAGTATCTGCATGGGAGCGGGTTTCCAACCAAAAGCCTTTCCATTCCAGAACTTTTCAGATGGAAGTACAGTACTACGTAAGCACAAAACTGGTGTTCATGAGGTTAAGACAACACCCCCCCCAAAAAAAAGGAAGAAAAAAAATTGCACTGAAGGCCACTCTCATACAGCACTTGTTCAAGTTTACAGAAACAGCCTAAAAAGAAGCTGCATTAATACCAAACATTTTCATGGGAGTCCACATTGTGTTAAAGGTGGGAAGCTTATCAACAAACCCATCACTGGAGAAAGGAGCCACTCATCCAGCTTTTCAACATCTCTTCCTAGAGGCTAGAGCTCTGGAGTTAGAGTGCCTCTTAAGACTTTTCTGGCAGCATGCCACTTGCAGATGGTTCTGCGGCACAGCTTTGGGATACACATCAAATTCATTTATGGGAACAATAGTTCAACCTGGATACCACCCACAGCGCCCTTGGTAAGGCAAAGCTAGTGGTAGTAAGCAAGCAATTGTTCGCTCAAGACTGCTTTCCGTGACTTACCTTGTTGCTGCAAGCCAAATGAAACACAGGGGACCACCCCATTTGAAGCATGGGTTGCCTGAGTGTTGAGGGCATGCGATTAACACAACAGGAGGCTTTAGTTTAAAAAATCCGCCTGCTGTAGCTTCTGGTTTCCGTCATTTACAATTGCTACCATTTGAACTCCTTTGCCATAGAGGGCAAGCAAAACCTTCGTTTGCAAGTATGACTGCTCAGTCACAAGGATCTGTCTTATAAGCGAATTTTAAAAATGCTAGCTTTAAGGCAAACAGCATTTGGTGAACCCTGCATGGATGAATGAGATGTATGGAGTAGCATTTCCCTGCCACATTGGTTTGCTACAGATAAGACAGCTCTTTCCAAAAGACTTTTTGTGTGTGACTGAAGCATTATTTTTAAAGATTAATTTTATTTGGAGAAGAAGAAGAAAAAAAAACAAGGCGCAGAGGGGGAATTTTACATAATAAAAGACATCTCCGAGGAAGTCCACACAGATTACAAATCATTTTCATAGAAGATATTTTGTACAAATTTTACATGTCTTCAGAATGTGTAAAAATGCACCTCGATCCATGAACCTGTTCTGATAGCAGAGAGAGAGAGAGAGAAATGCAAAGGAGAAGGGAGGGAAAAAATGCTCCAGGGGTATGCAAATTAGCAGTTTATTTCCTGCATTTCAATGCCAGGTTGCATTGCAAATCCATTTTCACTCTCGGCAGGGTTTCCCCTCACCCAAGCCCTCTATAATATATCCTGCCCACGGACAAGCCAAGATGCGTTAAATCTCATAGGACTGACTTAAAACGTGAGCTAAAAATTACTGAAATAAGACACCAAGCATTGCAGCTTTACAATAAGCTGAATCCTCTATTTGATCCAGCTGGGTTTATTTCAAGAGCAAAATCATACCATTCTCCCCGCACGAAAACGGCGACAGCTCCTTAATGAGAGCTGCCCACATCTCGTAAATCTAGCCAATCCTTCAAGCCAGACACTCGACATCCGCCTTGTAATCACATTCTTCCAGAGAGCTGGCTATTAAAAAATCTGGTGCTAGTTCAGCTTCCCCGTGTTGCAGTTCTTCCGTTTTTCTTGCCCATTAGGCTCAAGGAATAAAACAGACAAGAGTGCATGAACAACAAACGGACGAGACTTTCCCCCCCACTCTCCAAATGTGACCTCTCAAGAGGGCAGAGCAGTGGCAGCAGAGAGAGACTGCTTTCGAAAGGAATCAAAGGAGCTAAAATTCATCATAGTTTACAAGCTATGTTGCACATTCACTTGCCCGAGTGGGAGAAAGGAAGGCAACAGCCACATGATGCAACAAGGAAAGAGGCTTAGCCGTGCCTTGAATGACCCCATGCTACTTTCAGAACAGTGCCCAATATTTTAAAAGGGTGATACTTCAATTTGCAATTGTGTTTGTGTTTGTACCCCACCCTACCCCGGTGATTAAAAGCGTGTGGAAGAGGAAGATAGTTCGAGGAAAGGTTCTGGCCACTAGCAATTGCTTCAGCTATTAATTCCCAAAGATCCAAAAACCCCTTCATACACTGCAGCTACTTGCAAAGAGGCGTCTTTTAAACTTGGACGCCTCTAATGTCTAGAATTACTCTTTTTTTAAGTTCAATCAAACAGCAGCCTCTAGATGCTAACACGGCACAGCCCTCGCTACCACAAGCGTAGAAAGAGAAATTGTCTGCAACATTCGGCTGCACCACGCAGAAAGTTTCCTTCTACTCAGGAGCCATTTTCTGCACTTTCCATGTTGTTGTGGAAAGAGGTTGGAATACAACAGAAGGATCAGCTCTAACGCTTCCACATTAGACCCTTGAGATAAGCCAAGTTCTGCTGCCTGGTAGCCCGAGGACTGCCTGGGCTTCTCCACATCTGTTAGATGTCAGCAACAGCCGGGCTATGTACAACTGGAGTGATCCACTGCACTCTAACAAGAGGGGAAGCACCCGTATCTAACATTCACAGAGATGCAACCAACTACTTTGGAAGCCATTTCATCATCCCTTTCTCTCTGTTAAAGCAGGCCTCCTCACCTCCTTCAAGGCTCTCTCGTGCTTTCAAGGAGATGTTTCAAGTTATGATGCAGAAGTGTCAACCAGGCGGGCAAAAGAGGGAAACAGACCACAGTGCAAGTCTCCAAATACACTCCTCTCACACACAGCTGGCTTGCTAAAGCACTGCACTCAGTTCTTAAACAGAGTGGGACTCTGGGCATGAGAAGAAGCTGCATGAAGTCACATTCAAGACACACACTGCACCAATTCCTTTTTGTTTTTAAAGAAACCTGCCATTTTTTTTTCTTGGTCCGTTTTTTTTTTTTTTTTTGCAAGGGTTTATCCAGATAGTTCAATACTTTAAAAGTTGCAGCAGCATGCAAGAGAAACTGTGTGACTTTTGCGTGTTTTTGTTTTGTTTTGTTTTGTTTTGAAAGAAGGATTTAAGAAAGGTCTCTCCAAGGAGATGTTGACTTGTAGGCTTTTATTTTTCTGTCTCATCTGAATAAAGGTTTGGTTTTGCTCTCCAAATGTTCCTGGATGGCAACTGCTTAGGAGAAGACATAGAGGGGCTGTTGAGTTTTAGTCGGCATATTCGTCTCCCTCAGCCTCATCATCACCATCCACCGACAAAGCAGCATACTTGCTAGCATAGCTAAATTTCTGCAGGGAGAAAAGTCACGGAAGGGGTGGTTAAAGAACATGGACACTCAAAGCTTCCCTATGACAATTACAGAAATACAGTCATGAATTTTCATGTGTTTCTTTCTGGAACATGTTTCTGATCTTACATAGCAAACAGAATGATATAAATATTACGGTATTCAGGTACGCAAAATAAAGGCCTATTAGAGAGGACAGAGTGAGGAGCCTGGGCCAAGGAATCCTGTTCTTCTTCTTCTTCTTCAAGGGCCACGTTCTTGTAGAACGTTGGCAATCAGTAACCCGAACTGGTTCCTATCTAAAGCTATTCTAAACAGAGCAGCTGTGCTCACTGTGGACCATTGGATTAAGTTCTTAAGAGCCAGAATGTTCTTCTACGCCCCGGGCCATGCTTCCCATCTATTTTTCCTTGAAGGATAACCTGCAGCAGATGGTATCTTCAGAATTTGTCGATACGTCCCAGGAAGCCTGTTGGTGTGGATTATTATGAAGGAATGCACAGATGCTGCCAGATGTGGACAAGGGCAAGGACTTTGTGGCTGAAATCCCCCCCCCCACACACACACAGTGATCCCAAACAGAGGTGGGCACAAACGGTGCTTCGGCAGACTCTTGGGCAGGTGCCCTGGATTTCCTCACCCTGTCTCCTCTTGCAGATGCCCATTCAAGGTAGGTCAGAACCCTAGGCTTCTCTGCCCCACCTCTTCCTCTGGGTGGGCACCTGTGGGAGGAAGCCGGGCTGGGTATCTGCGGTACCTGTATAAACCCTGACCTGCCAGAGCGTTGAACCACAGCATGTGCCCATCTCTCATTCCAAACCTGTGCAAGGTAGCCTGCACCTAGCTCTGGCACTGGCTCTGCATGTGACTGAACGCTTACCTTTTTAATGGTTCCTCCCTTCCCGTTTAAATACAGACACACAACAACAACCAAATAAAACTGTTGTCTGTTTTGGGAAGTCACTCAGAAAAAAAGGGGAAGTTGACATATATAAACAAAAATAATTAGACCACTTGCCCCTTCAAAGCAAAACTTGCTTTAGTGTTTGAAACTGCGCTACATAAAGGATTGGACCCGACTCTGCCTTCCTGGTCTTGTGGAGAAGTTGTTCCCTTTCCTCTTAACTGGTACTTAAATCTTCAGTATACACTCTACCCCCTTAGGATGAACATTGTCTTTGCCAGGAGCCTGGGAATGAGAGCCTTTAAACAGCAGCAAACTCAGTGCTTACAGGGGTAGGGTTCTCTTCAAATTTCTTTGGCTCAGATGGAGATCTTGAGTCATGCTCCTTCTTACTTTCTTTCCTGGAAAGGAAAAATGATGTGACGTAAATCTTCAACTACAAAATAAGAGAAAGGCCGGAAACATTTGCTCTAGCCCAAAGCCACAGTGTTAAGACAACCCATCTACCAGCCCTGCAGCGATCAATACAGATGATGCAGAGCTGTCTTTATGCCACGGACAGCAGAAAGATGATGCCAACAGTCGGGCAAGGCTTCCCTTGATCCAACTTCAGGCAAACGCCATCCAGTTACTGGCATCATAGCTAGGATCATCACTGTCAACAAGCACATTCCATGATGAGAACACAGATGTAACTGGAATGATAGCTTAGTAAAAAAAAAATATCCAGAGTAGAATGCGAAGAACACTATACCTATCAGAATCTTGCCAGTGGTCTCTGCTGCCTCCATCATCTCCAGGACCACGTCCAACACTCTCACTTCGCCCTTTCGGAACACTTTCCATTCCACCCTCAGGTGTGTTTTCATCTCCTGAAATAAGTTGAGGAAACATCATCAAAGCAGCCTGGACCGATTTCTGCCTGGAAGTACTTAAGCCGCAGCTCTCCACCCGAACTACGCAGGAGAGAGCCACTTTTGAGATGCCTACTTAGTCCAGCTGGATTATCTACTTGTTAACCAGCACACTAAATACTTAGCCTGGGATTAAAACTAGGTTTCAGAGAAGTTTCTGCTTGCTGGGAGTCATGTTCTAGGGGAGGGTGATGCTTCATACAAAAGCTGCCTACCAGACCCAACTGTTATCGATTGCTCTGGCTGCAAAAAGAGAACAGCAACCAGGCACAGCTCCATCATGCTCTACCTTCTAACAGGTAAGCACTGCACACCCTCCCTTCCCTTCCTTCACTTTAATGTCTTCTGCAGTATCTCTACATTTTAGACTGGAGGGCAGGCATTGGCTTAGCAGCTTCAGGAGTACTTTTGGGTTAAAGAGTGGGGTATAATAAACACAGTAAATAAGTATAAACACAACTGCCAAGAGTGGCCATGGCTTCCAGAGACGTGGTATAAAAGTTTGACAAATAAACAAATAGTAATTGTAAACAGTAATGAGAACAGCAATCCCTTTTTAATAATTGCTGTAAGCTTACGCATCATTTTTATTTACATTTCTAAATTTACTTTAAATGTGGAAAGTGAATTGCCTTATTTTTTTAAAAAAAGGCATCAAGGAAAATAGTCCATTTCAGATCCTTCCCCTAGAGCTAATATCTTTATGGATCATTCCTTACTTAAATAAACTTGAATTATAACTGGTCACTTACTATATACAAATGCTTGTTGTGTAACATGATGATAATATAAATTGATAATGCCTATGGTACTCTATATTTACTGTATCTCTAACTGTAATGCGAAGAGATTAAAGCAAGAATCCTAATTGAAAATATTCTGAAATAAGCCCACTTAACACAGTGAAATTATCTGAATAAGCAAACACAGGATACCAAAAAAATTTCCACTCTCGCAGACAGGAAAGCTACAGCTGTATCGTGCTACTTGCCATTTCCCAATAAAATTATTACCTCTGACATAAAACTTCCACCTATCTCTTGTTAGTGAAAAGTTAAATGCCTGTACTGCATGTCAAACTGTGCTCACGACCTGGGATTCAATCCCAGGTAGCCGGCTCAAGGTTCACTCAGCCTTCCATCCTTCTGAGGTCGGTAAAATGAGTACCCAGCTTGCTGGGGGGGGGGGAATGTGTAACCTGCATACTGTAATTAAAACTGTAAACCACCCAGAGAGTACTTGAAGTAGTATGGAGCGGTATATAAGCAGAATATGCTAAACTAAACAATTAAAAAGCCCCAGATGACTTGAGAGCAGAATATATTATATGAGGGAAGCCCTCTTCTGTCCCTGTTGACTTTAAAAGCCGCTTCAAGTGAGGTAGGATATAAGCCTAGACGGAAAAAAAATGGAACACACAGAGTCGGAGATACAGCCAGAGAGTAGCTGCTCAGAGAAAATGTAGAGCGGCTTCTATCTCAAGACCTGAAAGAGCTCTGCTGCCCTCTTGTGGAACACAACAAATGTGTATAGCTTTTATAGTGTCAAGCCATACAAGTGTGGGGCTCCCACAATCTTCTTTACGAATTGTCTTCTCCTGAGTGGCTCTAAGAACCACTTTATATGCTAATGCCTGTCCTACACAGGGGCACAGGTCCAAGACAAAGTGAGGAAGGAAGTGCACCCACTGTCAATTCTCAGCTGCAGAGCCAATTTCTCCTCTCTCTCGACTGCCACGTGCAAATCCCTGCAGTAGCCTTACCTTTCCTTGGTGTGTTCTTGGAGGACACTCCATCTTCAGAGGATAGGGGTGGCGCTGCCTGGCTGCCACTGCAAGAAAGCATACATGGACAAGTTGCTATTTCCTACAGCTTACACGTACACAGAACCTGATGTGTCATCTATGCCATCTGACATCAACTATAAGCTAAAAGTTTCATATCTTAATGTGGTGCTGTCTTTTTAGCCCGTTATGCATGCACTTTTAGGGCAAAAGTAGTAAACATGAAAGCAAGCAAAAGGGAGCTTCTGAGGAACTAGGGTATGAGAGGTGTAGGCCTCTTGGCAGCCTCCCTGACCAATTTTCTTCTAAGTCTTTTCATCAATTTTGCAGGGACGTCCAGTTCTTGGTAATGTCACTGTTGTGCCATATTTCCTCCACTTGACGATGACTGTCTTCACTGTGTTCTATGGTATATCTAATGCCTTGGAAATTCTTCTGTACCCCTCTCCTGACTGATGCCTTCCCCAGTTATAAGAGGGTGTGCAGACATATGCCACCAGTATTATTTCAGTTTTTTATTTTTCCATCCTCCACCGAAAAGATTTCAGTTTGTGGTTCAACTGAGTTGTAGTTTGTAGTTCTCATTAAAGGTGGAAAAAGTTCTGAAATGATTTGTCTCTGTCCCATTTATTTACATCACAGACACTTGACATTTTAACAGGGGTGTGTAAATGTTTTATATCCACTGTATCTATCCAATTGTTTTTATAGGATTGTCCCTTCTGGCATATTCAATACAAGGAAAAAAGCTAAAAGATAATTCATATCAGGGTGCTTTCAGGTTGGAGGGACCTCAATGCCTCTCTCAGTTGCCTCTCTCTATTCCTCTCAAGCCCCAAACTATTTTAAAAAGTCCACATAAATGACTATAGAACAGAGAGCAAGATTTTGCTTGGGGTAGACGTAGGACTGCTGTGATACCTAATCTTGCTTTTTGGAAAGCCTGAATAAGCAACTAGATTGCTGAGCTTCAACTGAATTATCTTTTCCAAACAGTCCTGGAATTCAGCTCGCCCTGACACACAGTTCTGATTTTCTCATTTATCTTGTCAAACTTTCTTCAAAACAGGAAAGGAGTGCCTGTTCCTCCTCATTCTGCAAAGAGGTAGCACTCTAGTCAAAGAAGTGTTTGGGGTGGGGGAGACAAAGGGAGGATTTTAGCAATACAATGAATAACTTGCAAGTTTCTGCTGCAAAAGCAGCCTTCATAAGACCTGCGGTGAAAAGGAAGGGCAGGACCTATCACACACAGGGACCCTCACCTGGTAGGGGAATGCTGGTCCGAATCAGAACTCTGTGAGCGTGCCGGGTGCGAATTGCTGCTGCGTTTTACCCAAGCGTTCTCCTTTGGCGGAGGAGCGGGCATCACCTTCAAGGGCTGCTTCTCTTCCTTGGAATTCTTGGATGTGGGAGACAGACCTTCGTCCTCTTTGCCGATACTTTCGTTCTCCAGTGATTTCTCACTCTCCCTTCTCCGTGAGGCTACGAAAGCAGAAAAAGAGACCATGTAGGCTTCTTCAGAGCTATATGGTTAAATGCATTTTTTTTACTCAATTGTCCAACATTTATAGGCCACCTAACTGACCCTTGAGTCAATACATTGTGGGACATTACTACAAAACTAGCCCAAATATGGTCTCTTGTTTGATCTGCACAATTGTAACAAACCCGGATGGACTATGTCACTGTTGAGCCCTCTGTGCCCTTTTGACCTCAATTATTTTGTCATCCCTGGGGCAGAAGTGAAAACTGTGGTTTGGAAGCCATGCATGGGTGGTGGTGGAGGAGAATTTTGTGTTGTGTCTTATTCTTAATTTCTCTCTCACTTTCTGACATCAACAGACATTCTTGTTTTATGATCTCTTCTGTATGCCAGGGGAAGTAAAGGTCATGGACCTGACCACAGCAGAAACATGCGGGTGATAAAATGCAGCCTCTTTTGCAACGACAAACATGCTTCCAATCAGCCCCACAAATGAGACAGCAGTAAATTCTGATTACAAAACTGACCCACAGAGTAAAATTACCCACTTTCCCCACCACTACTACTATGATCAACTCCAAAGTTCCTTCTTCCAAAGACAACATCACCACTAATGAATCAAACCCCCCACTATCTATATTTTGACATTAAGGTTAATAAAATTATGTGTTATAATACTGAAGTCACTCTTTCACCTGCATCACTGTTTGGTTCCTAGTTGGTTTGGCACAGTGACACAATTCCCTCCAGGCGTAAGTGAGTGAGTGAGAGGATAGACAGCTGCTTCACCAGTAAGGCCAAGCCAAAATTATGCACCTTGCTAATGAAAAGTATGCCATAAACAAAACACAATGAAGCCATGCACATTAAATAAGTGACAGCTTGTATTCTACCTTTTTACCTGGCCCATGATCCCAGGTGGGAGAAAATAATTGCCCCTCAGAGGATGCCTGAGTAAGTGATCAAGAGTTGCTTATTCTCTAAATGTTTCTACTGATCATCAATTGCTTGATTTCTACACAGTGGAACTCCTGGCAGATGGTGGACAAATGCGCTTTACACAGCACTAGGAACACACACTTCCTCAGGTCTGCATCAATAGCCTTGCTGCCATCTTCACCTGGCCAACTCTGTGGACTCCCCTGTGTTTCTCCTTGCTCTCAACTTTTAAAAATACCATCCAATCAGTGAAGGTGTATTTTGAACATTTGGACACTTTTATGGAGTTATTTAGACCCATTAAAGTTATCCCCCTTCTGTGGATTTAGGCTTGCCACAAGATCAAACCAAATCTTCCCCTAATGGAAAGATTAATATTGACTTCCTGAAATTAATAACCATCTTTTGGGCAAAGAGGCAGATTATTCTTGGAGCTGATCAAATAATACCCAAACAGCAACTTACTTCTTCCTGTTGGACCTGTTCCCACAGAAGGGGTTGTACTGCCAGTCTGTGAGGATTCGCTCCCAGTCCGTGACCGCTCCTGATTATCTTCGCTACGCCAGCTGGGGTGTCTAGATACAGGGGACAGCACAGTTGTTGATCAATACATGTGGGGACACCACAGAGCTCAAGCATGCACACCAGATCTGAGTTAAATCATATGAAACCAAGCACTCAGTGCTTTTTATCAGGTAGCATTGCTCCTAAGGAAGGGTATGGCTTCAATGACACCTCTGGAGGACAGGCAGGTTACAATCCAAAGGAAATTTAAAAAGCCTCTCTGGTGCCTAAATCTCCTGATGCTGAGCGCATGAACCACCCAGTAACTGGTCAGGGCCCCCCTGATCATAAAGCAACGTACAGAAGGTAAATAAATATAGCCTTGATAAATATTCAGGTGAAAGTTCAGAAGGAGGTAAAGGCAGGAAGGCATCCTATAGACCAGTCTTGGAGAATCTATGGCACGGGTGTCAAAGGTGGTACGCGGAGCCCTTTCTGTGGGCACCTGGCATCGCCCCTTCACAACTTTTAACCACTGTGTTCCATGCAGAGAGCCGGGTGAAGGGGAGGGAGTGGCTTGAGGGCTTGTTTGTAGCCCCCATTTAATCTCCAGTCACGCTGCTGTGGGCACCCCAAAAGCGGTGTGACTGGAGAGTAAAATGAGGTCACGAAGAAGCCCACAAACCACTGCCTCCCTTTTGCCCGGCTCTCTGCACGGAGCTGTTTTAAGACTGCTGAAATGTCTCCGTGAAGAGAGCCGGGTGAAGTGGAGCCAGTGGTTTGTGGGCTCTTTCGTAGCCCCCGTTTACTCTCCAGCCATGCTGCTTTTGGGATCTCAGAGCAGCATGGCAATGGAACCAACTACCTTGGGAGGTTGCAAGTGCTCCAACACTGGAGGCATTCAAGAGACATCTGGACAACTGCTTGGCAGATACCCTTTGCTTTGTATTCCTGCAGGGAGTTGGGGGGGGGGGCTTGGACTTGAGGGCCTTTTGGCCCCCTTCCAACACTATGCTATGATTTTATCATCTTTGCTGCCCGTGGCGTTGCCAACGTTCAGACCACCCTTTGCTCTATGGAGCTTGGTTTCTTTTTCCCTCCTGGCAAGGTGGGCACAATACTGCCCAGCAATATCAGGCCATTTCCTGGCATTTAGAATTGTGTGGATACAGAAGCCCAATATCCGACATTCACAAAAATCCAAACTGATCTCTGAAGGAGAATGTGCACGTCACAGTTACTGCTGCCTCTCACCGTTCCCTGGGCCGTCGTTCCAGCCTGGGCTTATCATCTTCCAGCTGGCGCTGCAGCTTCTCTTGTTCCTTCTGCAGCCTCTCTTCCACTTCCCGCTCTCTGGCAGCGGTATCCACGGGTTTAGCCCCCCCAAAGATGGAGGCCGCACGGCTAGACTGGGTAGCAGGAGCTACAGCTGTGTCTTCCTCCTTGGGTGTGCTCCGGGGCTTCAGGTTCAATTTTGGCCTCTGAGTCGGACCTGAAACGAAAACAGGGAATGGAAAAAACAGAAGACGGTGAACGAGGCAGATATACCATGTGATACAATGCGACTGATAGCAAGATAAAACAAACGCTAACTCCAAAATAAATCTTACATTAATTTTAACATATATTTATCTAGACTAGAAATAGATTACATTTAGATCTCAAAAAGATGCTAAAATAAGGAAGAATCACAACAAGAACTAAATGCCGACAAGGACGGATAAATCATTAAACAATTCTTCTGCTAAATATCTTCCTTTTAAAAAAATGCCAACTAATTTATATATTTTTTCCTTAACCCTGTGGTTTCATGGGCCTGGTAGGATGTGTGCCTGTGTACAGATGCATGGATGTTTGCATGTGGGTGAGGGATCACGCTGTGGGTTTTGGAAAGGGGTGCAGCTCTCCAGAAGATGTTGGCCTAAGTGAAAGCTGGTCTTCAGCCTCAAGAGATTGCCCACACCTAGATTAGCATTAGGTTCAGGATGGCTCATTTCACTTGGGTTTGGAAACAATAAGAAATAAGGGAAGGAAGAACACTCCTCAGCAGCACAGAACGACGGCAGCAAAAACAAACAAGTCTTCCTTCCTGGCCACGGAAGTAGACCCTGGACCTACCTCTGTCATCCCGTCGACTGTCATCCCTGCTATAGTCATCCCGTGGGCTGCTCCACCGATCCATCCGGTCATCCCGCCTCTCATAGCGATCCTCGTAGCGGTCACCGCCGCCCCTGAAATCATCGTCCCGACGGTATCCGGTCCCAAAAGCCCGCCTGCCACTGCCTGACCTTGAATCGAAACCTGCAGGAGAGGGGATATCATACTGGTATGTGCACAATGGGAACAGCAGGGACTTAAGGGCTAACAAAGGTATTCACGGCTCTGTTCAATAAGAAACCCTCTCTCTTTACTGCAACAGATAAATGTGGCTATCATTTCGGGAAATGGTGAGGACAGCACCACATGTTACTCTCTCAGAAAACAGAACAGACTTGAGAGCATCAAAAGAGGCATGCATCAAAAAGGTTCTTTCCCTCCAACACAAATCTACATGCAATCAGCACAGGGCATACAAGCAGCCACCAAGCAAAAAGACATGGCATTGACAGACCAAGGCTTCAGGAGAAGTTTATGATATATGTATATATATAGCCTACAGAATGTTATACAGAGCCCTATAGAGGCATTTCAAGAAAACTCTTTAGTTCTGTTAAAAACCCTGCCAAAAGCCAAGCTTTAGTAATACAATCAAGTCTCTCTCTCTCTTTTTACTTTATTGTATCAATGTAATACCATCCAGCTGACAATGCTGCAGGTGAAGAAGAGTAAGCAAGATGTCCCATGCAGAAGACAAGAGCAATTCTTTGTAATTACTAGAACAGCAACTGACTTGATTTTGTATAGGAATCAAAGTGACAACCCACAGAAGAAACAAAATACAGTTGCAAGAAAAACCTTTTGGAATTTCATGGTGTTCTGCATTAAAGTATCATACAGTGTAATGTGATCTTCCTCTAAATCAAGGCTATTGACAAATAAGATGTCCCTAAAATAATAACAGAAAAAGTGTCTTTATTGAACACATTATTAATGCAGAACACCATGAAATTTCAAAAGACTTACATACTTTTTCTTGCAACTCTAATTAAACAACAAAAACCTCATCAGAATAACAGATATTTAGGAAATTCATAGGACATAGTGGGAGAAGGTATGACCCACATTTGTTTACAAGTGGAATCAATAGGCCTTGATTAAAGTTAAACATTTCTTGACCTCTGTCAGAAAAGTTAAACATTTCTTGACCTCTGTCAGAAAAGTAACAGCTAGTCTTAGCGTTAGGACTCGGGGTGGGGTTGGCTGAGGAATTCACGCGAGCTGTCTAGATCACATACCTATGTCCAATTAGGTTCATCTTCAAAATGAACAATGCCTACCGGGTTCCACTGACTTTCACACAAAATGCAGAAGTAGGACAGGGAATGAAAGCTAAACAGTATTAGTAATGCAAGTGCTTGTTAAGACAAGAGAAGACCAAGTGAAACTCCGTTTAATCCCAAGACACACAAAGAAATCTATGACCCACAGTACCTCCTCTGTCATAATCTCTACGGTCATCGTAGCGATCTCTGCCCCCAAAACGGTCCATATCTCTACGGGGGCCATCACGGTACCGATCCGAATCGTAACGGTCACGGTCCCGATACCCTAGGTGAGAAAAGAAGATAACATTATGTGTCCATTATAAAGCAGAGGGATGAGTTTTTTTAAGAAACATTATATAGGCTGACACAGCTTGATTGACATGCTGACTTTAGGCACCCTTCAATTCATGCCTGAAATTGTGGCTGAGATATTCTGCTATTCTGTTTCTTTTCTTTTCTTTTCTTTTCTTTTCTTTTCTTTTCTTTTCTTTTCTTTTACTTTAAACAAGAATGGAACTATGTTGTCTCTACTGCAGTGTGAAGGTTCACAGCAGGTTATGTAATATGGTAAGAGCAGGTCTTGGGAGGAAAAAGGATTATTCTTTGATGACTATCCATGAAAAGAAAAATCCATAGTTATTTAGCAATAGGGAATACCTCCAAGTTTGTTTATACTTTATAGATGCTGTGCACAGCAGTTATTAAAATCAACAAAGTTAACCCTTAGAACAGAGAGAATTTCTAGTACTAAAGATGCAAAATTGTCAGAAATTTTGAAGCCATGGGGAAAAAAACTTTGAAGAAAATGGAAAAACATGGGGAAAACAGTTTCTGAAAATTTGACTGCTTTAAATAGTATTAATCATTACATTGTGTTGAACTCTAAAAGCATTAATAAACATACTGTAGGAATTCACACAACTCTCCTGTAACCTAGGAATGCATTATTATACCTATGTTGCAAATGGAGGCTGAGAGAGTATGGCACTCAGGTACTTAAGGAATTCATGGCAGATGTGAGATTTAACCCAGGATGCTTTGATTCACAGCTCCATCTTTCAGCCGCTGGAACAGGCTGTGAACTTGAAGGTAAACAGAACCTGAGCTCATTGTATCTTTAGAACTGAATGCTTTCTCCTAAGTGTGCACAAATCACAAATCATTTTAATAGGTAAGCTAGCCCATGCTAATCTTTGTTCAAAGGAGAGCAGTGGAAAGAATGCCTTCCTCAATATTCGAGCTGCATGTCACAAGAAATGAAGCAAACGAGTGGAATTTTATGGTTCTACAAGGTTTCCTCTTTGATCTGAGTCAGATGGTGGTGTGTTCACATGCTGCGGCTCTGAGCTCCCGAAATTAGGTGTGTTTCCCTGAAGTTTAGCACTGGCTCCCCTACCACACATATGACTGTATCATCTGATCTATCTACTGTGATTATTAAGTTTGCAGATGGTACCACCATAATGGGTCTTATTGCGGGTGGAGACAAATCAGCGTACAGGGGTGAGGTCCAAAATTATCTACATGGTGCCTAGAAAACAACTTGCATCTAAATATTAGCAAGATTAAGGAGATGGTGCTGAACTTCCGGAAGAAGAGAGAGGAACCAGCCCCACTGTACATCAAGAGGTGGGGGGCTGTGTGGAGAGAGTTTCTTCCTTTAAATTCCTGGGAGTTTACCTTAGTGAAGATTTCACCTGGAAAATCAACACAACCCAAGTGGCCAGGAAGGCCCAGCAGAGACTGCATTTCCTTGGGGTCTTGCAAAAGAACAAAGTGAAACAACAACTGATGACCTCCTTTTACTGGTGCACAATAGAAAGCATCCTCTCATACTGTATTGCCATTTGGTATGCTGGCTTGACAGCTGCTGACAGAAAGGCACTACAAAGGGTGGTAAGCACAGCTCAAAACATCACGGGCTGTCCCCTGAGTGCACTGGACAACACTGCTAGGGATTGTTGCCTCAGGAAAGTGATTAGGGATAATTCACGCACCAGTCAACATTTCTTTACTCTCCTACCATCAGGCACAAGATATATGAGTAGAGCCATATGAGAATAGTTTTTATCCATGGGCTGTCAGACTGCTGAATGGAAAATAATTTCATGACAGTTATAGAATGATCAACTTGTGGGCTGGCGTGTTGTGTGTCAAGTACACAGGGTGCAATAAGAATGAGTGGTTGTTAGTGGGATGGTGGTGGGGGTGGGAGGGAAGACAGCCAATTTAATTGTACACGAGTTGTACACTGACAATTGTTGCTGTTGTTATCCAAGAGGGTGCTCCTGAAAGCTAATGTGCTGCCTTCATCGAAAGGAGATGTACTGTCACAATGAACACCACGAAAGGAAAGGATGCAGTATTTGGAGTTGCAAGTGAACAGATTTCCACACCCTGTCTGAAATGCAAGATATATACCATTTGGATAACTGTTCTAAATTGTACACTGTGTATCCTGAGTACTGATGGACCTCTGTCTTCCCAATGTGAGAACCATATCTCCTTTTATACTCTTCCTGTAATAACTGTCTATCCAACAACCGAATCTCTGATCATCACAAATTGGGTACAAGAAGCCCAGCAGGGTGAGGTATTTTTGTCAGAAGAAAGCCACAAGAAAGTTTTTTTTAAAAATCAATGGTATAAAGGACTATATAATCTTGCAACAAGCTCCCTTCAGAGACATGTGTCAGTGGAGAACAGGTGCACCTAGATTTCAAAAGCATGTTGGAAAGCAGACAAGGAAGAGGGGAAACCATTCAGGCCATAAGCACAGCAGGCAAGCAAATCATGTACTCACGGTCTCCAAAGCTGTCCTCGCTCCTGCGAGGAGGATAGTCATCAAAGCTATCTGTTGCAGGACGAGCCCTCCAATCAGTCTCAAATCTCTCTGAATCCCTGTTGCGATCACGATCTCTACCGAAAGAGCGATCGTCCCTATCTGTGGGAGGAAAGAAAAAGGGTTCAGAGGGCTGAGACTTGGATTCACGCATTGCTGCAGGCAGACTAAATCATAAACCTTGCTCAAAACAGAAGCGGTTTGACCACTGAAAAGTGAAAGAGGCGGCTCAGTTGAGCAATGGGGATGCTTCCAGGAACTATGGGTTGCAGAGGTGTGCACCTCTGTCTAACTTGGTGTGACAGAGGAATGGACAATGGGAAGCAGGAAGTCACAAGTTCATTAAGAACGCAACAAGCATCAGCCCTGTACATGGCATTTCTATGGCAAGACAAGTGGAGGGGCACATAAGTTAGGCCGATCTTGCTGGCTCATTAGGCTCTTTCATTCAGAGAATGAAATGGGGGGGGGGGGGAGAACACGTGCTTGAAAGCAACACCAAGCAAGACCCAATCACATAAGATGGAGCATTAGAAGAAAAGGGGAAGGGAGAGACCTCAGGCCAGGCCAGATGAATGAACATTAAATTACTACATCCCAGAGTGTTAGAAAAAATAATATGGATATTGTACAGCATTCCCCCAAAAACCCTGACAGACTATAGCTTAGTCTTATAAAAATATTGTGTACTGGAAAAAAACTCTGAGACTTAACAGAACTCAGTGCTACTCAGGAACATTAGAAAAACTCTTGCAGACAATTTTTAGAAAACTAATTTATATATTTACATTTAACTCAGAAAGCTTTTTTTAACAGCATAAAAAACATATCTTGTAATAAACATTACCTTCGACCAGCAAAAAACATAGCAACTAACCTTACACAGGAGCATTGTGACTGGTTTTGAGTAAAAACCAACAAATGGTGATTCTTCCTTGCTACATTTCTACAGATTTTAAGCACAAACTACCTGCAGCTGCCTGTTGCTGCTGCAGCCTCAAAGTTTGTTCCTAAAACCCTTCATATCTGTGTGTGCTCTACCCACACACAAACTCTGTGTATCTACACTCCTCTGTGTAAAAGGTTTGTTTTTTCATTTATGTTTTTATATCTTTGGGTTGGAATGTAGGACGCTTAAGCCCAATAAATGATGATAATGGTGTGTATGAGAGAGAGAGGGAGGAGGAGAGGGAGGGAGCAGGACTCCTCTTCCTTGATGGTATTAATTGAATAGGATTCCCTTCTACATAGATGTCTCTAGAAAGAGGAAAATAATACCTTCATTGGTTTCTTCTACAGGTGTTGGTTTTTGTTAACAGCATGTTGACAAGATCTGCGGTGTGTCTCAGAAATCTATTCTGCAAACGGCTTCTCCCACATGGCCCTTTGTGCTCACCCTTCCTTGCACACTGACATGTCCAGTTTCCCTTCACAGAAAAGCCCACTGCCACCTCCCAACACTCTCCTTGCCACGTGCGTCGATGAATCTCAGCAAAACCAAGCCAAGAGAAGCCCCACCCATGCCCACCACACACCTACCACAGAACTATCTGACACCCGATGTCCTCTACTAGCTGAGTCACTTGGCTCACCTTTATCTTGAGCTTGATCAGCAACATCCACTCGTATTCTCCTGTTCCCTAGAGACTAAACAGAACAATGGAAAATGAGCTTGCTTAAGTCCAAAGAAACAGAGGTGACCAAAAAGGACAAGGTCACCTTCAGTGGAGAAAGTTAACACTGAGAAAACCAGCCCCCCCCCCCCCAGCCAGACATGCTGTGTTTGATTTACTAACGCTCACAATCTCCACACCCATAATTCACCCAGCATGCTCCGGACAACACTTTTACCTTGAATACTTAACTAAGTGAAATGACTCATTACGGAAACTAACTTATTTTCCGTTCCTACTGCCTGGTCCATCCCTGACCAGACAAGAGCTGGCTCAAAAAGGCAGCACACCTGCTTTTCTGCCACATGGCCAAGTCTGAGCTTTAACTGAAACAACCAGCTCCGAAAGAAGTCCCCCACATGGGATCAAAGTGGCACAGTCACACAAGCAACTCGAGCTGTTGACAACTAATAATCCTTTATTTAAAGCAAAGCAAAGTGTTCTGCTTATATACCACCCCATACCACTTCAGGTAGTCTCTGGGCAGTTGACAGTTTAATTACAGTATGCAGGCTACACATTGTTCCCCCTCCCCAGCAAGCTGGGTACTCATTTTACCGACCTCGGAAGGATGGAAGGCTGAGTGAACCTTGAGCCGGCTACCTGGGATTGAACCCCAGGTCGTGAGCACAGTTTTAGCTGCAGTACAGGCATTTAAGCTCTGCACAAACTCTGCTGCTGCGGTTGTTTTTAGTATTGTTTTTTTCAGTATAGCACTGTATAAGTGTTTTATAGTATTGCATTTTTATTGCATCATATAGCATTGTTTTTATACTATTATCTTGAATTACTGTTGTAAGCCGCCTTGGTTCCCTTCGGGGAAAAAGGCGGCATACAAATAAAGTTATTATTATTAATAATCCAAGTGTAGAGGTTTACAATCTAAAAATTAGTCATAGCTGTACTGGATGCCCTCATCTTCCATTTGCTTTTAGAACAGCTTCTGACTTTTCTGCACTCGAAGTCTGACATCAGGTATTACCGATGCGGTCCCTGAACAAATTATTGCCCCACTATGGTAGGTATATACCCATACTTGTAAAAATGAAACGGCTTCTGTGAAACAATGTCCATGATGTCATGTTTCCTGAGTTTTGCCTAGCTTAATATTCTTTATTGCTGCCTATATGGGGATGGGAAAGGAAGGGAGTCACGGCACGAGGGCCGGAAACTGCCATTATCTCTTGCCAAGCTTCAACTTACCTCTTCACTGAGGTTCAAAGCACTGAGCAAGGAGTCCAGGTCTTCAAACTCAGCATATCCAAATCCTTTCAACCTCTCTGGGTTACTTGGTTCCCGGGGTAAACGAACAGCACTTATCTGCAATTGAGGAAGGAAAAGATTCCCGTTAACAATGACTCCCGAAGGATGCAAGTCAGCATCCCTGCTGCATGTCACAGAGAGGAAAGGATGCCTGCCACCTGTCATTTTTTAAATAAGAGGTTCCTCTCACCTGAAGACCTCAGGGAGAGTAAGGTAAGTGTGTTGTTGTGAGACACCATCAGGAGCACAATTCGCAAAGCAGCTGGATTCAGAACTAGTGCACACTGGCCTAATGGGACTCAAAGAAGCTAACAACTATATGCAAAATAAGATATGAAATAACAGACCCAGGTTAATGATAAGAGGGATACCGTAAGTCACTAAGAAACAGAAAACAACATTAGGCATAGCTGTTGACTGCTTGAATCAGATCGAAGACAGAGGCATTAATTCCATATTAATGAGGAACACTAATCACCTACTTTTGATTCTAGACTTATTATCATTTACACTAATTGCTATATCTATTTTATGTATTCAACAAGCACCAAGATATCAAAGAAAGCAGCACAATTCTGTACAAGTCCACTCAAAAGTTAAGTACCACTAAGACAGGGGTGTCCAAAGTTTATGCAAGAAGGGCCAGATTTGGTGAGGTGAAAATGTGTGGGGGCCGACCATTCAGCCGCACTTGGCCCGGACTTTGGTCAAGCCTCTAGGACATGCAAGGAGGTGGGGAGGACGCTTCAGCAATGAAGCTGGGGGCAGGTAGGCTGGGGGGATGGACGGAGGCAGGGAGGGGAGGCAAACCATAAAACTGCAAGCTGATGTCTCCATCCAATATGGGGAGGGGGCAGCTGGTGGGGATTTGTGGCAGGCTGAGCCAGTGGGGAGAAGAGGCTGCGGGCCGCTCGAAATTTGGAAACGGGCCGCATTTGGCCCCCGGGCCTGACTTTGGACATGCCTGCACTAAGTTCAATGGAGCTTATTATTGACTGAGCAAAATTCTCATTTAGGGTTACTAAAAGGAAAAAGAGGTGCAGACCATTTTGTTTTCATTTTCTACATGACTCTTGGAAGTTGCACCAGTTCTACTCCAAAAGTGAAAAGAGAGTCTTAATGGAATGGGGCTGACATTCTAAAACCACAAAGCATCCTCTCCACAACAGGAGTGTGCAATTTCCCGGATATTGTCTATTTTCAACACTCTTAAAACATTGGTGCGACTGTTGCACTGCTAAAAGAAGGCCCCCGGGACTCCCCTGAAGACTTTCCTCATAGTCCCCATGGGAATAATAAGAAAGTAATTGTAAAGAGAAATTTAACCTGTCTATTACATACTCACATTAAGTCCTCTGAAGAAGTCCTTGATCGATTCCTCTGTTACATCATAGGGCAAGTTTCCTAGGAAGGCAGTATAGGGGGGTGATTTTGGGAGACGGCTTCTGTTGATATTGGGCTCCCGAGCTGCCCGCGGTGCAGTGGGCAGGATGGAACGGTCAATCGGAGGGGCTCGATACATATCATCATCATTGCTATGCCAGGTGGTAGAAACTAGGAAGGAAGTTTTACATCATCAGCAAACCACACAGGGTTAACAACTAAAGCAACACGATATCATTGACAGTGTAGTAATTAGGGGATTTTAAAGGGGGCAGATGGGTCATCAGCCAAGAGGAGCTCCTCCACAGGTTGTCCAGCAAATAAATATACTGTATATTTATTTATTTGCATCTACCTGTCACATCACATTAGAAGCAGTTTTCCTGTACACATCTCCCCCAATGAAGCAAGCATTCACACGATGAGATTATGTGCATCAAGACAACTCCCTATATGCATCAATTGCAGTGGCTACTAATGAATGTACATATATTCTACAGCTGAGGGGGTACCAACTATACTCTGCAATACTTTCCAACATGGTGCCAAGTAGGGCATTTTAAATGAATGAATGCCTGAGCATGTTGCAGAACTTTTTTTTTCAGTCTTTCAAAACTGCCACAGGAAGACACACACCCCAAAATGCCGCCGCAAAGTATGTCCATGTAATTTGAGTCCTGCAAGCTCCTATGTCAGCCTTTTAAATAAGCGTGCAAAATTTACTACCCTGCCAACTCCTTCATGAGACTGCTGGGGGCCTTCAGAGGAGACACACAGAGTCCCATCCCTCCACCAATGAACTGCTATCTCCTCCCTAAGCTACCAACTTATTTAAATTAGGAGGAGGGAGAGAAAAAAAGTGAGCGTGGTTCATCTCTCTTTCATGGGCCTGCTTATTTCTTTCCACACATGTGTGTCCTGCAAATACCAGGGGTGCGCTTACATACAAGACACTGGACCTGGCAGCAAACAACAGCATCAGCTAACAGAGTGATCTCTCTTTCCGCTGAATGCCGGCTCTTTCTCCCTTACCTATATGCATGCGGCAGAAAGAAAAGGCTTAGAGTACAGATTTCAAACCTCTCCTAGATTATCTGTACTTATCATTTCAAAAATTAAATATTACTGCCAAATTCCCTGCAAATGGGATGCACGCAACTAGAAAGAATGGGCAACATCTCGTTGTGTAATTTTGCACTGGCATAACCCAAAGTGAACACCAGAAACATTTAATTTAATTAAAAGCTCCCTGATTCCTTCTTTTTAGGTTCCAAGGCATGCTACACCTTTTTGCTCTGAGGAGCTCTAAGAGAGGAGAGAGAAGCCTTTTGTAATTAAACTGTAAACCGCCCAGAGACTACTTGAAGTGGTATGGGGCGGTATATAAGCAGAACACTTTGGTTTTTGTTGTTGTTGTTGTTGTTGTTTTGCTTTTTTGGCAGTTAAAAGAAAAATCACTCCTGGCAAAAGACTGAGAGATATTACATTTTAAGTCAGTGGTTCTTAATCTTGGGTTTCCAAATGTTCTTGGACTGCAACTCCCAGAAATCCTGACCAGCAAAGCTAGTGAGGAAGTGTGGCGAAGTAGGATCGTCCGCCAGAGTGCCATCTGCCCCTTGCCCTGACAATTATAACAGCCAGAGGCATTTGGCAGGAGATTGAATGAGAACAAAGTATGGGTAAAAGAGGAAGAGGAGGAAGAAGTAGACCTGACTGGCCAGGAGGAAAAGGCAGGAAAATCTGAGATGAAGATTGGACAGTCCCAAGAGGGGGAGAAGGACATAAGGGTCTCAGAGGCCGCTAAAACAGTAGAGAAGGGGAAGCCAAGAATTCTCCCTCCTGGCTGGGAGTGGAGATGGCTAGAGAACCCATGGACCCATTAATGGGAACGAGTTATGGTTTTCAAGGAAGAGGCTGAAAGAAAAAGAACAGCAGATAAGGAAGGTTGTTTTTATTGGGGAGAGGAGGAAGCCAGGGAGTGGAGGAGAAAGCTACATGAGGAATGGGCTAAGGTGGAAAGGGCGGAGAGGGAGCAAGAGAGAGCAAGATGGACTGAGTATCGGGAACTGACCCGAAAGGAGAGGAAGGAGCCTGGACTGGCCTCCATGTCAGCTGGGACTGGCTGTGGGAACCAGAGCTGGTGAAAGACTGGGAACCCTTGTTGACTACATCACCTGGGTCACCCTTATTGGACCCCTGGACTGACACTAATCAAGGACCAGGACTAAATTTGTCTAAAGAGTTATTCCTATTTCCAGTTATAACCCGCTCTTGTCCCTGTTGAATCCTGAATAGAATTACCTACACAAGTTGACACATTTCATTTTTGTGATTCAGCAACAATAAAAACTGAGTTGGGTAACGATATTGAGCCATCAAGGCATGCAGGTCAGGCTAAAGCCAGAGCCCTCACAGACAGCTTCTGGAGATTTTAGTTCAAGAACATCTGGGGATCCAAGGTTGGGAACCAGAGCTTTAAGTTATTTGTCAACATAGAACAATCTATGTAGTTTACCAGCTCAGTAGGATAAACAGCTCAACAGGGCAAAGGTTAAGAGGGTTTTTGGTATTTTGCTTTGAGGTTTAAAAAAAAATTAAAGAGCAAAACATCACAATTTGCTCAATACTAGATTTTGCTTGCTAGAATTAAATGCAGACTCATGACAGCAAATATGATTTGGATTTTCATGATCAAAGGCACTGAAAAAAGGCCATTTTCCCAAAATAAAACACCACCCCAGAGGAAGCTTGTTCGGCAGAATAGGCAACATATTATATACATTATACTGTATTGACTATTCAGACAAGTTGCCGGTATTTATAATCCTGTTAATCAAACAGCATGCACAGAGGCACTCACTTTCTCCTTTCAGAAAACAGCCCTGTCCCACTTCGTCTTTATCCATCTGCTACTAGTGGAAACACATGTGTGGAGGTTTATAGTACAAACCATTAGCCGTTGCTTCCAAGGAAGAAACACTGTTTAACATCCTGCCACAGCTCAAGAACAAGAAAATACCATATATACTCAAGCATAAGTCGACCCACGTATAAGTCGGGGCCTCTAATTTAAACCCCCAAAAACCTGGGAAAATTTATTGACTCAAGTATAAGCCTAGGGTGGGAAATGCTGCAGGGCCTGGCTACTCCTCCTTTGTAAGCTGGGTGTGTGTGTGATAGTTAAAATGACTTTTAGCCACCGAGGCAAGTGCTCGAAAGTTGGTGGCTAAAAGTCATTTTAAACATGGGGGTGTTCAGAAGTGGCGCACAATGTTTAAAATGACTTTTAGCCACCAACCCAAACTTGCCTCAGTGGCTAAAAGTATTGACCCGAATATAAGCCAAGGACCGCTTTTTTCAGCCCAAAATTAGGGCTGAAAAACTAGGCTTATATTCGAGTATATACAGTACTTCATTGCTGCAGTTATGCTGGCTGCAGAAATGCTCTCAACACCTTCGAAGCACAATATATGACACCTGCTCTTTCCCTTGCCGTATACGCTTTGTCTGCTTAGCATGGCTGAAGGTATCCCTTTGTATCTCTACCACTTTAGGGTTGTTGTTTTTTAAAACAAGAAACTTCTGATTTAGAATTTTCTGTCAAGAACGAAGCAGAGAGGTTGGGAGAATGAATTTGGAAGTTTCAAATACTAACTGGACTTTTCTTGCCAGGACACAAAAACTCTTTTAACAGAAGCAAAGCAATGTCCCAAGGCTGAGAAAATGACCTTTCCATCTTACCATCTCCTTCCAAGTCGTCTGTCTCATCTGCCCAGCTGACTGGTTTCGAAACGTAAGTGGGAGCAGGAGTACCACTACCACCATCCTCTGCCAGAAAGTCCGTCAGACTCACGGTCTTCCCCTTCTTGTTCTTCTTTTTAGCTGTAAGAAAGAAGAGAAAAGTAATGTTATAGCATGTTAAAAGGTAACTCTATGCCCGAAGGGCTGGAAAATGAACTGCTGCTACTTGTTATGCGAGCCCAGGGTGGTGCAGTAGAGAGAAGTATGGCATGGAAACTCTTTTGAAGCTGGCAATGGCAAACCATTGCTCCTGTATCTGTCTCATATACCTGGAAAAACCTATTAAGAGTCACCAAAAAAAGCCAAAAGGAATAGGAACAAACTATTGGACTCTGTGGAAAACCAACAAAAGTCTCAGGAATGGGTTCACTGCACAAAAACCATTGAAATCACAATAAAAACATTTTTATAATGTCCTAAGATTCCATCTCTCCAAATTAGGGTCACCATAAATCAGAAGCCATTTTACAGTCCATTGTTGGCAACATGTTCCATGGGATGCCACAGTATGACTGCCTGAATTCTTCTGACTAGAATATAAACATCAGTGCTTTCACCATATTTCTTTAATATGAGAGAGAGAGAGAGAGAGAGATGCGCCAATTGCATTTGAAGGAATCTTCCAGACTGAAAGTGGCCAAGAATTTTGCCAATCAAAATGTGACTTTTTGATTCATATGTTGCCAATCGGAGCATTTGAAAAGCCCGAAACCTTCATATTCTATAGCTGTCATTGGCTCTGCAAAAAGCAACAGTGACTTGAGTCTCTCTCTCACTCCCTCTTTCTCCCCTCCCTCCCCCAGCTGGTCCCCCCAGGGGTGCTCGGGGAAGAATCCTTCCAATGACAATGGCATATGCTTACAGTCTTAAGCCAGCCGCTTGCTTTGGAACATATGCCAGAAGGCAGTAGCCTTTCCAATTAGTCATGTCTGCCACCTGGCTTCACCAACAGAAAAGAAGAACCCTACTTCTAATTTCCCAACTTTAAATATGAGAACAAGCTTGTGGCAGAGCTGGCAAGCAAGAAAGGGAGACAGACGCCAGGGGCAGGGAGACAGCAAGCAAGCTGAGCAGCCCTGCTCCCCCAAAACATTTTTAAAGACAAAGGAAAACAGAAATGACAGCAGTGCCCTTCCCTAGCAATGTATCGTGCTCACAGAGTTCACAGGAAACAAAGAAAACACTGGGATCCCCAAGTCTGCCAGAAAAAGGAAAGCTCTCCTGGCTCAAAGGCCATCAGAAGACAATTTCACAGATAGGACACGGTCCACTCGGTCTTCTTGAGGCTTCCTGGAGCAGAGACACGTCACAAGATACAAAGAAATGACAGCATGATTCAGTAAAGGGAGATGTGGGAGGTTCCTAGGTGTAAGTACAAGACGAGCCAAGAAGCTCACTCTGTAGCTTACAGACAGTCACTCTCATTTTAATCTAACATAGCAGATCTATGAATGAGACAGGATGCATTTTATATTCTGGCCCCCAAATGTCCAGTCAGGAGGGAAGAGAACATCTGGCCACAAAAAATGCCCCACATGATGTACATCTCACTCCCAGAGGCTACTTTCTGCAAAGTGATTATGGTGAGGCACTTTCTTCTACCACTGGGCTTTGGAGTTGGCAGAAACACAAACGGATGAGCAGCTGCTCACTCTAACGTTCAAGATATGCAGGTCACCTTTCTTTCCCTTTTGCAGCATCTGCCAAGGCTCTGGGGAAAAGGCTGATGACAAGATATGTTGGCTGGCTAAGTAAGTTGTCACAATGTTAAGGAGAACAAGGAATAGACCCAGAAGTCCAAAACGCAGAAGCCAGACTGCCAACTATGGGCTGGACACAGGGATCACATACCACCCCCACCACGCCTTACAGCAGGCATGTCCAGACTTCGGGCCACAACCCCCAGAATTCTAAGCTTAGACTGTGGGAGTTGTGGTCCAAAACATCTGGAGGGTCGAAGTTTGGACATGCCTGCCTTACAGCAACTCCAGTGGCTGTAAATGCATTCCTGGACTTATTTCAAAGTGCTCTTTAAAAAAAAAAAGGCCTAGATGGCTTTGGCCCAAGCTATCTCAAGAACGGTTTCCTTTATGAGCCTTGAGTTTTAAGACCATCAGGAGAGGCCTTCCTCTTGGTTGTTTGATGGGGACACGAGAGGCTTCCTTCCCTGTTAGTGCTCTCAAACTCTGGAACTCCCTCCCTCAGGAGGCCAGGCTGGCTCCCATCTTTACTCTCCTTCTGGAAGCAGGCCAAGACCTTTCTCTTTGGGCAAGGTTTCCCTTTGTGACTGTCTGCCTTAGTAGAGTTTTTAAATAGGTTGCTGTCCCAAGTGGCAATTTTGTGGGTGGTTCATGATCTCACTAATCCTGGCCAGCAAAGGCCTTATCCTGGTGATTTCACCCATGTTCAATCTGAAGTCTTTTAAAAATCTCAAATGGAGACCACCCAATGGAATCTGGGCCCTTCAAATAATTTGATTAGGTTGAGACCCCTGGCACATCATGTCCCCCTGATTGATTGGTTGGGTTTCAGACTCTTTCATCAGAGGTACCCAAGGCAGTGGCATGCTGCATACCTGGTGCTTCTGCCCTCAACCAGTGGCATCATGACTTTTAAATGCACCACTGGGGTTACTGTGGACTGGGCTGAGGGGTTATCCCCCACCTCCCATATGAAGGTAATAGTTATATGGCCTTTATACAGTCAAATTTGCCAATCAAATAACCCTAAATAATTTTAGGCCTCCTGCCAATATCCTCTCTATGGGCAAGGTTATCGAGTGGGTGGCGACAGCAGCAAACTGTCTTGACCCATTCTAGTAAGGTTCAGGGATGCAGCAACTGCAACATGGAACCAAATTGGTGGCAATAAGCAATCTTTCCCCAGTCCTGCCTTGTCTTTACTTGGTGCCTATGAACTTTCAGGCCAGGTTCCAGGTTTTGGTTCCTGACTATTAAGTCTGTCACAGCTTCAGCCTTAGGTACTTGTCACAGTGCCTTTCTCCAACGACTTATACCACCAGATTTCCCTAGGCCAGTGGTTCTCAACCTGTGGGTCCCCAGAAGTTCCTGGACTGCAAGTCCCAGAAATCCTGGCTGGCTCAGCTAGTGATGAAGACTTCTGGGAGTTGCAGTCCAGGAACATCTGGGGACCCACAGATTGAGAACCACTACTCTAGGCCAGGGCCGCCCAACTTTGAACAGGCTGAGGTCTACTTTTTCTGGCCCAAAGTGCCTGAGGGCTACTACATAAAAACTAATGTTAAAAATATTTTTAAAGTAAAATCAAAGGAGGCGATTTCGTTACTGCCTCAGGAACTGTGGCACACTGCCATTTTCGCTTCTGTACCCCAAGCTAGCTGTTTGCCTTGGCTCCCAGGTCGTGTCCCCCCCACACACCATAGCCAAATTTGAGGGTCACTATTGCTAGCCCAGTTCTTCCTTCCTTCCTTCCCACCTCTCCTTCCTTCCACCCTTTTCTTTCTTCCTCCTCTCCCTCCTCTTTCTTTCTTTCTTTCTCTCCCTCCCTCTATTTCTTTCTTTCTTCCTACCTGCCTTCTCAATTCCTTCCTTCCATTCTTTTTCTTCCTTCCTTCCCCCTTTTCTTTTTCATTTTTCCTCCCTCCCTCCATCCTCATCTCCCTTCTTTCTTTCTTTCCCTTTTCTTCCTCCTTCCCTCGTCCACCGCTCCCTTCTTTCTTTCTTTCCCTTTTCTTCCTCCCTCCCTCCTCCTTCTTTCCTTCCTTCCTTTCTTCCCTTCTTCTTTCCTTCCTCCTCCTCTCCCTTCTTTCTTTCTTTCTCTTTCTTTCTTTCTTTCTTTCTTTCTTTCCTCCCCCCTTCTCCCTCTCTCCTCCTCTTTCTCTCTCTCTTTCTTTCTCTCCTTCCATCCCCCCTCCCACTTCGAAGAGCCAGAAAGGGGGCGAGGGAGATGAAACGGGCTCACGTCCTGAGGGGAGCGGGGCTGGAGGTTGCCTCGTGTCAACTCTGCACAGCGGCGGCTATGTATCCCCCCCCAATTGGTTCCGCGCTCCGTCATCGCCTCATTGCCAGCATGGGCTCCTGGGCACATCCCAAACGGCTGCTCCTCCCATTTTTTTCACTTCTTTTGCGCATTGGGGCTCTGGATCGGAACCGCCGCCTCAGCTTCCGAGGCGGTGATGGTGGGGGGCGGCGGCGGCAGCGATGGCGGGGGGTGGGGCAGGGGGCGGCGGCGGCAACGGGCCTTGCGTGTTGGGCTTGCTCGTTTTTTCTAGCAGCGGCCGCAGCACCCACAGAGGCAGGCTCAGGCCACCTTGCTGGGCCCACCTCTGTGCCCGCCACACCTGGTTCCCAAACTGCACCGGGCGCCGCTGGAAAACCCAAACGAGCCCAGCAGGCCGGCCTGGGCCCACCGCCGCCACTGCTGATGCTGGGGAGGGTGAGCGAGTCCAACACCAACTGGGCTCCCAGGCACTTCCCCCCAACACAGGGACCTGGCGGGTGACCTCTGACGGCGCTGCGGTCAACTGGTCGACCGCGGTCGACGCATTGGGCAGGCCAGCTCTAGGCCAAGCTCCAACAGGATAGCACACCGAAGGTAGCAAGAAAGACATCCAGCAGAAGGCATGCATTCTTGGTGGTGGAACCAACACTTTGGAACAGACTTCCAGCTGAGCTACATCTAATCCCTTCCAACTCTACCTTTAAGAGGTTGCATAAAACTATATTTTTAAAAGAAACTTTTAATGGCATTTTCTTACAAATCTGCCAAACTTGTCCGGCCCTTCTGAACACTGATGCTCCTGCTGGAATGTTTGTTTTATGCTTTTTTAACTGATTCATTCTGTTCTTATTCTTTTCCATTTTGATTATTATTTATCTTTATTGCTGTATGACTGTACTTGCTTTATCTGTTTGTTAACCACCCAGAGTAGTGCCTTACATGAATCAAGCAGCATAAAAGAGTAAGTATCTAAGTGTCCCTGAGTCAGCATTATCAACAAGAAGTCACGCTGATATAATAACTAGACTATATTTCCCAATACACTGGGAATATCAGGCTGAGGAAACTGTTGCTGCTCTATCAATAGCATCAATAGCACAGGTAGACAGGAACAGATTCGTTCCTTACGGTGCGAAACGCGAGGGAGGAAATGGAACAAAAAGACACACATTTTTCCATTTCGTGCCCAGCCCAAGTCGTATGTATAAAGAGTAGCCTTTTCAATAGATCTGTTTCAAACAGCTACTTCAGAATTCACTGAACAGATTAACTACACGCACTCCTGGCAATAAATGGATTTTCTAAGAGAACTGCAGTCTTTGCTTAGCTCCATTTATAAAAACAAGAGGCATTCAAACTGAATCACCTCATTCAAGAGGTGGACTAACATGTCCTACTACCAAATGCTACCTTCTCCGACCCCCGTCTCCTATTCTTTTAGAACACAAAATGCAAATGTGTATGTACTAACTAGAGCTTGGTGATAATGAATGGCTTGTGAACTTATATTTTTTATTTCCTCAAGGCTGCTCAATGTTCAGAAATATTTTGCAATTCCCACCTCAATAATCCCTACAACTTATAAAACAGTGTGGCAAGCAACCAGCAAAATGCTAGCTGTTTCAAAGATCAAAGAGCAAAATCAGATTTCGCACAAAACATACACTCAACAGAGATATGCAGCGTCAAGTAAACATTGCAACAGACAGTATTTTCCCATGTATAAGACTATATTTTGTCTAAAATCTAAAATTGATGGTCATCTTACACACGGAAGTAAGCTGAGGAGTGAACTGTGGGGTTGCAAAACTGCAATTGTGGGTTGGAAAAGTGGAACTTGTCTTATACATGGGGGTGACTTGTAGATGGAAAAATACAGCAAGTTTTAGACACCTAGCTATAATATTCAAAAAGACATTACATATGCATGTAGAAACACGTGTGTAGATGTAATTAAGCGATGCACCCTAGCTTTCCAGGAATAAAATCCATCATATTATTTACTATGAAGGTCTGGACAATAAAAAGAGCTCTCCAATCAGAGTACAGTGGTACCTTGTATAAAGGAATTAATTTGTTCCAAATGAAATTCTGTTAAGCAAATTTTCCTTTATACAAATTTCCCATAGGAATGCATTGAAAACTGAGTAATCTCTAATCACATTCACAACCAATTTTATGCTGTACGGATTTGCTCCATATGCGATTCTGTTAAGCAAATTTCCCCTATCTCTGGAATTTTTTATGTTGTACAGATTTTATTTTATACAAACCGTTTTTAAAAAAGGGTCCACTGTATCTTTATGGCTTTTTAAATGTAACCAGTAGTCTACATCTTTCCACAGAAAAATCCCCATCGAGAAGTCAGACAGACACACCTTCACTTAAGGGTGCAATTCCAAAGATGGTTACCAGCACACTGAAATAAATAGGACTTATATATCAGCATGTGCGTATAGGATTGCATATTATGTTGCATGCACGCCTAAGAGGTGCACTGTGTTTGATGACTTCCCTTGCTAACATTTAGACACAGACTAAAATATGACATACTTCTACTTTATGGTAACAATTAAGATGTTAAATATCAGCCATAAAAAAAAACCAAGCAGCATCACGGTTCCGTAGCACATGATAAAGATTATGGATTACGTTCTGTATCCTCATTCATATTCATGCCAAGTGATGTTCTGGATTGCACTTGCTATTGAAATCTTAGTAGCTTAACAGCAACTGTTTCACCCCTCCACCCTTTTTTTTGCTTTCAGAAAAAAAGAAGTGTACACATTACTCTCATGAACCTCCCTTGGGAGACATCTGTCTCAGGAGACATTTCACAGTACCAAGACAATCAACGCTACAATTGCCCTCATGCTTGCATCACATCCAATGGCACCAGATACACATGCTGGGCCACTGTAGCTGGGTACCGAATGGTTATCTCCAATGCATCCAGCAAACAACAAGGTCAGGATAAGAGAATAAAATATTACAAATTCCCTTTTAGGATTATTCATTAGGCAATACTTGCAGTGCTGTATCACGTTATCTGCAGACTCAGTGAGGGTGGTGTCTTCTCCCTTACAACATCAGTGACCACAGAGTTCCACTCCCTGAGTGAAGGGCATGGCATCAGTACAGCACATGAAGATAACTAGCAATGCTATGCAACCCTGTATGTTTCTAAGCTGGTGTTCTTCATTTTAATTACTTACTTTCTTCTGCAACCTGCATAGTAACTGGTCAATCTCCAATCAAAGATAAACGGCATGGTTTTAAACTATTTTGCTCCCTCCCTGTCTCTTGTTAAGAGTGTAAACCCTACAGGGTCATTTTTATTTACCTCAACATTGTGATAATCTCAGTTATGTCATCACATTATGACTTCATGGCAAAGCTGTCAAGAGATACAAAAATACTTTCAAACTTTGGTAGGATGGTCCACTTGTAGTGAGAGGATTCTCCCTTACACCACCTTCCTTCTTTCTGCAGAGAAGGAAGCTTTCAAAGTTCAGTTGTTCTTGATGTTATTCTGACAAAACAGAAAAACACCCCAACAAAACGAATCCCATATTATAAGCACCACCCATTACAGAGAAACTGGATTAAAATACCTACTATTCTTATATAATCCTCTGTGGTAAATCACAGTCATCAAGTAATCTCTAACCGTGGAACTGAACAAGACCTACACTTGAAGCCCTAAAATGCCACTGCCATTCAAGGTAAGTACTGAGCTAGAAAGAATGCAGATGTCCAATATGATAGGTGGTTACACCCTCAATACTGGACTTCAATTTAATAAAAAATAATTACATAAATAAATACAGAATGTGTGTACAATAATTTAATACAGTATATTAGAACAGCTCATACATGAAATATTAAAAATAGCAAAACAAACAAACAAACCAGCATTTAAAAACAATTATAAAAAGCACTATTGAAAATAAATCATAGATGTTAAGTATTACATATTATAATCAGATGGCTTGGGAAGTAGTCTTAGCTGGGGGTTGCCTAGAAAGCCATGTTTTTCATGGCCTTTTAAAGGATTCTAGTGAGAGAACAAGTCAAATTTCAGGCAGATTATTCCAAAGAAATGGTAAAATCATCGAGAAGGCACAGCTTTTTGTGTCCTCATTCTGTCCCTCTTGGGGTTAAGGATCTTAATTGCCTTGTCTGAGAATGGGCATTATAGACTGATCTTGGCAGAAGAAGGTGTTCTGCCAGGTAGAGAGGTCGGTCCCAAACAATTCAGAGCTTTGTATTTTAGAGTCACTACCTTGGCATTGGCCCAGAAGCAGATTGGAAGTCAGTGCCAAGTGGCCAGGGTGAGAGAGAAACGTCCTTGTTTTCTCAACCCAGTTAGTAGTCTGGCCACCACATTCTGGGCCTGCTGTAGTTTCTGCATCAGCCTCATAGGCAGCCCTATGTAGAGGCTACGACTGTAGTCTATCTACTCTTATCTTTGCTCATATTCAGTTCTAGCTGCTACAGTGCACATACATTATTGAATTGGCAACTACACAATAGTTGCTAACACACAATAACTATTTGTGATGTCAAATTAGAAAGAACTTCTAAAACCTTGCTGAAAGTCTCCAACCCACGGTAAATCCATACCATTGTTAGATAAAGGCATTTCAAATGCGTCAAGAGTCCTGTTTTAATAAAGCATGCACTCAGATTTAAACCCCTTTTTTCAGATTTAAACCCTTCTGAATGGGATAAGACAAATTATACCTAGGATATATGTTAATATTAAATATTTTCTAGGCCTTTGTTCCCCCCCCCAAACTCCATTATTTCATTTAAGCTATAAAAGACTGCAATCCCACTGAAGACCAACAGAATGGTACACAGGGGTTATTCTACTTGATCTCCCAACATGCCACTGTGCAAGCAGAGATGAAATCTGTTGGAACAAAGGACCCTTCTATTTGACCAAGATGGCACTAGACACTTCCTTGTGCGAGTATCAGAAACTTCAAACCACTCACACTGGAGTTTCTGTGCAAATGATTGCGATTAACAGGATCCTGATCCTGACCTTGTTTTGCTCTCACAACTCTCCTCCTGCCTCAATAACTATCACATACAAACAAATCAGCTTCAACAAGGAACTATGATCAGCTCTCTCTACTTGCATGTGCCCAAGGGCATCTTTCAGCCAAGCTCCTTAAACGATGTGCAGAGGCAAGACTTATTTCCATGTAAAGGAGGCAAGCGCCTCAGCTGTGCTTTCCTATCTATCACCTTATACCTTAACAATGTCAAAACCAGAACATATGACAGTTTACATGACACATCACGACATGTTCGTTTTCATTAACGTCTGAAGTTCTCCTCTGCAGTATTCAAAGATCAGGGATGTCTGAAAGAGCTCTTTTAACAAACTCTTGCCCGTGACAGAATTCATGTCAGCACCTGTACCAGTACCTTGCTTTAATTAACATACACAAAGCACCACAAGCACTTTCTAACTGTTTCATTTCAAACAGCAGTTTCACCTTACTTAATACCCTATCTATTACTAAATGATCTTTCAGAACTGCCATTCAGAGTGGGTAAAATTCAACGAACTTTTTAAAATATATATTATAATTATGACGTAAATAAAATGCTTTTTAAAATTTAAATCATAAAAACCTATTTTTAAAATGTAAATCAATTTGATTTATATTAAATCAGTCCTGCTGCCAATTAACCCGTATTTCATATGTCATTCTTTGAGATAGGGCTAGCAGGCATAAAGACCCACTGCCGCCCCTTTCATGCCAAGAAGTGCTTCCCTACCGCGACTTATGTTGGGGCCTCTGAAAGGACAGTAATTACATATTCTTTATGATACCAGCCAGAAAATACAAGACTCCACCTTGCAAGTCATGAGTGGTTGACTCTTCCTTAGCTGTAACTTCTCAAAACAGCACCTAGAATAGGGTGTTTTTAAAAGTTAAATGTTGGCAGCCTTAAATTGCTTTCTTGAGCTGTCTTATCACCCAAGACCAAGAGCACCAAAGACATGCTTATCTGTGATAAGACAAAGGTACTTTTAGAAAGAAAATGCTGTATATATTTGGGGATCTAGGTATGGGGAACCCGAGCTCTAATTAGCTATACAGTATGACTGCTGTATCCATGGGGGATCGGTTCTGGGACCACTCCCCCCCCCCCCGCGGATAGTGAAATCCGCAGATAAGAGCAAACACTCTTATTGGAAGATAATGGTGGTGTCAGGAGTGGTGGGGTGCCAGGGGACAAGCTGGGTAGTGCAGTGTCAGCAGTGTCAATTTTTTTCTTTTTTCTTTCTCCTTGCTGCCACTGGCCAGTCACCTTCTTTGCCACCGGGCTCAGCAGCCAGCCTGCAAGGGTGGTGAGGAGAGAAAAAAACTTACCGATGCTAAGCCCTCCTTGTTGCCACATGTCAGCCACCCTCCGGAGGGGTGGGGTGGGGACTTAAGAGGACCAGCCTGGTCAACCCACCTTTGAACGTCCCACTTGAGCTCTGAGCGGAGGACCACAAGTTCTGAACTTCCCGCTTGAGCTCAAATCTGCAATCCTCCAACCAGGACCTGAGTGGGAAGTTCAAAGACCGCTTGGCCAGACGGATCCTCCTAAGTCCCCACCCCACCCGTCTGGAGGGCAGCCAGCATGCAGCGGTGGGTGAAGACGGTGGCTGGTCAGTGGCAGTAGCATGGAGGGCTCAGCATTGGTAAGTTTTCTTCTTCTTTTCCCTCCTCGCCGGTGGGCTCGGACCTCCTCACCACCCGCTGATCTCCAACTGCAGACAACTGAATCCGTGGCTGGTGAATCAGCAGATGTGGGGGGGTGTCATACTGTAAAATGCATTAGTACTGGTGAATCCACCACCTCTCAGTTTACCCAATTTGCCATCTAGTGTGAATATCATTAGGTCTTATAAGCTAATATAAGACCTAATGTCTAAAATAAGCCTGCTCTTATACAAAGGCATGAAGATGAATCCTAATGTAGCAAAAAAGGAAATAGACTAGCTCAGACCTCTTTCCATTTTTGAGTTCAAACAAAAGAAGTTTGCTAAAATTGCTGAGCTGCTGTAACACCTCATACGACCTACTGCCCTGTTCTTATAAAACAATCAATAAATGCAATTGCAAAATCCTATTGTCTTTTCTTTAGAAAAGCATAGAGGAGATATAGTCATTTACCTCTGCAAAATAACCAGGAAACTCCATTGTGCAAACAGGTGTTTTCAAAACTTAACTCTGTTAAGCAGAATGGTGCAGTAGTGTTTCTTTCTCCCTATTTCTTAAGAACCCCTAAAAACTCCTATCTGGCATATTGCAGATCAAAGCATGCCAAGCTCTCAAGGCCATGAAAAAGGAAGTCAAATAGAAAACATGAAATATGAATGGCCTCTCACCTTACATAAACCAAGCAAAGGAACAAGAGAATTGGGGCAAATAAAGGAAATATCAATTCCATTCCCAAGTCACACAAGTAACCCAACTGTAAGCAGTAAAGAATGAAGAAGTACAGTCAATATATCATAACAGCCAGCATTTGTTGGCTCTCTCCCCTGTAAGGACTGTGGCTTCAAAACCATATTTCCTAGAAAGAAAAGAAGTGGACATTTTCAGTGCTCTTTTGTGGGTGGGGAGAAGGTGCATTGTCTGAGTCAACAAGGATGGTAGAGCTATTCCAAAGGGAAGGAACAGCCACACATGTCAAAAAGGAACAAAGATCAGAACCACTGTCTTAATCCAATGAACCACTAGGTAGTGAGGTGGCTAAACATTTTTGTAGATAAATAAAAATGTTGTGGCACAATCTCTAAAAGCAAAATAAATACTGCTTGATATAGGACTAGGCATACAGAGTGAGCCTAATACAGAGCATATGCTAGCAGGAAAGGCTCCATGGGTTTAGCAATACATTCATAAGATATGTCACTAAATGGGAAGAGTATGCATGGCACAGAAAGAATGGCTTCACCAAAGAGACAGATCAGGACTGGCCCTTTTGTCATAACAAAATGTGTTCGAGACAGAAACACAATATTTACATAAACACCATATTCCTCTTTTCTTTGTAAGTTGAAACTGCAAGCCGCCGCCACCCCCATTTATGCCCTAATTTAAATCTTGATAGTGCTAGTACAAGGCTGGAATCAACTGCCTTAAAAGTTTGACTCAGAGTACTGATTAATAATCTGCCACTCCTTTTCTAGAGTACCCACAACTGATCAGAGCTCTTGACACACCTATCTAACATCAAGGTCACCTGACATGAACTGAGAATGTACTCATTGAAAATCTACTCAACACCTACCTCCCTTATCAGTTGTAGACACAGGAGACATCAGCTGACTTTGGCAAAGAAGTGTATCTGTTAATGTCTTCTCATTTAGGGATCAATTACAGATTTGCCAAGAAAGCTGGAGTTTCCTGGAAACCGGTCAGCAGAACACTGATCTAAAGCTGGCTGAGAGTAAAACATGTACCCTCAATGGAAGAGTTTTATTTCCTTCAGTACACAGGTAGAAATTCTGCTGCCTAATGATAGAAGAAAATACAAAGAGATGCCTTCCAAGGTCACATGGCAATTTACACATGACTCATCAGCTTTGTCTGGAAAGATCTCTTGGACAGAAAGAGTTCCCATCATCCAAGAGACTAACTGGAGATGCTGCTGAAAATGATGCTGGAACTTGGCAAAATATCAAAAGCGAAGTACAGTAAATTGACTGTCCCATCACAAGAAACGGGCACATCACAGCCCAGAACCAGCAGCTTCTACATGGCAAGTGATGAGTTCCAAGGAAATGAAAGAGAGAAAAAGCAGGGACAGAAAACTAGTTTCATTTTATGTTAAAGGAAAAATGCTACAAAGCACTGTAGTGAATTCTATGATTTAATATCCTTACAGTGAAAGACTACACAAACAGGAGTCAAGCTAGTTACTATGAATACTCCTGCAAGTCTGATATAACAAACAAGAAACAAATACAATCTGTTTGTTATGTGGAGGAAGAGACACTTCTGTACCTACTTGCACTTAAAAAAATAAAGGATAGGAATAGAAAATGTCCTTTCCTTTGCTGTGTGACATGGTATAATGCTGTTCTGCCTTCCAACTATTTTCAAAACTGATGTATAAACAGGGGAAGTGAGTGCATAAATTACCTTGCACTCACAGAAGTGCCCCACCTCACATATAAAATACTCTAAAAGCAATAAATGGGTCAAATGCAAAGTCACCTTATATTTAGAAAGCACTCAAGTAAGAAAGCCATCACAGTGGAAAGCTAGAACCTGCAATTGAGGAGAATCGCCGGTGCCAAGAGGAACAGGCCACGTTCCTGACTGCAGGAGATGCCCAGGGCACTGAATAAAGGGCTGGCCACCACCTCTTTCAACTTCACTGAGAGAGAATAACAGCATTTATGTAACTGATCGTTCAGAGGGCTTCGTGCACGTTCCCTCAGCCATCTTTACGAGAAAGAACTGTTAAGGTGGGTGGGTCGCTTTTTTGAAGAAGGAAAAAAACCCCCATGTTTCAAACCTGTGCTGGGAAGGGGTGGTCCTAAAACGCCACTTGAGGGTGAACTCGTGTCCCGGGGAAAAAAAAGGTTTTGCTTTCCATCCACCCCCACCCCCACCCCCACCCCCACCCCAGCATCACCATTTTGTCTGGGACCGGCGGAGAAGCAAGGATCGGGGCGAAAAGAAAAAAGGCCAGCCCCCCCCCTTTTGCACCGTATGGTTGGGGGTGCCGGTGGGCGTGCAACTTCCCCCTCCCTCCGGACGTCCTCCGCCAGGCCACGCCCCCTCCGCCCGGACTGGCGAGGAGGAATCAGCTAGAGCTGCGCCCACGTGGGCGCCGCCGCCCAGGTTCCTTTCCCCCACCCCCACCCCGCCGCCTCGCCCTGCCTCGCGTCGCCCCTGCCGCCGCCCCGCTGGCGCCCGGGGTCCCAGGCGAAGGTTCCGTCAGCCCCCCCCCCCCCCCCCCCCTTCTCTCCCCCCCCGCCACCTTCGGAACGGTCAGACCTTCACCACGCGCCCCTCGGGTCCCCCAGAGAGAGAGAGAGAGGCGGGCCGGCGGGCCCGAGAGAGAACCCATCAAGGCCGCCACTGCCGCGTTCGAAGCCACCACGCGGAAAGGAGGCCCCGAGAAGGGAAGGTGCTTTGTTAAAAAAAGAAAAGGACCCGCCGCCTTCCCGGAGGGAGCCCCCACCCCGTGGTTACGCCTCCCTCCGCCGGCGGAAGGTCAAGCCGGAGGCCGCCGGCCTGGAGGTGAGCCTAAGCCCCCCCCCCCACGGCCCCACCGCGCCCCGCTCACCTGAGGCCGCCATGTTGGGACGAGGGAGAAGGCAAAAGGCCCGGATGCTGCCGTCACGTGACTATAGCGAAAGAAGCGCCTCCTTCTCCGCCGAGGGAGGGCGGGGAGGGGGGCGGATCCCCCCAAAAAGAAAAAAGAGGCGGGGCGGCAGGTTTGGCTCTGCGTTTTACCGCCCTCGTCAGGAGGCAGAAGTTGGGCGCGCGGGGAGATAATGCGTTTCTGAATCCCCGCCCGCTCTCAATTCAGAGCCGAATGGTTTCCTTCAGGCCAGGCAGGAAGAGGGTGTCAAACCTGCAGGCCCCGCTCCGTGTTTGCCGCCGAGGAGCCCTTGTTGTCTCTCCAGTGCCTCAGCAAGCTATTCATACCAGATCCGTGAAGCTGAGGAGGTTGATTTTTTTAAACAGCGGTGTTTCCCTGTTCCTCTGTCTTTTTATTTATTTTATTTATTTATTTATATAGCTTGTATGCCGCCCACTACCCAAATGTCTCTGGGCGGCTCACAATCAAAATGGACAATTAAAACATCAAAATACAACAAAATTAGAACAATAAAAACATGTAAATGCAATAAATATGATACATTAAAAACACATCACTAAAATTGCCATCTGGACCCACAATTGTTTATTTCTTGTTTATTTCAGGCAAAAATCAAAGAAAAGCAAAACAAAAGACACAAAACATGTGGCACCTTATGATTATGTGACTCTCCCTAAAATATTTTGCCTGAAAACTAATTTCCCTAACAAACGAGGGTAACGTGGGTGGAGGGGGGATCCAAAAGAGAGGTGCTCAAAGCAGGCAATTCAATTATTGTGGTACAAAACCTGCCTGTGATGTTGTTGCTTTTGTGCTATATGCCAGAATGCCCTTCAGTCAAATTGATAATGTACAGTTATGCCACACAACATTTAACTGCAGGCTTAATATTATGGGTGTATAAGGGTATCCCAACAAGGGTACCCTGCATATCAACAGAAAACACCTCAACACAAGTAATAATGAAGAAAATAAAACTAGCCATCTGCTAAAAACCAGCCAAAACGCTCAAATTCGTTGCACCGACCACTGACGTCTGCCTATACGCAGCAGCACCTAGGGCTCTAAGTTGAACAGATAGGTTTTCAAACCTCTTCAAAGTTTGTCCAACAACAAAGGTGCTGCAGCAGAGGGTACTTTTAATTTTTTTAATTTGTATTTTGTTTTTGAGTATTTTTACCCTGCCTTTCTCCTTGGAAAAGGACCCAAGGCGGCTTACAGTAATGAAGCCAAGCGATTACAAGTAATAAAGCTTTGAAGCCAAGTGGGGAAATGCCTGAAGCCTGGAATTTATCACCTGAGTCCAAGGGATTGACAAAAGCCTGGAACCTGCGGCTGATTCTTCTCAAAAGGAATATGCCACAACACCAACTCTGCTAAACAACAGAACAAGAAAAACAGGGCTTCACATTTTAAAACATGTCCTTGACTTGATAGGCAGCCAATGAAATTTCTGGTGATTATGGGAAATATGGGATTAATGTAGTAAATTTAAAATCACTCAGTCCGCATTATTCTTCTTGGAGGACTAACCCTAGAGAGTACGGCTGTGTAAGATGACCTCTGCCCCCTAATTCCCCAATTGTGGGGTGTCACAAGGGTCAATCATCTCCCCCATGCTTTTTAAAATCTACATGAGGCTGCTGGGGACGGTCAATAGTGGATGTGGAGCTTCATGTCACCAATATGCAGATGACACCCAGCTCTACATCTTCTCACCTTCTGCAGTGGATGTCATCCTGTCTCGAGCGCTGCCTGGATTGGATGGGAGCCAAAAGGCTAAGGTTAAACCCAGACAAGACAGAAGTCCTTTGGGTGGGACCCCCCACTACCACGAGCATCAGTGGCTTTCTCTCATTTGGGGAAGTGACTCTACGAAGAATGAGGTCCATAGCCTGTGTGTCCGATTGGACCCTGCCCTCACTATGGAAACCCATCTAACATAGGTAGTCTGATCAGCACATTTCCACCAGCGACAGATCGCCCAGCTGTGGGCCTTCCTTGACATTGGGGTCCTTATTTATTTATTTATTTATTTATTTATTTATTTATTTATTTATTTA
>JAHTLZ010003468.1:9194532-9212164 GCA_023846285.1 Phrynocephalus versicolor | reverse complement strand
TATTTATTTATTTATTTATTTATTTATTTATTTATTTATTTATTTATGTGTTTTAGAATGTTTTTACCCCACCTTTTCTCCTTGGAAAAGAACCCAAGGTGCTTACAGTAATGAGGGATAATATACAGTACAATTAAGACATGTTCAAGTATTGAGAACAGGGAATTGAGGGACGTGAAAACAACAGGTTATGGACAAGGACATTTTTAGTCTCAGGAGTCAGGAAGTAATGGATCAGTTGGATATTAGCAAGATGGAAGTTGCACACCTTAGCTACTGTTTTTACAAATAATTGTAGTGACAGCTAGTCATTCACTACTAGAACACCAATCAGCATCTGTTATTAATAACATAGTACAATAAGGTATAAATTGGTTCAATAGAAAAAATATCAGAACAATGTATAAATGCAAGACTAGGTAGGTGATACTTTTATAGGCCACTAATAAAATATCAAAAAATAATTGCAAGCTTCAAGGACAATACCCTCTTTTTCAAAACATGTACCAAAAGTCCAAACATGACAAAAGATGTGGTTTGCCAGGAGATCATTCTTAGATGTAAAATTCCTGGCAAGATGACATTCGCCAGGCAGTCTTCTTAGATGAGGCAGGCTAGAGGAAGCAGCAGGGCTGTTGTTAAAGCTGCATCTGAAGAGTTTCATACCCCAGCTCTTCAGACAAAGGGACATAGGTCCTGCATGCCCACTCTCACCTCAGCTCCATTTGGCTCTTCGAGACATATACAAGTCCCTGTTTGGCCCGGTTGGGGGAATTAAACAAGATCAAAGCTTGAGTTTTATGAACAATATGTAACAGTATTCCCAGATATAGTCCTGGATTGTTGTGTGTGTGGGTTGGTTTTTTTTTTTTTTGGTTCTTCAGAATCTATCAATTCAAAAACTGAAACACGCCCCAAAAAGATTGTACATAAGTCTTACAATGTACAGTGTATTTGCCAAATGGATAAAGGCTATGTGCACTCACTGGGTCCTATGTTTAATCATTCTTTTCACAGATTTGGCAGGTGTGTTTTCTGTAGTATGAATTGCGGAGTGTGTTTTACAATTTCTAAAAGTTAGATTCCGAAGGAAAATGTCCCCCCCCGACACACTTAATAATCATAATTACACGCAGTTAAATTGAATCTGACTCGTGGCAACTTTTTAAAAGATACAGACTGAGTACGGTACTAAGAAGTAGTTCACAATTTCTTTCTTCTAGAGGCATTTCTGGGATTCAGCCATTTTGCTTGCAGCCATAATGGCTTCCTCCTGTGCCAAAGGCAGCTTACAAACTGTTGGCTGTAAGGTTTTGGTTTAGGGCCTAGAGATGGGCACTCTCCTTGTTCTTTGCCTGGAAAGCATGAGGTGAAAGGTGAAGCCCAGGCAGCTGGCTTACTCCCCTGGTAGATTCCCCCCCCCCCCCTTTAATTTAGGATAACTTGTAATTTAGCGGTTTCCTGTTTAGTAATCTGTGTCCTCCTTTTTGTAACCTATTAAGTGATTTTTTTTCAGTTGGCAACAACCTGCAGCTTTCTATCATTTATATACAGTAGTACTTTCTGTCAATGAGCTTTATAAAACTGAGAAGTTTGGTTTGTGGCTAACAAAAGGTGGGTGTTGGTTGTAATTTCAGTCTCAGAGTCTTGGTGACTTGGCTGACAAGTATGTAATTTGGATAAGGTTCTTTAGTCTCTTGGGGTTTTTTCTTGAAAATTTTTGATAGTGGCAGCTACACTGCACCCTGAGGATTTGGCCCTGGGGCAGAGGTCCATCATTATGAGGTGGGGCAGGAAATAAAGAATCATCACACAGCAGTGTAGTAGTGACATATACACTATGACCCCAGTATCCACGGGGGTTCAGGTCCAGGCCTTTCTGTGGATAATGAGAACAGTGTATAGGAGAGAACAGCCGCCACCACCAAAAAACCCCCTGCTGTTTTGTAACAATAGTTTGCTTTATGGCTTCTGTTTGTGACAATAGCTTGTTTTACGGCTGATGTTTATGACAGAAGCTTGCTTTTATGGCTGCTGTTTGTGACAGTAGCTTGCTCTGTGGCTGCTGAATTATTTATTTATTTATTTTCCTTTGCCAACCGTGGATAACTGAATCAGTGGGTAATGAATCGGTGGATATGGGTGTCCTACTGTATTCAGATCCCATAAAACAGAATTTGATGCTCCACCAGAAGGCATGGCTCTGGAAAAGATTCAAGTATACGTATTCCATCAGCACATACCATGCTTTAATAATGTTATACATAGTTATCTTCATCTTAGTTTCTCTGACCTCACAATCTCTAACAGTTGCATGATTTTCATGGCTTTGTGAGGGGGATGCTGTGGTTTTCCCTGGTGGTCTCTCTGCCTCAGACCTGTGCACCCCCCTCCCCAGCAGACCTCACAGAGGCCCCAGTGGCAGGGAATCCTGAGCATGGCAGAAGGTGAGAGTGGGGCACCAGGTGGGAGTGAGGAGGCAGAGATAGACATGTTGCACCTGGAGAGTCGGGTGGAGGCTGGGATGGGTTGGTGAGACCCATATTTAAAGGTGGTGGGAATCGTCACCCACAACAGACTTATGGGAGCGACTGCAAAGAAGCCTGAGAGGAGCTCCCCCCTCCTGCCTTGTGTAGCATTAGCAAGATTAAGCCGTTGCTGCTATAGGACCCTTGGACGGGCCCATCAGGTCCATCGGATAGTTGGCCCAGGGGAAGAGTGCGGGCAGTAGTCCAACCTAGGCCCCTGCAACAAAGGGCACAACTGCCCTCCCACCCTGGTCCACTGGCCCCAACCCAGCCCAGATGCAGCTATGGCAGAGGAAGCATCATAACACCTACCTGTGGCAGGTTCCCCCAGAGGCCTGGCAAATTGCTGAGACCCCAGAACCTTCATCAGCCATGTATCATTGGCCTACCCTGAAAGGCATTAACTGGCTAGAATCAGTGTAGCAAACTAGATCCCATCTCTAAAGTGGAAATGTTGGACGGGAGGTTGGGGGGTGGGGGGAATGAATGGAACTTGAGCCTGGCCATGACTAGCGGGCTTAACTAAGCCCTGTGAAGAGTTGGGTCGAACCGAATGCCCTCCTCTCTCTATTAACCTGCAAACCAGACTCCTCGTGTTTTATAACATGCATTGAAAGAAGGTGTATAAAGTCTGCATGTGAGGTGTACCACACACCTGATACTCCTACATCCAATAAAATATTTAGAATATTCTACTTGTGAAACTGATGATTTGCCCATTATTAACATTCTCTTTCCATATATCTGGCAAAGTGGACTTCCCCACAAAAGCCCACATGAAAATAGACAGCATTTTCCCTTGTATAAGACTATATTTTGGTCTAAAATTGTTAGGCTTAAAAAGAAGGTGGCATCTTATACACAGAAGTAAGCCAAGGAGAGAGCCTCACTGTTGCAAAAACTGTAGTTTTGGGTTGGAAAAGTGGGGACTGTCTTATACATGTGGGCATGTTATAGACGGAATATATGGGCAATAGTCTGTAAGGTGCCACATGTTTTTGTCTTTGTTGTTTTCCTTCTTGGGATTTTGCCTAGTATTTTTTAAAATCCATCATGGGTCTCATGAGGGGAGGGAGGATGGAATGCCCCTCTCCTGGAATCCTAAACATTTCTTTTATTGCAGTGTGCATAGACAGATAACATATATTGTATTGAGTGACACACACTACAGACTCTAAGGATTATGTTAACACACTCCTTTGCCCTCCACTGCTCAAGGAAAAAAAAGTTCATCATATCACATGGATCCCAGCACTGCTGAAAAGGACTTAAGAATTTGTGACTATCTAAATCAGACTGTAGATGCCTAGATGCCCTAAGCGCATCCGATCTTGCATGATTTCGGAAGCTAAGCAGGGTCGGCCCTGGTTATTACTTGGATGGGAGACCACCAGGCAATACCAGGTGCTGTAGGCGCCTGGAGTAGGAACTGGCAAACCACTCCAGTATTCCTGCCAAGAAAACTCCATGGACATGGGGTCACTAAGAGTCAGTCACAACTGTAACGACACAACACACACACAAATGAGACATAAGAACATAGAACATAAGAACATAAGAGGAGCCATGCTGGATCAGGTCAACGGCCCATCTAGTCCAGCTTCCTGTATCTCACAGTGGACCCACCAGATGCGTCTGGGAGTGCACGAGACTAGATACCTGTTTCGTGATATCACTCCCTGGCAGTACCCCAGTTTTAAGACTGGAGATTACACATCTCCATCATGGTTTGTAACCTGTGATCGATTTTTCCTTCAGGAATCTGTCCAATCCCCTTTTGAAGGCATCCAGGCCAGATGCCATCACCACATCCTGTGGCAGGGAGTTCCACAGACTAACAACGTGCTGAGTGAAAAAATATTTTCTTTTGTCTGTTCTTACTCTCCCAGCCCTCAATTTGAGTGGATGTCCCCTAGTTCTGGTATTTTGGGAGAGGGAGAAGAGCTTCCCTCTATCCACTTTACTCATGCCCTGCATTATTTTGTACGTCTCAATCATATCCCCCCTCAGGCGCCTTTTTTCCAGACTAAAGAGCCCCAAATGTTTTAGCCTTTCCTCATAAGGGAGGTACCCCAGCCCAGTAATCATTTTAGTCGCTCTCTTCTGCACCTTTTCCAGTTCTACTATGTCTTTCTTGAGATGCGGTGACCAGAATTGTACACAATACTCCAGGTGCAGCCTTACTATTGTTTTGTATAATGGCATTATAATGTTGGCTGTTTTATTTTCAATCCCCTTTTTGATAATCCCTAGCATGGAATTGGCCTTCTTCACCGCTGCCATACATTGGGTAGACACCTTCATGGAGCTGTCCACCAAAACACCAAGATCTCTTTCCTGATCCGTCACGGATAACTCAGAGCCCATGAGTTGGTAGATAAAGTTTTGATTTTTTGCCCCAATATGCATTACTTTACATTTGGCTACATTAAATCGCATTTGCCATTTTGCGGCCCATTCCCCCAGTTTGGAGAGATCCTTCTGGAGTTCTTCACAATCTTCTCTGGTTTTTACCACACGGAAAAGTTTTGTGTCATCCGCAAACTTCGCCACCTCACTGTTTATCCCTGTCTCCAGGTCATTTATGAACAGATTGAAAAGCACCGGTCCCAGGACAGATCCCTGGGACACACCGCTTTTCACTTCTCTCCATTGTGAAAATTTCCCGTTGACACCTACTCTTTGTTTCCTGGATCTCAACCAGTTCTCAATCCATAAGAGGACCTGCCCTCTTATCCCCTGACTGTGCAATTTTCTCAGCAGACTTTAGTGAGGGACTATGTCAAAAGCCTTTTGAAAATCCAGATAGACTATATCCACCGGTTCACCCAAATCCACATGCCTGTTGACCTTTTCAAAAAATTCTAAAAGATTTGTCAGACAAGACTTACCCTTACAGAAGCCATGCTGATTTTCTCTCAGCAAGGTTTGTTCTTCTATGTGTTTTAAGATTTTCTCCTGGATGAGGCTTTCCACCATCTTCCCTGGGACAGATGTAAGGCTAAGTGGCCTGTAGTTTCCCGGGTCCCCCCTCCTTCCTTTTTTAAAAATTGGTGTGACATCTGCTATCCTTCAGTCCTCCGGCACTGTGGCCGTTTTAAGAGACAAGTTGCATATAACCGTTAAGAGACCTGCAATTTCATTTCTCAGTTCCCTAATAACCCTTGGGTGGATGCCATCTGGGCCCGGTGACTTGTTAATCTTCAATTTATACATTAGACCTGTATTTGATTTAATTCTTTAGTCAAGAGGGGCCGTTCAGGCAGCGGAATCTGCTCACATTCCTCTGTTGTGAAGACAGATGCAAAGAACTCATTTAATTTCTCTGCAATTTCCAAGTCCTCCTTAACCTCCCCTTTTCCTCCCTCACCATCCAGAGGGCCAACTGGTTCTCTGGCAGGTTTTCTACTTCTAACATATTTAAAGAAGCTTTTATTATTACCCTTTATATTGCTAGCCATGCGTTCCTCAAAATCGTTCTTTGCCTCTCTTATCATCTTCTTACATTTCTTTTGCCAGAGTTTGTGTTCCTTTTTATTTTCCTCATTTGGGGAGGATTTCCATTTATAGAAAGACCTCTCCTTGTGCTTTAGAGCCTCTCTAACTCCACTCGTTAACCATGCTGGCACCCTCTTGGACTTAGAGGAGCTCTTCTTTCTTTGTGGTATGCACTTGTGCTGGGCCTCTATTATTGTTGTTTTAAACAGGCTCCATGCACTCTGAAGAGATTGGATTCTTCCAACCTTCCCCTGTGGGTTATTCCAACTGTGGGTTATTCCATTTATTATTCAATTTCATTTTGCATTAGCGTGCAAAGGCTCTAGATCAGGCCTGCCCAAAGTCCGGCCCGGGGGGGGGGCAAATCCGGCCCATCAGGCCATTCTGAGTGGCCCGCGGCTAGCTGGCCTGCCCCTCCCTCCCCCTCCTTCACCCCATGTTTTTTTAAAGAAAGTGGGTGGGGCTTGTAGTGGGGTGGCAAGGTTGGGGAGCAACCGGCCCCTGACATATTCTCAGCCACCAAATCTGGCCCTCCTTACAAAAAGTTTGGGCACCCCTGCTCTAGATGTTGAGGAAAGCACTCCTGCCCTTTTGTGCTGGCTCACATTGCAAGGAACCTTTGTGGCAGCAATTGTGTTTCACTGGGCACTTTGTTAAGCCATGAGATCCAAGACTCAGGATGTCCGAGGGGATTCTGTTATCAAATCATTTTACTTCACACACACAAATATGTATGGCTTTATTTCTTGTTGTCATTTTATGTTTTTCACTGTTGCCTTTTTTTGCCTGTTTTTCACTGTCTGTTAACTATAGATGTAAACCAGGGCTGTTCAACTTTGAACAGGCCGAGGTCTACTTTTTCCAACCCAAAGTGCCTGAGGGCTACTACACTAAAACCTCTACTTACGAATTTTATCCATTCTGAGCATATGCTCATAAGTAAAAACTTTTGTAAGGAGAGCAACAGTTTCCCATAGGAATGCATTGAAAACCAATTAATATGTTCTGGAGGGAACAGATTTCAATGTGCCATGGCCCTTGAACTGCCCCACTCGGCTGAGACAGTGGGCTGGCAGACCCAGAACTTTGCTGGGGCAGTGATGGTACTTCGGATGGGGGAGGGAGCGGTGGAGAACGCATCCCCTCACTTTTTTTATTGATGGCTGGTGGGCTGCTTTTGAACCTTTTGCGGGCTACCAGTAGCCCGCGGTCTACCTGTTGGGCAGGCCTGATGTAAACATTTATAGAAATCTTGAAGCAATGGGGGCATTTGGAGAAAAATGGAAAAACTGTGGTAAAAACAGCTCTCCCCCACCCCTATTTTTTCAAAGTTTCCAGAAATCTTACATGTTTACATGGCACTAACGGGGTGGTACAAAAATCAGTGAAATAGATGAATAAATTGCTGCTCAGGATTTATTCGCTTTTAACCCTCTCCTGCTATATACTTGCCACTGATTCCTTTAGAAATGCAATGTTTGTTATTTCAAAAATATTCAATTCAGTCTGGTGATTTATTCCAAACAGACATAAAATCCCATAATACAATTGTTAGCTAAGGTTAGTGGCTACAGCATGACAACTGTTAGGTAGGGGAAGGATGCATATGTTAACACAGGAACCGGTCTCTCCAACCACAGAGAAAGAGATGTTGAAAATATTTCAACCTCGTAGGCTGCCTTTAGTAAGTTTAGTTTCAGTAGGATTGGCTGGGAGGGACTTTGAGTACAACTAAAGCGTATTTACCAGAACTGGCCACTAGGGGAATTCAAATACCATGCAACCTATGCCATTCAATAAGGTAAAAGGTAACCCCCCCGCCCCGCCCCGCCGACTTGAAGTTAATTCTTCTTTGTAAATCCCTCTGCTCTTTTCTGGGATAGTGTATATAATAATAGCTGCCTAGATGCCCTAACAACATCCAATCTTGCCTGATTTTGGAAGCTAAGCAGGGTCGGCCCTGGTTAGTACTTGGATGGGAGACCACCAGGGAATACCAGGTGCTGTAGGGGCCTGGAGTAGGAACTGGCAAGCCACTCCAGTATTCCTGCCAAGAAAACTCCATGGACATGGGGTCACGAAGAGTCTGTCACGACTGTAACGACACAACACACACACATATATATAATAATAGCCATTGAACTGTAATTGCCTTTTTAGCCAAACATTCAAAACTCTGCAACAAGAGATGATCAGCAAATCTATTTCAAGAGAAATCTTAAAAACTAGACCAATTTTAAATGTATGTGTGCTGCAGAATGATATTGACACATTGCTTTCATTTTTTAAAAAATATTTTTTATTTTTCCACACATAAAGGGATAACTCAAGGGTATGGAGAGTGGGTAAGGGTTCTAACGGAGGGAGAGGGAGCACTCAAGCGTGTTTACTGTACAGTATTTCCATTATTATGACAATAACAGGTATATATTATACTATTGGAGCATTTTAATTACTGTACTTTTTATAACAATTGTAGAGTGGTCTCCAGCTGCCTTTTGCTTCCTGCAAGTCTTTGTCTTTCAACAATTCTGATAATATGTCCATCTGCTGTTTTAAAGAGTTCACCGTAACTTCTTTGAGTTCTGGCATAATATTTAAAACATTGCTTTCAAGGTGCCATCTTCATGTTTTGTGGAACCTGCCCCTGCTGATATGCTGCTAAAATTCACCTGCAGATTTTATGCGGCTGGATTTGATCAGTAGACTGCAAAGAGAGCTAAAAAGAGTAGACAATGCTTGCTTCTGTCCCCACCCCACCCTGCACACACACTACCCCATGAGTCAAAAAGCAAATTCCTGTTTCAAGCAGACCCTGTATGCAGATACATACACACAGGTACAAAGTAATTGGCAATCTTAGGGACTTAAGAACAGGGGGGTAAAAACACCAACCAGGCCACAATGCTGTTCCAGACAGCAGCCTCCAGAGGACTTACGTCACCTCTTATTTATTTATTTTTCTACAATCTTACTGTGCTATCCCTGGAGGAGCTGTGGTAAGTCTGAAGAGGTGGGTTTTTTTTAATCCATGAAATCTGGCAATGTCTTTAATTTTTGAGTCATCCAATAAAAGATACCACCCACCATTACATTTGTGCGGTCATGGTGACCCCTCGGCCTTGTCTTTGTTCTTTCTGTTTTAAAGGAGTTTTTTTTTCCTCAGGTGAGCAGCAGACTGCAAACCTTTCTTGGAAAGGTCTGTTCCCTTCCACAGGAGGGCAGGCGTGTCTTTCTCTTTGCTGCCCTAGTAGTTCAAGATGACTTTTCTGCTCAGGCAGGTTTTTTCCCTCAGAAACCAGAGGCCTAAAAGTCCTGGTTCCTGTTTTGCTTCCCTTGGTTGTTTGTGGGTCTTCTCTCCTCCCCATCCAGTTTTTGTCTTGTTTGTTTTTAAGCCACCTTGGGCCTTCCTGGGAAGAAAGGTTGGATATAAATATTTTCAGTGCCAACAAGAGCAACAGCAGCAGCCATTTCTGCCTGTTTTCAAGGACTCATGGGGGGAGGGGGGCTGGTTGCAGAAATTTGCCAGGGTTTGCTGCTGAATTTTGGCTGGGGGCCTACAATGGGGCCATGTGAGAGTTACAGACTGTGTCTTGACAATCCCTTAACTTTCGAGGTGCTCCTGGATTGTTTCCCGTATGCTCCCAGGTTGCCTTTGGGAGTGATGCTAGTTTCTGGGAGGGCTCTGCTGGAGATCAAACGAGACCCAGCCTTCAGCAGGGTAGAGCCAGGCTCACAGTAACAATAAAATTAATAAATAATAAAATAATAATAATATCTATCCCCTTCTTCTTCAGGTTAGTTTTGCTAGATTGTAAGCCGCCCAGAGACCTTTGGGTAGTGGGCGGCATATAAGTTGTAAAAATAAATAAAATAAATAATAAATAGAGCCACCTGGCGACACCTCTGCTCAGCACTCCTATTTCAGAAGGGGCTGTTCTCTGCCTGTGAAGGACCCTCAAGACATCTTGTACTGGGCGGCTTGTGTGTGTTGTGCCGTTACAGTTGTGACCGACTCTTCGTGACCTTGTGACCGAGGTTTCTTGGCTAGAAGACTGGAGTGGTTGGCCAGTTCCTCCTCCAGGCGCCTACAGCACCTGGTATTCCCTGGTGGTCTCCGATCGAAGTACTAACCAGGGCCAACCTTGCTTAGCTTCCAAAATCAGGCGAGATCAGATGTGCTTAGGGGGCATCTAGGCAACTGGGAGGCTTGAGTCCCAAGCAAACACAGCAACAAAAGTGCCTGTGTGAGCAACCAGAGGATTGAAAAAGGAGAAGGTGTGGCAGGACAGGAGAAGCTGGCTTGGAAGAGATTGTCCTTGAGTGGTTGGTTGGTTGGTAGGTTGGTTGGGCTTCTGTTTTGGGGAAAGCAATGGAATGGCAAGATGATGTTCTGTTTTCGAGAATACAAAGCGTGTACTGCTCCTTCCTGTCACTGCTTGGCTTCCCACTTTGGGATCGCCCTCTTCTTGGGAGCCCTGTTGGCACAATGGTGAATCTGGGGCTCTGCTGCAGCCAAGACTCTGCTCACAGCATGAGCTGGATCCCGGGTTCACGTGGCGGGCTTGAGGTTGACTCAACTTGCCCACCCTTCTGCGGTGGGTCAGTTGAGCACCCAGTCTCACTGCGGTGCAGGAACAATGCGTAGCCTGCACAATTAAACTGCCAAGCGCCCAGAGAGTGATTCAATCAGCACGGGGTGGTACATAAGCAGCATCCTTTGCTTCTTTGCGTGCAAACTATTTAGGTTTTCAGAAATAAATTTGAGTACTATTACAGATGGGGATGAATCACAAATCCCCCCCCGAACCAACAAACAAATGGTTTTGTTGTTTCATTGGGTCTTTTTAATTTTTTTAAAAAGATAGCCATGAAAATCTCACCCATTCCAAGGTAGCCCAGCCAAGGTCTCCCTGCAGCCAAAGCAGTCCCCTCTAGGCGAACCCATCACAGTCGACTAGAAAAGTGAAGCTAGTGTTTCTGGTCTAGAGTCACCCCTAGAGTCAGGCACGACTAGCACACAAGTGCGGGGGGAAACTTTGCCTTTACCTTTAAGCATCAGTGTCCTCAGCAGCCCCTTGTGAGACGGATGAGTAGGGTGGGCAGATAGCCATCTTGAGGCTGACTCAGCCTTCCATCCTTCCAGGCTGGGTAAACTTGAGTACCCAGCTCACTGGAGGGCAAAGTGTTGTTTGCATAATTATATCATCAAGTGCCCAGAGAAGGCTTTAAGTGCCATTGGTTGATGTATAAGCAGCATACTTTGCTTTGATTTTCCTTTGAACTCCAGCTCCCATCATTCTCCACTGTTGGCTGTGCTGGGTAGGATGGATGGGAGCTGCAATTCCAGTGCAGCTGGAAGGCCACATGTTCCCGCCCCTTGGCCTAAAAGGCTGACATATTTAATACACCAGGAGGGAGTGTTTGTGTTACTAATCTACTCTTGGTACTTTCCAGCTTAATTTCCCTCTGACTTCATTGTCTACAGCAGCAACCCCCAGCCATGTGGGGTAAGTGGGTTCCTGAAATGTCCAGGTAGCAGGTCATTCCTTTGATGAGCCAGACTGTAAACTACAAAAGGGTCATACATTAGTTTGTCTTCAAGTAACTGCAGGAATTTTTGTGATGTTTGCTGTGCCAAGAAGAACTGAACAGGCAACACTTTTATGGTTCTTGCATTTCATTTTCCTCTCAAGGAATCCCATGGCCATTATATCTTCTTGTCCTCCCCATAGTTCACCCCACTGATGTACAGTGGTACCCCAACTTAAGAGCAACTCGACTTAAGAAGAGAAAACTGCTGGCATTTTAAGAATTTCAGGCAAAAATCACAGAAAAACCAAAACAAAACAAAACAAAAGACACAAACGTGGCACCTTAAAGACTAACTTTAATATTTTAATGTGACGTTTCGTGCACATGTGCACTTCTTCAAGACATAGCAGCAGAATGATTTAACTGTCACCTTACAAATTTTAGATATGGTCTGCTCGACTTACAATTTGTTTTTCATTTTTTCATTTTTTAACTTATTTTTTCAATTTTTAGAATTGTTCGACTTAAGAGTAGTTCGACTTAAGAGCATGCATTCGGAATGGATCAAATTCATCAGTTGAGATGCCACTGTATAATGATCTGGCAACTGAGGCAAGCCTCCTTCTGGTTAAGTGGCCAGAGAAGGCTTGTTAACCTCCGGAATCTTGGTTGTTCTTAAGAACATAAGAACATAAGAAGAGCCATGCTGGATCAGGCCAAAGGCCCATCTTGTCCAGCTTCCTGTATCTCACAGCGGCCCCACCAGATGTGTTTGGGAGCGCATGAGACTAGATATCTGTCTCCAGATACCACTTCCCTGCATCTGGCCTTTGAAGTACCCCGGTTTTAAGCCTGGAGATTACCCATCTCCATCATGGTTTGTAGCCTGTGATGGACTTTTCCTCCAGGAATCTGTCCAATCCCCTTTTGAAGACATCCAGGCCAGATGCCATCACCACATCCTGTGTCAGGGAGTTCCACAGACTAACAACGCGCTGGGTGAAAAAATATTTTCTTTTGTCTGTTCTTACTCTCCCAGCCCTCAGTTTGAGTGGATGTTCCCTAGTTCTGGTATTTTGTGAGAGGGAGAAGAGCTTCTCTCTATCCATTTTACTCATGCCCTGCATTATTTTGTACGTCTCAATCATATCCCCCCTCAGGCACCTTTTTTCCAGACTAAAGAGCCCCAAATGTTTTACCCTTTCCTCATAAGGGAGGTGCCCCACCCCAGTAATCATTTTAGTCGCTCTCCTTTGCACCTTTTCCAGTTCCACTTTGTGTCTTTTTTTTAGATGTCTTTGCTGAGAGGGACCCTATCAGGGCTAACCCCCCCAACTTTTGGGAAACTACAAAAGGGCCATCCAGATTCCTGATGACTCCATCTCTCAGCGGGGATTTTCCCTTATCTCCCTTAGGGTTGGATGACCCTTTAGCAAACAACCCCAGGCTTGTGTTTGAAGATAAAGACAGCAACAAGGGGCTTTTGTTTATATGTGCTTTTTCCATGGTAAAGAAGTTACTGATCTTCCCTACTCAAGGTTATCTCCTTGGTGATTAACTCTTGTTGTCCAACATTACCAACCAAGGCACAATACACTCTCTCTCTCTCTCTCTCTCTCACACACACACACACACACACACACACACACACACACACACCTCTGCCATTGCACTGCCTTGGAATTTGGAGGCACCAGTTGCCCCTATTTGGCAAGAACCCTCCCTGAGTTTTGCACATTGCCCTCTTGTGAGCACGTTGTCACGGCATGCATATTTTTCTAGAACTAACTCTCTGCCCCCATAACAAGCATGCCTGCAGGCTGAGTCCTGCCCTAGGGCAGATGGCAAGGCCAACCAGTTTTGGGAAATAACCCAGCAAACTCAGATTCCACTGGGCTCATGGAGGGGAAACTTGTCTTTTATGCGGATGATGCACAGGTAGAGTGCATTGGGTGAACTGGTTGTTAACAATAGAAATAGATGTTCTCAAGGAATTACTCAGCCATTGCTGTTGAGACAATGCTGATCTGCAGACGGTAGTTCCAATTAACTTTTAATCATTGAGAATCCAGTACTCTACTTGCAAAATCACACAACTGGGACTTTCTGGTTAGCAGCTTTGGTGATCTCATCTGTTTCTGAAGCTGACCCAACCCTTCTGAGTTTAACAGAAATCCTAACTGTCATATTGGAAATACATTTTTGCAGCTACAGTATTGGTACGAGCCTTTCCACTGATAAGATACAGTATATTGGAAGTGGCTTAGTCCTGACAAGTGATATTAAGGCATTAAGATCCATTAGCCTTACAAAAGACACTCTGCCTGTTAGAAATGTCACTACATTTGACCTTATTTACTTTTTATTCTTCCTAGCATTTTCCCACAGGTGTGAGGGTCCCTTATTATCTCCTTCTTGATTTGATGATTAGTTAATCCCACAAGATTTCTGAGCTCCAGTGGAAAAAATTAGATAGGCAGCATATTTCCTTTTCTTTTGGCATTTTTCTGCAAAAAAAGGGGGGGGGCTGTGCATCATCTTAGTGAGACAAAGCACCTACAGCAGGGGTGCCCAAACTTTTTGTAAGGAGGGCCAGATTTGGTGGCTGAGAATGTGTCAGGGGCCGGTTCTTCCCCGACCTTGCCATCCCACTGCAAGCCCCACCCACTGACCCATAAGCAAAGGAGGGGGAGGGAGGGGCAGGCCAGCCAGCCGCGGGCCACTCAGAATGGCCTGACAGGCCAGATTTGCCCCCCCCCTGGCCGGACTCTGGGCAGGCCTGACCTACAGCAATTAAGCCTTACTAACTCCAGAGAAAAAGCCTGTGCAGGCCAGGACACCTGTAACAAAAGACAGGGACATGACAAGTAGGGTTCTACCAGGAAATCAGGTAAGACAGATGGTGGTGGGAGGGAGCGAAAAGCAAGATTAAACAATAATCGAGAGCCAAGCCAAGCCAGTTGTATCAGAAAGCAAACAGGGAGAGTCCCCGAAATCATGTTAAGCCACCCCAAAACCATAAAGGCAGGCAGGACATTTGAAGGAAAGAGAAACATTGTACACAGCAAAACATTTAAGTAACTATTGTCCAGTCACCCCTATTCAGATCAAGAGAGTGGACCAGTTGCAAGTGTTCTTGGAGGACACTGATAGTCTTGACCCATGCCAGCCGGGGGTCAGGCCACACTGTGATACGGAGACAGTTTTGGTCACCCTGCTCAGTGACTTGTTACGGGAGACTGATGGGAAGAGTGTGGCCCTGTTGGTTCTCCTGGAGCTCTATGTGGCCTTTGATACCGTCAACCACGGTGTCCTGGTGGGCTAGCTGACTAGTTTGGGGATTGGGAGTAAGACGCTGTGTCCTTTCTCTTGACGACTGGTGCCAGATGGTTCAGCTTGAGGATGCTGTTTAGTCCCTGTAGGTTGTACAGTCTAGGGCCTTACAGGGTTGGATTGTCTTCCCAGTGCAAAAGCAAAGCAAAGTGTGCTGCTTATATACCGCCCCGTAGTGCTTAAAGCACTCTCTGCACCATTTACAAGTAATTACTCACACACTGTCAACTCAGAAAGCTGGGTACTCATTTTACCGACCTCAGAAGGCTGGAAGGCTGAGTAAACCTTGAGTCGGCTACCTGGAATCAAATCCCAGGTCATAAGCACAGTTATAGCTGCAGTAGAGCAGTTTAACCACTACGCCATGAGGCTCCAGTGCTGTTCATTGCCTATAAGAGGCCACTGGTGGAGGTCATTCAGAAATGTTGAGTGTGTTGCCATTCGTATGCAGGTGACATACAACTCTGTCTCTCCTTTTCATCTTTGGCAGGAGAAGCTGTGCAGACCCTGGAGTGCTGCCCAGCTGTGGCCATGGGTTAGATAAGGGCTCATAGGCTGAGGTTGAACCCTGACAAGATGGAGATCCTGTAGCTAGGAGGAGATCCAGATTGGTTAGAGGGACTTCTGTCTGCTCTGGATGGGGGTCACATTCCCTTAAAGCAGTGGTGGCCAAACTACGGCCCTCTAGATGTTTTGGTCCACAACTCCCACAGTCCTTTGTCATTGGCAATATAGGCTTGGAATTCTGGGAGTTGTGGTCCAAAACATCTGGAGGGCCGAAGTTTGGCAACCACAGCCTTAAAGGCTTAAAGGATTAGGTTCATAATCTGGATATGCTTCTGGACTCAACTCTTTCTATGGAAGATCAAATCTTGGCTGTGGACAGGTATGCTTCTTTCCAGCTTAGGCAGATAGGATACCCCCATCCTAAGGAATCAGCCTTTCCTCCCTCTTACCAGATTTAGAGGGGATTAGCACTTCCTCATTGGAAGACTCATCCAGTGAGGCTGTGATAGTATAGGTGTCTTATTCTATAATGAATTGGCTGGTTGTCTTGGTGGCGAAAGAGACCGCTTCCACTCTCAACAGTGCTATACAGGATGTATCTCTGGTGGGATTGAGAAATAGTCTCAATGGTACGTTTTGTGCTCTCAAGTCAGAAGTGACTCATAGTCACCCTAATAGGGCTTTCAAGATGGTTGAGATATTTAACAAGTGGTTTTACCACTTCCATACACATACCCAGTGAGTTTCCGTGCATGCATGGAGATTTTTCAACTTGGGACTCCTGAGTTCTAGTCCATCACTCTTTCCATCATGCTGAGCATTCCTGTCTATGTAGTGCACTGAGTTTTTCATAAAACAAATTTATGGTATTAGTATTTTGGTCTGTTTTAGTCAGAAAAGTAAAATGTATGGCCAATAATATAACTGCACGTCAAAGATTAATGGCTGAAATCCTGTTGCACAAGAGGCCTAATTTGCTGTAGGTAGATTGCTATACGTTCTTTTTAATATATATATATACAGGCAAAATCTATTGTGTACTGATTCACATGCCTCCACACACAGCAGATGATTCCTACAGAGATTTCTGAATTTGTGGCAATTCATCACTAGATGTTATGCTTTTTGCATTAGGCCGGCATCAGGGGTAGTCCTATAAAATTTGAACCTCTATAGACTAGGACAGTGGGGACTAACCTTCGGCACTCCAGATATTTTGGACCACAACTCCCAGAATTCCAAGCCTAGATTGCCAATGGCAAAGGACTGTGGGAGTTGTGGTCCAAAAACATCTGGAGTGCCAAAGGTTCGCCACCACTGGACTAGTTGGAGGTTGGATTCAACATAGGGTGTGCCAGCCCTCTATCATCTTGACTAATTAGGACTGGGTTCTTCGTCGACTGACGAAGCTCCTTGAATGAGAAGCAAAACATTTCGATCTCACAAGAAAAGAAGCCCAATTGCCGTGATTCAACTTCCAGACAACCTCACCTAGATGACTGAGAATCTTTACAGACAGGTCACCTCTTAGAAACTTCTCGGAAAAGTAAACTTTTTATTTCTGCCAGTGGGATCCTCAGTTTGCTTGACAGTTGATGAAATGCAAGAAATGGAAGGTTGAAGACTCCCTAGTTGTAGACCTGTGGCCTTCCTGCATACACTAACTTCAAATATTGAAGGCTCTCTATGAAGTGGCAAGGTCTGTACTGAAGTTTAGCATCCATGCATTGTCTTGGCAGAACATACAGTAAGGTCATCTCTGATGCTTCTGCTGCAATCTTCATCTTGGGAGGCCATGTAGTGAATAAAATGTCAGATCAGGACTCGAGGGTGCTGGGTTCAAATCCCAACGTGGCCACGGAAACCCACTGGGCAAGGAGGAATGATAAACCATACCTTGAAGCTCTCATCTGCTTTGAAAACACCATTAGGGGGGGCCATGAACCCAAAGTGGCCTGACAGCACAGAACAAATCATCTTGAAAATCAGACTCCTTGCAAGAACAAAAGTTATTGTGCCATGGTTTCCAACCGCTGCCTTCTTCTTTAAGCTCCCCCCCCCCAAAAAAATTGTGGATCATCTATGCTTGAAGAGGGTGCCCGCAGAACTAGGAGGTACACTTTCACAAAAACATTTGTGATCCAACAACAGCATTTCTCAATCCATGTGGTTGGGTTTTGTATTGTATTGTATTGTATTGTATTGTATTGTATTGTATTGTATTGTATTGT
>JAHTLZ010003468.1:9171774-9194522 GCA_023846285.1 Phrynocephalus versicolor | reverse complement strand
GTATTGTATTGTATTGTATTGTATTGTATTGTATTGTATTGTATTGTTTATCTGCCCTCCAGGCTTGTTCAGTAAATAATGCACCCATTATGGAGTGTCCAGAGGAGGGTCTTGGTTCAAGAAACCCCCTCGTTGTCCTGAAAGGCAAGCCAGCCTTGCAAACAGTGCATGGCAGGGAGGTGGCTGTGAGGTTGCCCAATCTTTTCTTTTACAGCTGCATCTCTCTTCGGGGAATTGTCCTGACTCTCTCAGGACCACTCCCTGTGGGCAAATATTTGTACAGGGGCCACTTTGTTTCCAGCAATTAAACTGATATTCCAGTCACCCCGGATGCCTCATCATCTGCTTTGATTGGGGCAGAAGGTTAACTTACCAGTACCTAAGAGTTTTCTTCTTCCTTTTCATGGTCTTCTGAGCAACCCAGGATGCGTGGAAGGCAATGCCTACAGAGCAGCCATTCTAAATTCTGCACAGTTCTAAACATTTGTCACCTTCTCCTGGTAAATTAGGAGGGGTGTGGTGGCTCAGTGGACTAAGGCTTCCGAAAACTGTTGGCTGCAAAGACAGCAGCTTGGCAGTTCGAATCCTGGGTGCCACGCGGCGGAGCGAGCTCCCACTGTTAACCCCAGCTCCTGCCAACTTACCAGTTGGAAATCATGTAAATGCAAGTAGATAAAATAGGTACCGCCGTAAAAAGCGGGAAGGTAAAACAGTTTCCTTGCAGCCATTCTGGCCACATGGCCATGGACTTGCACAACACTGACTCTTTGGCTTGAATACGGAGATGAGCACCGTCCCTAGAGTCAGACAGGACTAGCATGCATGTGTGTGGGGGAACCTTACCTGGTAAATTGTGGGGGGAAAGGCACTGTTAAAGGATCCACTTGCAAGACTGAAACCTCCTGACACCTTGTATAGTCAGTGAGGCCAAATGGAGCCATATTGGCCACCTGCTACCCCCCCCCCCAAGAGGACCAGTCTCCTGTTCCGCCTCCCAGTAGCAGGATTCTTTGTGGCTTGAATATTTATTTATTTATTTATTCCCACCTTTGTCCTTAAAAGGGGCCCAAGGTTGGCTTCCATCATTAAAAGTCAGCATTTAAAACTAAAAACAATCATCATACAAAGGCAGCTTGCACATCATTAAAAGCTGATACTTGAAGCTGAATACAATCAGCACACAAATACTAAAAAGGATCTAACAAGTATCACTTTGAGACATACTAAACAAAAACAGTACCTAAAACACATTCAAAGCCGCGTAGGCTATTCTAGTGTATTAAAAAAAAATCTGCACTCAGGCAAGCCAGTCACTGAGGGAAGGCTTGGTTGAAGGAAAAAGTCTTTGCCTGCTTGCAAATTGACAGCAAAGATGGAGCCAGTTGGGCCTCTTGTGGGAGTGAGTTCTAAAGTCTGGGAGCAGCAACAGAGAAGGCAGGCACTCTCCTGTGTCCTCTCCAAAACACACCTGTGGAGGTGGCGGTACCTGGAGGAAGACCTCTCCTGATGATCGTCAGCAGGTGAGAGAGACAGTCTTGGAGCTCGGTCAGGCCCGAGCCATTTAGGGCTGTATAGATTAGAGCTGGCACTTTGAATGGTGCCCAGAAATAGATTGGCAGCCCATGGAGCTGCTGTAGCCAGCCCCTGGCTCCAGCGTTTTGGACCCACTGAAGCTTCTGAACTCTTTCCAGAGGCAACCTCACATAGCGTGCATCACAGTAATCCAACAGGGACATCACTAAGCATACGTGACCATGGCCCTATAATCACAGCTCTCTAGGAATGAGGGCAGCTGCGCACCTAGTTTTGCCCAAATGCCCTCCTGACCACTGCCAAAACTGGGGCACCCAGGATGAGAGACAAATCCAGGAGCATCCTCAAGCTGTGCACCTGTGTTTTCAGAGGGGGTGTGACCCCCCCCCAACCAGCCCAGGCTGCATCCCTGTTCTCTGATCTTCCTTCTGATTGACCATGAGCACCTTGGGCCCAGGATGATGAACAGGAATCCCCCGACACCACCTTCTGAGCTCACATTCTGCCCTCCCAGAAGCATTGGTTTCTACCCATGAGGCAATTGTTCAGCCATTGCTCCACGTGGCCCTTCACCCGCTATTGCGCACTCTTCCCGGAATGTCCCAGTGTCCCATGATGACTCCTGCGCCCAAATCTCCAAGGTCTTTCTTACCGATTTCAACTAGGCCTTGACTGGTTTTGCCTCCTCCACAGATTGCCTTGGTGTTCTGCTTTATTTATGGCCTAGCGTGTGACACAGAAGAGGAGTCCTTGCTGATAGAGCTTGGAGATAAAATTCAGATGATGTCCTCCAAGGACTGGTTGTCACCCTGGGGCCATGTGGCAAGTATTCTAGGCTGCCCAGCCCTTCTCGGGTCACATTCCTAAGGCAGATTTTTTTCCTCCAGGTACACTGTTGAGGTACAAACTGAACACTTCCCAACTTCATCTGATCTCAGAATCTCTTTGTTTACCCACTGGAGGAAAAGGGAGTGGCATATCAGAATTGTCTGGGTCATCAAGTCCGATTCCTTGGCAACCACAGAAAAATTGACTGCAAAACATATTTGTAAAAGAGGCAGACAAAATTGCCTCGGAAGGGGTGTGTAGAGATCAACCGTTTGCTTGTGTTAAAGATGAACACCACCAGATCTTTGGCAAATATTTGGTCTAACCTGATTTTATAGCCTTGATTTTCAAATGTCTCTGGGGTTCAGGATTCCAATAGGCCAAGAGGAGTCCTGACCCAGTGCTCCAGAAGAAACTGCCTTCTGCCAAAACAGACCTTTGGTGCATCTCATGCCCATTTCTGCCTTTTCTAACAATTTTTAACTGAGGATGTGTAGGCTCTAACCTGGTTCTTTTAGCATGTGAAATACATCTTCTGCCAATCAGCTACAGCCCTTCCTACAGCATTCTGATACCATTAACTTTTCCTACACCTGCCACGTGGCGTAAGCAATATATAGGAAGTATATTGTATGATGCGGAATTACAGATTCTGGATTTTTTTAAAAAAGCACCTCAAGCTGTGCAGCAGAAATGCAGGCACTTACAGAGCAGACTTAACTTCAAGTCTTCACAGAGTAGACAAACTTTATATTATCTCATCAGCTGGCACTTACTGTCTCAATGAAATAAGAGATTGGTAAGAGAAAGAATAACAGGCTTCCATTTACTCATATTTCTGAACAGAGCAACACACCGTACAAAAATGACCTCTTAGTGGAACAGGCCTCAACAGACTCCTCTGTCTGCTTCCAGCAGACTACATGCACAATAACTGGCAGCACAAACTAATAACTGGCAGCAGATTAAAAAGAGGGGGGCATTGAGGAAAGACACGTACGCAGAGAGGAAAGGCTTTGTTCAAAATCAGAGGCAGGGAAGGAACAATTGGTTGCTGCTGGATTGACTGACAGTCACCCCAGCCCAGAAAGCAGCCTGAGGTTGAAACCACAACATATAGCCCCCTTTGATCCTCACTGCTTCCACATCACAGCAGGTCTGCTAGGAAGCATGGTAAGTTGGGAGTCCCCCTTCTGTTCCACATCAATTCAAAACCAAGCTGTTAGAGCATGGTTCTGCTGAGAAGCAAGGTGTTATGCTTCATGAGCGCCTTATCCCCTGGCAAAAGTACCTGGATTGTTTGTGTGTCAATGGTGAAAACCTCAGAAGACAGATGGTTTGTTGCAGCCATAGGGTGTGTGGCCCTGGATGTGTTCCAGAGACACCCATCCAGCCCCAGCCCAGGATACTGCAGGTTGACTACACACCAACTCATATGATGATTATTCAGGGAACTATGACCTCTTTTTAAATCATCGTGCTTAAGCGTCTGCAGGGAGTATTTTAGAACCAACTGGAGGTTCTCTCTTGAAAGGCAACCCCAACTCCCCCGAATATTCTGCAGTAACCCAAAGAGGAAGGTGTCCTTGCAGGCATGTCAGACATCTCCATGAATGGATGTAGCTGGCACTAGTTTTAATTTGCAGAAGTGCATGCCTGGCTGCTGTTTATGCCCAAGTGTGTCTGGACTTAGTGGGGATCAAGACAAGGACTGGCCAAAGAGATACTCGTTTGGGTCACAGATAACCAAGTCGTCTGGTTTGAGGCTGCCATTTCCAATTGTTGCAATTAGCGCTGCAGGGCTTTCATTACCAAAGGATAGTGGACATTAGCGATAGGCAAAAACTGATCCATGAAGCAGTTGGGGGAAAAGAGAAAATTGGGCTGGTTTGTGGTTTGTTCTGCAAATCAGTTCTGGAATCCTGAACTCTCCCCCCACATACTTGGTGCTTCATTTTGTTCAGCAAAACCAGATACCTGCCCATCCCCTTCCCACTGACCCCGTCGCCTCCCTACCTGGTTCTGCCCACCACCACCACTCTCTGTGACAGACTGTGCACGTGTGCATGCACCCGCCACCCCACTGATAGGTGAGCACATACTCAGAAGCACCAAGCCCATCTCCTGGAAGGAAGGCCACTGTCTCTGAGAGCAGCAGCAGAGTGCTGGCAGGTGCAGGAAGGGAGGCAATGAGGAGGAGGAAGAGGAGGAGGAGGAAAAAGGTACCCCACTAGCACAAACCCCCAAATCAAACTGGTTAATTTTTCTTGGAGTTCATGGAGCCTCAGACCATACTAAACTACCCACTTCCCAGTTCACGCCCATCTCTAGTGTACACCTTAAGGAAAGAAAAATAATTGTGTGCCGTCACTCCAGTTCTGACTACTGGTGACTCTCTCCTGGGCATTTAATATATACGGTAGAAGTAGTTTCTTCTTCCCTTCTTCTTCTTCTTTTTTGGGGGGGGGGCCCCCCCATCTTAGGACTGTGTAGTTTGCCCATGGTCACACAGGCTGGCTCTTCTCCTAGGAGGGACGGTCGGGGAATCACACCCCCAACCTCTGGCTCCAATGCCAGACGCCTAACTCACTGAGCTGTCCAGCCCTACAAGGAAACAATAGCACCTCTCTCTTTTGATTTGATCACACCTCACCTAGATGATAAGTGTCCAGTTCTCAGCACCCCAGCTTAAGAAGGACACGGGCAGGCTGGAACACATCCAAAGGTAGGTGACTCAGATAGCAGAATGCTCTGGAAATGAACAAAGCCTTAAAAGGGCAGCTGGATATGGTTAGCCTGGAGAAGACAGAGAAGTGATAAGGCAGGCAACTTCAAATATTTGAAGGTCAATCACACAGCAAATGGAACAAATTTGTTCTTCTCCAGTTCCAGAGGGTCGGGCTCAAATGAAGGGCCCCAAAGTACATCAAAACATTGGGGAAGGCCTTTGTCACTATAAGGCAGTGGTTCCCAACCTGGGGGTTGGGACCCCTTTGGGGGGTCAAACAGGGGTTGCCATGAGCCAGTGAAGAAAAAGGCATAAATGGCTTGGGTCTGGAGGGGGAGGGGAGGAAGGGGGGGAAAGAGTGAGTTACAGCTTGATAGGTTGGAGGGGATGTCAGTCAATGGCACCAGAGGCTGCAATTGGCTGAGGTTTCTCTATGGCCCCTGCAGCATAGTGGCCTGCCAAAGAGGGTTTGTGGCCTCTTCCAAGCAGGGCAAATGGGGTCACCACCATATGAAAAATTGTATTAAAGGGTCACGGCATTAGGAAAGTTGAGAACCACTGGTTTAAGGGCTGTTTCAACAGTGGAACAGGGAAGTGGTGGGGTCTCCTCTTTCAGCTCTGTAACTCTAGGATCCTCTAGCATCTGTAGCTCTAGGATCCTGCTTGACTCACGCCCTGCTAGGATTCAGACTTGCTCCTCACAGCTTGGCTTGGAAAGTAGGAGAGACGTGGGAGGGGGAATGAGGTAATGGAACAGCCATGGCCAAGAGTGGAGAATATTTGGCCCACCCTTTGTTGTTGGATGGGAATTCCCACCCGACCTGGACGGCATAGTAGTGGATGGGGATGGATGGGGAGCATAGTAGATTACCCCCATCTCCACATCACTAGGCTCAGCCAGGGAAAAATGTTGCAGACAGAACCTCTTGGCCATATTGAGAGATCCATAGCACCAAGTGGCAACCAGGACAGAGGGACTTCTATTCAGCTACACCCAAATGCTCTTTCTGCACAGATTGGCTTGGGAACTGCTTGTGGGGATTCTAAAAACACATGGGGGTCCATCCCTGTTGAAGAGGGGATGCTGGTGGACCCGATGGGTCAAGGGGAGGGATCTTGCAGCTCTCCAGAGGATGAACTAGGGCTCCCATCACAAATCATGGGCCAAATCTTCAAAGTCATACAGGGATTCAACAACATTTGCAGTATGATACTTTACAAGCAGTGCTATTTTTATGTCCTGTTGGCAACTGCTGGTTGCAACAGGACAAATTGCCCAGAGAGGTTGCCTGCAGCATCCTTGGAATTATGGCCTAAAGCAGGTGACATTTCTGAGCCCTGAAAAGATAACACCTGTAGGCTTCTGGCATTTTGTTTCCAGCTGTGACCTTCTTAAGAATGGCATATAAGCTTCCCTGGGGGTGGGACGAAGGACAGGAACAACCACTTCTGGTACTAGTTGTGGATAAGAGTTTTTTTTTTAAGTTATCAGAAGGGGATGGTAAATCGCTTCTGCATACCATCTATCTAGAAAACCCTGGAAAAGATTGAGCCAGAAGCCAGAATTGGCTTGATGACTCACAATCATTGCTTTTAAATTGAGTTTATATTGATTAATGTTTTCTTGCATGCACAATTTAATGTAAACTCCTTACAACTAACATATTGAGATTATGTTAAGTATTATAGTCTTAACCCAGTGGGATTTCAGAACATGGCCCAGAATGCTCTGAATCTAAAACAACCCCAAGGGCTTCCACAACCTGTAATTTCATGAAGAACATTCTCCGAACAAGGAGAAGTTTGAAACCGCTCCTATTATTAATTAGACTTTTATAACCGCTCATCTATCACCCATGAGCCACTCTGAGCAGTTTACAGCAAAGTGTTCCTAGTATTCAAACCACAGCCAATAATGATCCCCCTACACTAGAAAAATCCAGACACCCCGTGCTGTTTTTAGTGACATAACTTTATTGAATTGCATTCCAGCTTTCTTCAAACACCACTCCCCTCCAGATCTGGCCCAAAAAGGTGCATCATCTCTTTTGCCGTGGGAGCTATGTTTCCTGGTACCCGGGGTGGAGTGAGGGGGTTTCAACGCTTCAGCACTCTGCTTTCGCTGGTCTCCGAAACCACTTTGCCATCCACAATCTTGGTGGTCTGCACCTTCTGGGTGGTCTGCATGGTACTTTCCAGTAACGCATCTTTCAGGCTGAGTGGAAGAGGGAAAAAAATGGGATTTCAGAGCCGTTCTGTAGCATTTGCATCACACACAATCTGTGACAAGTCCTGCTGCTTTGACATAGATTCAAGGGCCCTAAACTCCAGGTGGCCTGAACTCAAGGGGCTCCTTTTCAAAGGAAAGCTGAGATTTCATGATACAGAAGATGCTCAGTAAATAGCCCAATTTCCACTGCACCTTTTCCAGCCCATTCCTCTTTTCTCAGCCCAGGATGTTCATTCCACCTCTACTGGGAGTTCACCTTCCATGCCTTTACTGAGCATGCTTTGCCTTCAGTGTGGGACCAGGATCTGCCTTCAACAAATTGAGCTTTCTTTGCCGGGGAAACCTGAGGCTGGCTTACCTTAACTCTTCTCCCCCTTCCAGCAGTTGCCTGTAGGTAGCAATCTCTGCCTCCAGCTTGTCTTTGATGTTGAGCAGAGCCTGGTATTCCTCTGCCTGGCGCTGGACGTCATTCCGCACCTGCGCCAACTCAGCTTCGGTCCGGAGCAAGAGGCCGTTGAGGTGCTCCATCTGCAGGGCATAGCGGGACTCCACTTCATGCAGGTTGCCCTCCAGGTTGGCTTTCTGCAGGAAGCCAAGAACACGGTGAGGAGGACTTCAGAATCACCCAATGGCTGAAATGCCTGCTGCTCTTAAAGGGCAATCTCCACACATCGTATTTCTGGACACACGGTTGCCTCTGCCTTGACCTTGGGTTGCTAGCCACCACCCTGGGGCATCACCAGCCAAAAGCTGCCTGCCTGTCTCATAGCCTGGTGCCTCCCTACTATTTCCAAACGCCTTCTTCCTTTGGAATCCATAACTCACCCCCACTGATGGTATTCATGCTCCTTAGATTATGAAGTCCCTAAACACACCCAATCTCACCTGATTTCGGAAGCTAAGCAGGGTCGGGCCTGGTTAGTACTTGGATGGGAGACCAATTAATAATTAATCCATTATAATTAATGAAGTTATAATTAATTATTAATTGGTTATAATTAAGTAAAATATAATTATATCAGGATGCAAAATCTTGGGTGTTTTAATGTTGCTGACTATTGTTTTCTTATTGTAAGCCACACACAATGGCCTTTGAAAGCATTTGGAAAATTAATCACCCATCTGGCTTCAAAGGCCACTCAGGGCGTTTTACAACAAGATAAAACAATAGTCAGCAACGTTAAAACACCCAAGATTCTGCATCCTGACATAATTATATTTACTTAATTTAATACTTAAATTATAACAACATAAACATAAAAACAATATAAAGAGGTAAGCATAAATTAACCCTTGTAACTTAGAAATACGATAAAATAACATGATCTTTTTTTAAAAAGTCCGGATGCAAGCATCAAATGGGAGGATTTACCATTATTGTTCATACTAACTAGTCATTTCAATACTTCTTCAATGTTCCCAAGCGGGCCTGCTTCCACTGAGCCCCTTATCAAATAAGTATTATTGTTTTCAGTGCTTGAGATTTCATTTTCAAGGATAATTTTCAGGCAGTAATGGAGGAATGGGCACCCTCCCCAGCACTGACAAACCACAACTCCCAATCTTTTTTAAGTTACTGGCCACGTTGACTGTCCCAACATGAATCGAACATCACCTGAAGGGCCAGAGGCTTCCTATCCCTTTTTCAAATATTGCAAAATGTCTTCCCTTCACCATGCAGAGCACTCCTCATTAGGCTGCAATCCTGGATGTCTATGCCTGAGAGTAAGCCTCACCAAATCCAGCCAGGCTGATTACTGACTAATGCCATGTCAGACCGCACTGGAAGAACTACTGCCTCTAGGCAAGGACTTTTGAGTGCTACAGAGAATGCTTTCTGGGATTTCTCCCAATGAGATGGGAGGTCCCTCTCTGCTACCCCCCCCCCAAATCCCCTCTCTTCATCTGGATCATATACCAGGTTGCGCAGAGATTCCAGCTCAATTTCCAGCGTCTGAACGGTGCGGCGCAAGTCGGTGATGGTGCCCCGGGCGGTCTCGATCTCCTTTGTGTTCTGGGTGATCATAACCGTGCTCTCAGTGATCTAAGGGGAAAGCATGAAAAACCGACCGAGTTACTTCTTTGGCTTGTTGGTCTTGAACGATCACATATCTCATCCTGACAAATGAAAAGCATTAAGTTGGGCAGGTTAGACTAGGTTTTTGGAGAACCAGGCTTAGATCCCACAAAATTAACTATAAAACTCACTGGGCGACCCTGAGCCACCTTCTCTCTCTCGACCTAAACCATGATGTGAGTATAAAGCAAGGAAGATTCTGCCTGTCCAGTGGAGGAAAGGCAGAATCTCCAGGTAGCTAATAAAAAAATCACTATGAACCATTGGAGTGCAGATGTCCTACAAGGCAGCATTCATTTATTTCAGGACCAAGACATAAAACATCTTCTGCTCACCTGCTGGCTCCAGTACTTGTCCAGATCTTCCAGATTCTTCTGAGCGAGAGTGTCATACTGGGCCCGAATCTCAGCCATGATCTTGCCCAGATCTTGTGTCTTGGGGGCATCGACTTCCACCGTCAGTCCAGAGTTGGCAATCTGGGCCTGCAAGCTATTGACTTCCTAAAAGGAACGGACAGAGGCATAAAATAAGCCAACACTGCCTATGCAGAATGGTGAGAAGGCTCCTCCAAAGGGCAATGCTTTTTTTTTTTTTTAAAGCCAACATTTATGACCCATCTGGGTCTCTTTCTTTGCAGCAAGTTACGGCTGCAACCGCCCTCATGCTCAGCACTAACAACTCACGTCTTCATGGTTCTTCTTCATAAACATCAGCTCTTCCTTGAGGGCCTCAATCTCACTCTCGAGCTGCAGGCGAGTCATGTTGGTGTCGTCAATGACTTTGCGGAGGCCATTGATGTCGTTCTCCACCGACTGGCGGATGGCCAGCTCAGCCTCAAATCTAGAAGACAGAAAAGGAGGAATAAACCAACACAGCCAGTAGATTATAAGACAGCCTGCAGTCCCTTCTTTGTCTTAGGTTGGTAATGCTGGGCTCTGAAGAGAAAGAGGCAGGGCTCAGCTTGTGTTGTGATTGTTTCTAGTTCAGAAAATGGGCAGCTAGATGCAGCATACATCCTTCCTGGATCTATTTTTTTTTTAAATAAGAAAACGGGTTTCTAGTCCTCATGGCTGCACAGATGTTTGTCTCGGTGCCCATAATGTCTCCTGAAATCTTAAAAGCTAGAGGGGTAGCTAGTTAAGACTCCCAAACCCCGCCAGATTTCTATTATTTTTTTTTTTTGGCCTTTCATGCAATTAGAAAAATAATAATGTGTAAACACTCAATGAGGTAGGCAGAATAAAGAGAAATTCAACACCATTTGGTCAGCTTGCTCAATTTTCAGCAGTGGCAGGCTTCAGTGGTTTTTAGGCCAGAATTTGGATGGTTGTTTTGTTTCAAAATGCCTGCAGTAGCCTTGTCACTATATGGGTAGTTTAAAAATCCAATGAATGAATGAATTGATCCTTTAAACCACTGTATTAAAAATAATGATGTTCGTGAGAGACCTTTAAAATACATCTCCGGGCAGATCCCAGGGCCATATTAGGTCAAACCAGAAGACAGTCTACTCACTTGACACGGAAGTCATCAGCGGCCAGCCGAGCATTATCAATCTGCAGGACGATGCGCGAGTTGTCCACAGTCTGGTCAAAGATCTGAAGACACGGAAGGAAGCACAAGGCACAGTGTGAATGCAGCATTAAAGAACCACGCAGAGTTGGTTGCCAAGTGACTACAGAGAAGTAGTCACTTTGAAAGCAGCTTGATTCAAAGGTTATTTTTTTTCATACTAGTCAGGACGCTGTTAAAAGGCAGAAGTGCAGGGGCTGATCCGACATTGGCAACCTTCACCTTTAGACCTGTTGATCTTGGGCCGAATTATATTCCCGCTTTGGAAGGTGCCAACAACAGGTTCCTGAAATAACTTCCCTAGCCTTCTGCAGCCTAACGCAACGGCCTGACATCCGATTTCTTACTTATTTGAAGAGGACCGGCACCACCTGAACCTACTGGTTCCTGCCAGCCTACACTGCTCCCATTGTTTGCCTAAGCCCTCGCAGGTGCAATTCACCGCTCAGGTTCCCAAGGCAACCGAGGCCTGGGGAATAAGACTCTTCAAGGGACACCAGTTGCTTCAGGCAAACAGGTTTGTCATTGCCATCATCACCTTCATCAAGAGAGTGGACAGCCCCCCCCCCAACAAAGGGGAGTGGGCGGACAGGGTGCTTTCCTCCTGTAACAGGGATGTAGAAGAGAGCATTTCAGAAGGCGCAATTTGCCACAGAAGCAACAGCAGCTAAGATTTTCTCTTCTGTAATAATATTAAGGAGGCAGGAAACTACTCCCTTCTTTCCTCACTTGGCTAACAAGATACAGTGGTACCTTGTATAAAGGAATTAATTTGTTCCAAATGAAATTATGTTAAGCAAATTTTCCTTTATACAAATTTCCCATAGGAATGCATTGAAAACGGAGTGATCCCATTTTTATGTTGTACAGATTCTCCCCATAGGCGATTATGTTAAGCAAATTTCCCCTATCTGCGAAATTTTTTATGCTGTACAGATTTTATGTTATATAAGCTGTTTGTTATACAAGGTCCACTTTATATCCCAACCTATCAGGAACTGGCCTCTAAGGTGTTTTAAGATCCAGAAAAGCATTGGTGAATTAACGTGCAACTTTCCAAACAGTGTGTGACTCAAGAAGCAAGAGATTTCTCATCTTACATTTGAAGTCCTGTGTTCCTCAGACTTGCCTTGTATAGGCTGATTAACATAAAATATTTTTACCCTGAATGTGTCATTACAAAGGTGGCTTCCATCATTAAAGGACAATATTTAAAATGAACAATAGGCATGCCAATACAGGAAAGGATCAAATAAATCCCACAGGAAAAGATAGTAAACCAAAGCAACAGCAAAGTAGAATAATCCATTAAAAACCCCATTGCCTCAGGGGAAGCTTGCCTGAAGAGAAAAACCAGCCTTGGTGAAGTCCAGGATGTCTCCCTTAAAGCCAATGTGTTTCCTGGCAGCTGCCTCCACAGGTCCACCACAAGGTATGGATGCAGTTAGGAGGAAGGATTATGGGAATTTGAGTGGGGTGTTAAGAAGTGGTCCCCAGATGTTCTTGGACTCAAACTCCCAGAAGCCTTCACTTTTAGCTCTGCTGCCCAGGATTTCTGGGAGTGGCAGGCCAAGAACATCTTGGACTGCACAACCTGAGGAGCCCCTTACTAAGGAGCCCCTTAGCCTTTCAGTGTTTTAGCCTATGAACTCCCAGCGAGGACCATCTGCTGCTTGCTGTGCCTAGTGGAGATAATGGAATTTTGTAGGCCAAAACATCGGTAAGCCCCAAGTTTGCCATTCCTGCCCCCATTTTTCTTAATTTAAGCAACACACTTCAGAAAAGGGGAATTGTTCTAAATTGTCAGGAGCAAGACATGCCTGCCCACAGCCAGCAGCTCCAGATCTGCTTTCTGTCCCATCCAACCCCCACCCCCAAAGTTTAAGGCACAGATGGAGCCTCCATTGGTCTTTCTTCACCAGCTGCTTTCTCTTCTTTGGCAAACTCCTCCCCTCCTCTGTCAAGGGAGTGAAAGAGGCAGCGAGGAAGTCACCTTAGCAGGCTTAGTTTCTCCTTGGGACATTCCTGTCCTTTAAATAAGGCTTTGTTCCTTGACTGGAACAGGCAACAGGAAACTGTGGGGAGGAGAAATTCCCTGGAGTGCAAAGTGTGTTCATTGTGCCCCAGGCAACCATATCCGTGTGGTAAACCTGTGGGGGCAGCTGCCAGGGAGCACATTAGGGCATCAAGTGACATATATCTTGGGCCCTAAAAATGCTAAAGCAGGCCCTCCCTGGCATAAAACAATTCTGGGTTATTAGCCTTCCTTAAAACAATTACAGTATACAGTATTTGTGGATAGTGGCTGGGAGTGCTTCTGAAATGGCTTTATACCCAAACAACAGGGTTGTAGAGAAATACTCAGGACATTTTCATGGCACTCTTTCCAGCGTCTGCAGGTGTGACCACGCCTTCTAAACCTAGAGCCTTTATCTTTTGTCCCATATACCTGTCTTTTCCAGGTGCCACAGCCCAGGTTCCAGCCATTATCTTTGTGTGTGTGAGATGGCCTTTGTTTGCCAATTGATTACCCATATGAGTCATGAGAACAAACATCCCATATTCTACCCCCCCTTCTCCCCCCCCTGCCAGTTTTCCTGGCAAGTACAGCCCTTTGAACCCTCCTGGGAAGCCACCATTGAGGCTCTTCCAGAGCAGGGCAGGGTTCCAGCTTCCTCTTAAGCTTTGGCAGAGCTGTCTAACCCACCACTGTGCCTCCTTTGTGAAACTTCTACCAGAGCCATGCCACCACCTAAGGCACAGGAGCCCCATTATGAAGGACATGGCAGCACCTCTGCCTTGCACCAAGACCTGGTTTCAGGGGGGCACCTTTCTGAGAATACCTGCGGCCACAGCAGAAACCTAGTGTAACTGGACTAACCAGGCCTTGGACTCGTGTCCAAATTTGAGGAGATTCAAAGATTAGTTTGTTGAGTGCACACAGACTGCCCATTGGCTTTTCCTGCTAGAAGTGTGTGTGTGAACCCCTCTTCCCAGTAGCACATATATTGCTCCCAACACCTCTCAGCCAGGGAGAAACAGACACAAAACCAGCTTGTTCAGTGTGGAACCAATATGGCCACCACACGGTCAGATCCAGATGTTCCTCCCCATTCCTCCACTCTCTCCATGCATGTGCCAATTTCACACAACCCAAGTGTATACAACAGGCCAACAAAGCCTGAGGGACAAAGAAAGCTCACTATGTTTTAGCCCCAGGTGAGCCACAGACTGCTTTTTTTTTAATTAGAGGGGGGCACTATGCAAAGTGTTTTCTAAAGAACCCTTCGCTCAGTGGGCCCTGAAAATTTCCAAGCTACTACACCAACAGCACTGTGGGAATTTGCGTCTAGGCCTTTCTTAATTCTCCCCCATGCTCCAGAATGCCATTAAGTCAGGAGAACAGAAGAAAAAGTTTAAAAGGACAATTAGATCCAGTGACTTTGGAAGGTTCAGACTGCTGGGCCAGCAAAAAGGAAGAATGGGGAGGCATCAGCTGAGATTCCAAAACATTACATTTTGGGACTACTGTACAGTACAAGGAAAAGAAAGTTGAAAGACGGGGAAGCAGGGAGAGAGAGAGAGAGAATATATTCAAACTCTGGACCTGTTAGCGTGGTAGACAGCTCTAGCAAGTACCAAGGCTATATGGCACGAGTGCCGACCACACCTTAACTCATGAATCTGATTCCACTGTTGAGTGCTAGCACGTGTTGATTTATACAAAACGTTTAGAGTAATTTATTATTTTCAACAAAAGAAATCAAGAAAAATGCAAGTTAGAAATTCTAATGAGGGGCATATTCTTTGTTTCTCAGTATAATGTGTTGCAGGACACCCCAACAAGGTTAGAAAACGATGTTCCTACACATTTTTGGGGTGTGTGTGTGTTGAACTTCCAGCTCATATCATCCCTAGCCACCCTGGCCAACGGTAAGGTACGATGGACCAACCCTGGTCTACAAGTCTCTCCACCACTCCCCCCCTCATCTCTTTTGAGAGCTTCCTTGTCATACCTTATGGTCTGTGTTTTCTTTTAAAGACCTAAATAAAATAACAGTGAAATGAAACTGATTTGTACGAATAGTAAAACCTGAAGGTGTGTGCGTGAGAAAGAGAGTAGATGAGGCCTTCAAGAGCTGAAAGATTTGGGCCCAAGTCCCTTTTCCTGATGAAATTCACTGGGTGATTTTTGGCCTAGTCACACACTCTCTCTCAGCCTGAGGGGCAGTTGGGTGGGGGTGGGGGTTGCTGCAAGGCTAATGTGGAGACAGGAGAACCCCCAAGACCCACCTGGCTCTCACTGGAGCAAAAGTAGGGTACAAATATAGCAACCCAAACTAGCAGCCCCCTCTGTGGTTGCCATCTCTCTCTCTCTTTCTGCCTCCCTCTCTCTCACACACACACTCTTGGCAAGGCACTGTACCTTTAACCTTGGAAAAGTTGGCTATGGATAAATCTCTGCAAGGGGAGCTTGTGTTTTAATCTCCTTCCGCATTGCTGGCCAAGGCCAGGAAATGGGTTTTGTTTCTGGGGTTTTTTTTTAATGAAGGATTTCTGTGTCTACTGAAAAAGTTTGGTTAATAGTGTGGGGAGGGAGAGTCCTCATAAACTGGATTACAAAATGAGGTCGGCATGAATTCTAGGGAGGCGTGAGACAGCAGTTTTGCACCGGGTGCTGGGCAGTGTGACCAAGTTCAGACCTCCATCTGCTAGAAATCATTAACCTCTCTGCTGAACCACTGAACCCTGGATGGATTGCCCAGAAAACCAAACAGGAAGACTTAGGCTCAAATGTTTTAAACAAGGCAGATCAACCCCTTTTTTAATTTAGTTGCTTCTGACTTTTCTCACACCTTGGCAGAGGTCCTTTCTAGGCATCCACCAGGTGAAGCCCCCCACCCCCATTGTAGGAAAAGTCTTCACCTGTTGAGCCACATCCTACTTAGTGTCAGATTTTAAAACATCAGCCCCGATGTTTACAAGGCCTTGATGCTGATCTAACAGGAAAAGTGAAATTGTGATGTGCCTCTGTGAGAGGCAGAAGTGGGAACTCCTTTTCTATAGGGAATTTTTTTTTAATTAAAAGTGGGGGGACTTAAGCTTCCAAGGCATCATGCACCCTGTGCCAGGGATGTTAACTGCTAAAGAAAGGCAGACAGAAACCAGTTGAGCTCACCAGGTGGTTAGAAGACATCACTTCATCTTCTGTACTGTGATAATCAGTTTCCAGGTGCTTCCAAGGTTTTGCATATGAGCTTCAGAGCTCAGCCAGTTCTTGTCTCACCGCACAATGACCTCTTTTTTGATTCAACGGGCCCAAGATCAGGCTGCAGGATCTGTATGCCCAGCTATTTACTGAATTAATTGTGTGTGGGGGGGAGAGAGAATCCCTCACTGATGTGAATAGGAGAGTCTGTCTAATCCTGTTGTGTCTCCACTGAGGGAAGCCAATGGTAGTACTCAACCCAGAGTAAAATCCTGAGCAGGCAACTCAAGCCATCATTTCCTCTCTATTAGCAACCCCTGCTGTGATTTTGTTCAGGGTCTTGGCAATTTTTCAAATCTGTTCCTTTATCCATTTAAAAAAAAACGGGGGGGGGGAGGTAGTTTCTACTTTTAATGAGGCTTCCTTATTGGCTTATACGGAAGGGGAGTGATGTTTAACCATTCTAAACTTCCCTGCAGTTTTTGATAGGAGCCAATGCAGCCCCCAAAACTCTTGGTAAGGGAAGGGGGGTACCTGGTGCTCTTAAGACTCCATGTCCCATCATCTACTGGCCACCTTGGTGAGGGCTGATGGGCAATGGAACCTCAGGATCAGGAAAACCTTTGGGTCCTCCACGTGTATTCCCTACTCTGGACATATCTGTGTATATAGACTTGAGAGAGGAAGGCCAGTGATTCTAATGCAGTGGTTCTCAACCTGTGGGTCCCCAGATGTTCCTGGACTGCAACTCCCAGAAACCCCTTCCAGCACAGCGAGTGGTGGAGGCTTCCGGGAGTTGCAGTCCACGAACATCTGGAGACCCACAGGTTGAGAACCACTGTTCTAATGGGTTGGAAATACAACTAGAAGATGGCTCCGCTGCTTTCAGGAGCGACGGGAGTGGGCCCTTCCGTGCACACGCTCCCTGCAGGGTTGTGTTTTCGTTTCCCCTCACCTGATTCTTCAGGTCTTCAATGAGGTCAAAGTAGTGGCTCCAGTTGCGGGAGACGGGCCCTTTCTTCTCCATGTGCTCTCGGATCTGGACCTCCAGCTTGCGGTTGTCGGCCTCCAGGCTGCGCACCTTCTCCAGGTAGCTGGCCAGGCGGTCGTTGAGGTCCTGCATGGTCTCCTTCTCGTTCTGGACCACCCCGGAGCCGGAGAGGGAGAAGCTGCTGCTGTAGCCTCCCCCGTAGCTCCCGCCTGCTCCATAGCCGCCGCCTCCCAGGTAGCCGGAGCCCAAGCTGGACGAGCGGGAGACGGAGATCCGCGAGCCCGATCCCCCGGCGCCCGCGTAGACGCTGGCCGCGCTGGCCACGGGGCCGAACTTGACGGAGGCCCCGCCGGGCCGGTACGAAGAGCTGGAATATACCGACGACCGGGAGAAACTCATGGTGGCGGTGGCGGCAAGAGGAGGAGGAGGAGCAGCAGCAAAGGGCAGCGGCGGCGCAAGGCGAAGCCCGGAGGGATGGAAGCAACTGAGCCGCGTCCCGCTGGATTTTATAGCCGGGAGCAGCAGGAGGGGAGGGACGGGCCGCCCCTCGCCGCCCCACCTCTCTCTTTCCCAAGGCGAAAGCAGCCTCCTGCGGGGAAGAAGGTGCGGCCACGGGGACGGAAGCCAGTCCTCTGGTGCTGGTTTATCCTTCCAGGCGGGCGCCCGGTGGCCCGCAGCCGCATCCCTGAAGGGAATCGAGGTGCCCAGAGAGTCACGTCGAGTGATAGCCACAGGCGGCCTGACCCACACTGAAACGCGCACGGCAGAATGGGTGATGATGATGACTTTACAGACTCGTTCTTTAAAAAAAGACCCAAACCATGATACCATATGCGATCTCCCGTGGACCCAGCACCCCTTCATGCGTCGTGTACCAGTGTGAAGGGAAAAGGTCCCAAAGTTTATTGATGGATCCATCGGTCTGTTAAGGTGTCGCCTTTTACTGTTCACGTTCTTGCATGAGTGTATTTTGGATTGAATGGACTACAGGGCTCTTTTTTGTTTCGATGGAATTATGTCCCGAACTAGTACGTTAACTAGAACGTTACATGTTCAATATGTAACGTTAAGAAGGCCTTTTATTTGTTTGTTGCAAATCACAGCCAGCCTCCCCCCCAAAAAAACAAATAAGAAAAAGCAGCTTGTGGGGGTCTGGGTAAAAGGCGGATCTTGACGGATCCTCCTGATTTCATATGATTTTTACATGGGATCCTTCCCGAATCAACATCAAACCACACATCCCATTCATGGCCAACTATTACACCATAATAATCATGTATCCTGAGTCCAGCGCATGGCTGCACAGTGGCGTAAAAACATGGATCCATCTCGCGGATCCAACTGATTTCATATGATTTTTACATTGGATCATGATAAATCTACTATCACATGTAGAGTCCATTTCAGTCCACAGATTGCACACCAAAAATCAGGGGTCCATCAGCGCATGGCTCCACAGTGGTGCCAAAACATGGATCCAAGGCACGGATCCACACAGATCTACCTGATTTTTACCCAGGATCACCTCCAAACCAGTATCACATCCTAGGACCCATCCTTACACACAGACTGCACACCCAAAATCAGGGGTCTGTTAGCACATGGCGCATGAGTGGTGCAAAACCATGAATCCAAGGCACGGATCCACACGTATCTACCTGATTTCTACCCAGGATCACCTCCAAACCACTATCACATCCTAGGACCCATCCTTACACACAGACTGCGCACCCGAAACCAGGGGTCCGGCAGCGAATGGCTCCACAGTGGCGCAAAATCATGGTTCCAAGGCACGGATCCATGATGGACCCATGATTTTGGATATGCAATCTGTGGACTGAAATGGACTATACATGTGATAGTGAATTTATCATGATCCAATGTAAAAATCATATGAAATCAGTTGGATCCGTGAGATGGATCCATGTTTTTGCGCCACTGAGCAGCCATGCACAGGAGGATACATGATTATTATGGTGTAATAGTTGGCCATGAATGGGATGTGTGATTTGATGTTGATTCGGGAAGGATCCCATGTAAAAATCATATGAAATCAGGAGGATCCGTCAAGATCCGCCTTTTACTTTCTTCGAGCTTATGGGGTAATTTGCACAAGGAGTTGTATCCCCTGCCAATAATAACCAGCGAGATTTCTGTGGTGCTCCATCAGAAACCTAGCTGCTTTTCAAAACTTTGTGGCCAGGGTTCATCTTCCCAACTGTAGCTGGACGCAATGACTCGGTGGGATTTACTTAAATTTGCATTTACCATTCAATAACTGAGTCAATGAATCTGCTCTGGTTGGAACAAAGCAATGCTTTGCTATATATTTTACATATTTGCTATACTGTATATTCTATATATTAGCTGTTGCTTGTATTCCTTGGGAGGAACCATGTCAGACTGTTGCAGTAAAGGCAACTAAGATGTCTTAATAAAGAAAGTGATTGTTTTTATTGCAACAGCCTAACACAGCTATCAAAGAGTTTTGTTTTTATCTTCATGGGATCTTCTAGAAAGGGCAGAGAGAGAGAGAGAGAAAAACTTTGTAAAATTATATGTAGCAGATAACTTTACAAAGACTGTAAAATGACTTTTACAGACCTGGGTTAACTCACAAACTGTCTCATTTTTTTCTCCAGTAGGAAAATACTGACACATTATATTAAAATAATATAAAAGTTAGCAACCTACTGCATGTGATCCGGAAGTATTTCTGTTGCACCTGGGCAATATTCTGATGACTGCTTCACTGAAGTTATTTTAAACTTGAAATGTTTGGGCCAAGTTGGTCAAAATGTGCTCTGGATGTGTTGGTGGGGTGATGATTGCTCCTTCCCTTTTCCACCAAGAACAGTATCTGGGCCTCAGTAGATATACAGCTGATTAGCTGTGTTATATTTTGTCTTTCTTGGGTTGGTGGTAGAACTCCTTTTTGTTGCTTTAGTGCGAAATTCCTGTGCCTGGACTCTTTGGAACCCAGCGAAGAAGGCCACACCATGTGGCAGCGGTGAAGAAGGCCAATTCCATGCTAGGGATTATCAAAAAGGGGATTGAAAATAAAACAGCCAACATTATAATGCCATTATACAAAACAATAGTAAGGCCGCACCTGGAGTATTGTGTACAATTCTGGTCACCGCATCTCAAGAAAGACATAGTGGAACTGGAAAAGGTGCAGAAGAGAGTGACCAAAATGATTACTGGCCTGGGACACCTCCCTTATGAGGAAAGGCTAAAACATTTGGGGCTCTTTAGTCTGGAAAAAAGGCGCCTGAGGGGGGATATGATTGAGATGCACAAAATAATGCAGGGCATGAGTAAAGTGGATAGAGGGAAGCTCTTCTCCCTCTCACAAAATACCAGAACTAGGGGACATACACTCAAATTGAGGGCTGGGAGAGTAAGAACAGACAAAAGAAAATATTTTTTCACCCAGTGCGTTGTTAGTCTATGGAACTCCCTGCCACAGGATGTGGTGATGGCATCTGGCTTGGATGCCTTCAAAAGGGGATTGGAAAGATTCCTGGAGGAAAAGTCCACCACAGGTTACAAACCATGAGGGAGATGTGTAATCTCCAGGCTTAAAACCAGGGTATTTCAAGGGCCAGATGGAGGGGAGTGGTATCAGGAGACAGATATCTAGTCTCATTCGCTCCCAGGGGCAACTGGTGGGACCACTGTGAGATACAGGAAGCTGGACTAGATGGGCCTTGGCCTGATCCAGCAGGGCTCTTCTTATGTTCTTATGTTCTTATGTTCTTATGGCTCAATTGGCCTCTGCAGCCACTGTGGTTGCTCTTTTTAGGGGGCCAGTGTGTCATTCCTCACGATAGATCTCTGTGGGCCTGCAGAGCAGAGCCTTCCACAGATTTTCTAGAATCAAGGCAGATTCGGAGTTGGATTCTGGACTGTGCCTCTTGAAAGGAGGAGAAAACCCTGGGATGTCTTGAGCAAGCTACTTGGTCCCAGAGAGCCCGCAGAAGAAGGGACTGGTAAGCCAGTTCTTAGTACTGTACTTTATTTTGGAGTTTTTACAGCCTGGGATGCTGTCTGCAGAAGATATGGCTAGGAGGGGCTTTTCTAGGCAAGAGTGTCTGTCAGTCTATCTAACAGTAACCAATAGCTCCCTTCTGTCTCTGAATTCAAAGACAGCCCTGCCTCTATGCTCAGGGCTTTTCCCCTCCCGAGAATCCGATGCCATCTGTGGAAACAGTTAGTACTGTTTGTTCGGTTGCTGTTAATCTGTTCAATTGTAAGTCATGAAACTGTTTAATATTTCTTCTTACAAATGTCTCAGAGTGACTTGATGAGACTGTAAGTGCCAATGAATGAGACGAGAGTTAACTACCTTGGGAAACTTGAATCTGTTCTGCTTTGTGAATCCCTGCACTTCTGCTGTGCAACTAGAAGAATTTAACAGAAAATTCAAAACTCACCAGCACTTTATATTAGGAAACTCTCAGAAAGGGTTGTCATAAAACTCAGCATTAACAGGAAGACAGGACCAGCCACACAGGCCATGAGGCTGCCCAGCCACACCGAGCATCTGCCACTAATAAATAAAAAGTTAAGGTTTCCCTCTCACAACTGGGAGATCCTTGGTATCTCTTAACAGCTATGCAGCAATCCATGCTAAATTGTTGTCACTAACTGCTGCTGCAGAGCCATTTATGGAAGAATGCCTTTTCTCTGGTAGCACCATAATTATGCTGGATTGCTTAGTGGTTTAGGCTTCTGACTGTGGAGCCAGAGGTTGGGAGTTTGATTCCCCACTGGTGCCTCCTTGACAGGGGAAGGACTCAGTGACCCATAGGGCCCCTTCCAGCTCGGTGGTTCTAAGATGATGATGATGATGATGATTCCATTAATCATTGTAATTTTAAGAAGACAACCTAAAGGTCCCCCTTTCCTTTCTTACATTAAAGGGAGCATGAAGCTTAACTTTTTCTTTTGAAAAAAATAATAATTATCATTAAATAAAAGCATACAAGAACCACTGGTCCTCCGTAGCTGTTTTGCCTCTTGGAACTGTCTTGCTGGCTCTTTCCTAGTGACACGTCAACTAATAACCTGCAGGGGCAGTTTCTGAAAACGTATCCTGCCTGCCGGATATGAATACCAAAGGCTTAAATTGTTCCTCCTTCAAACTGTGACAAGGGCAGAAGCCACCAATCCTGCACGTAGCCAAATTGCTGCCCTACCTCTCTCTCTCTCTCTGCGAGCCAAGCAGATTCTAGAAGAGATAGCCCTGTTAGTCTGCGCAGGGCAAAACCCAAAGGAAACAATAACAGTGCTAAAAATGAAAAATAAAAAGACAAAAATATTGTGGCACTTTAAAAGTCCATGGACGCTCGCATTAAAATATAACAGTTAGGCTTTCAAAAATTTTTTTTGTGTTTTTTATTTTTTTACTTTGGGATTTACTCGCCTCTAAGGCATTTTGGCAAGTCCAGTCATTTGGAAATTAGCCAATCTAATGTAGTGTTTTTAGTCCTGATATACCTATGGCAGCAGCAGCAGCAGCCAACAGCAAGAAGAAATGTGTGTGTGTGTGTGTGTGTGTGTGTGTGTGTGTGT
>JAHTLZ010003468.1:9128221-9171764 GCA_023846285.1 Phrynocephalus versicolor | reverse complement strand
GTAAGAACCTAAGAACAGCTTTGCTGGAACAGGCCACAACCCATCCAATCCAGCATTCTGTCTCACACAGTGGCTCACCATTTGCTTCAGGGTATTCCCAAGCAGATGTCTTCACCTGCTTACGATTCCCTGCAGATGGCATTGAGAGATATCCTGCTTATCTCTCCAACCCGGAAGTTGTCCTTGGGCATCCATCATGATAGCCATTGATAACCTTGTTCTCCATGAACATGTCCAATCCTTTGTTAAAGCTGTCAAGGCTGACAGCTGTCACCACTTCTTCTGGCAGGGAGTTCCACAGACCAGTGATCCTCTGGGTGAAACTGTACTCTTGAACTCCAAGCCTCTGGCTGTGTGGCCAGATGCCTAAACCACTGAGCTATCCAGCTGTTTGGTTCCCCTCTTTTTGCACATGATCCTGAGGTGGTGTTTGGATTTTCGAAGAGAAGCACCACCCATTCCTCGTTCCCTTCTTCCCAAGTAAGAAAACAAAATGAAGTGTGTCTGCTATTCTGCTGGATCCCAGAGCAAAAGGAGGAGCTGCAGACCATCATTCTTCAATGTCATAATTCTCACACGTGGCCCCTGGCTTTGGACACACACCCGCAAGCACTTCTGGGAAGGGGCCTGGCAGAGCTCCCAATATCCCACCTGCCTCAGACGGTCCTAAACCCTCGGGTAGCTCTGCAAAGCTGTATCAAAGGTCTGGGATTTGGGGGTATGTGTGCTAAATGTAGATTTTACCCAAAACAACTGCTTATTGTAGCATCCCCATTTGATGCTTCATTACACTTTAATATCAATGTTTCCCTCTCAATGTTGATGACGAGGACTTTGCTCTAAAACATCAGATAAACAACCACATTATATAAGCATAGCTGTTGGCTGCCGACATCTACTAACTTGGCACACTTTGTTCTGTTTGCCTCTGCTCGCCTGGTGCAATTAATTTTTTAAAAAAGCCTAGAATTACACTCAACAGCTTTGCGGTTTTTCCTTCCCTAATGAAAAGTATCCCCACCGTCACAATGAATGGTGTCATGAGGCAAGCCAGAGCCTTGAAGGCAAGAAGCAGGACACCTGGTGTTCATTTCGGGATAGGCAGAGGCTGGGGGACTCAATGATCTTGTCTTGCTATGTTACAAGAATCCTATGGTGCGCAGGGGTGTGTGTGTGTGGTGGGGGGAGAGAATGACCTGCTCTAGTATACCTTTGTTAGGATCTTCAGGTAACTTATTACACAGGGCATATTGAGCTGCCCAAGGGTAAAATGAAGCCAAAGTCTGTCCCAAATTTAGCAATGTGGGAAGGGAAATGCTGGTTCCCCTATGTGAGTACCTCCTGCAAGGCAGAACATTCATGAAGTTTCATTACAATAAGATTCATGGGGGAACAATGGGGGAAATCCATTGGTGTTGATTCCTCCTAAAATATTCTACTGATAACATTGGCTATTGTTCCAGGATTGCCCAAACAATACGCCTGTATTCCTTAAGTGAGGAAATTCCTAACCTTCTTTAAGCATCAAAAGACCACTGGGCATAGTGATAAGCCAAGGTTTGCTCCTTGATGATTGCTCAAATCTGTTAGCCTTCTAATGGGTTAGCAACAGAGAAGCTGATCGGCATGGGACTTCAGAGTAGGGTTTGTATTTGGCTTCCCAAGGCTTTCTTTCTCTGCTGGCATATGGTTCCCTAAATGGGATGGGAAGGTCAAGGTGCAGCCTTGGGGATTGTATTATACATGGAAGAGCTGCTAAATGGAATTCGTAATGAATGAGCTGTGATAAGATATCTGCAGTGCTGTCAGCTTTGCTGATGTGAATCACCTGATAGAGGGAGGATAATGGAGAGTAGAAGCAGTCAGTCCGTGGTGGATTCTGTTCTAGAAAGGCATTCTTGGGCACCTGTCAAGGCCCTCATATCAGTGATCTCACTCCTCTTCCTACACTTCGCCACTTCTTCTTTTCCTTAGCTGTGTCCACAGATGGTCAGAATTCTGGGATGAGGTGTAACCTCTCAGTGAAGGTTACACCTCATCTCAGTTGTCCTTGATCTCTGGCAGGAAAATGTCTTAGGTTGTTGGGACCTGCCATTAATCACATTGACAACCTGATTAAGGTAGTCCATGAGTAGACTGAATATTGGGGGGTGGGGGTGGATTTCCTACCTGTTAGGGCAGTGTGACAATGGAACCAATGAACTCAGGAGATGGTGAGTGCTCCAACACTGGAGGCATTCAAGAGAAGACTGAACCACCATCTGGCAGACCTGCTTTGATTTGGATTCCTGCATTGAGCGGGGCGATAGCATTATGGGCCCCTTCCAACTCCATGACTCTATGATTCTGTGACACTGATTTCTAAGCTTTGTGGTATCCTTTTGGGCGCAGTTCAAGCTGAAGCTGACCTAGGGAATTCTAACTGGTGTGGGCCCTGCATCCCTAAGAGAGCACTTCAGCCTCCTTGTTTTCTATTTCCACATGGCACCTTGTTGACACATTAAGCATGTGTCAACAAGGTGCCATGTTGTCAGAACCTTCAGGGTGTGTTCCCGGTGGCTTTGGAATCCTTTTCCCCTGGAGACACAAGGGTCTGATGTGCGTTTTATTGGGACTAAATTTAGTTCCACTACAACCCTCCTTCTCAACCATATCCTGTGTTGTTATTCTCTGATTTATTTATTTATTTATTTATTTATTTATTTATTTATTTATTTATTTATTTATTTATTTAGGAGTATTTTTACCCTGCCTTCCTCCTTGGAAAAAGGGCCCAAGGTGTTTTACAGAATGAGGGATAATATACAGTCCAGTACAATCAACAAGACGTGATCAAGTATTAAGAAAAGGAAATTGAGGGACATCTTACAGCATTAATAGACAACATTACATTAAAGCTACAAGAGAACGCAAGCAGTTAAAAGGAGAGTAAAGTTCCATGTAACGTTATGAGTGATGGAAACGAACATTGAAAACATAGTGTCAATGTAAACCCATAAGGTTGTAAGTAGTTATAAACACAAAGTCTATATGATCCTGTAGATTCATATAGATGACACATAATAGGTAGTCCATCATTCAGGGAAAGCTTGCCAGAAGATAAAGGTCTTTGCCTGTTTCCTGTAAAGACAACAGAGATGAGGCAATCCTGGCCTCTAGTGGGAGGGAATTCCAGAGTCTGGGTGCAACAGTCGAGAAGGCCCTTTCATGGGTTCCCACGAGATGTATCTGTGAAGGTGGCAGGATGGAGATAAGGGCCTCTCCTGATGACCTTAACACCTAAGTCAGTTAGTTCATACAGTGAGATTCAGTCTCTGAGGTAGCTAGGACCCAGGCCTGTACAGTGCTTTGTAGGTCAAGGTCAGCACCTTGATAGCTGATTGGCAGCCAGTTGAGCTGTGTTAATAGGGGTGCAATGTGATCGCTGTAGCCACCCCAGTCAGCAGTCTGGCTGCTGCATTTTGGACCCATTGAAGTTTCCTGAGGCTTTTCATCGGTAGCTCCACATACAGCGCATTGCACTAGTCTAGCCGGGATGTCACTAGGGTATGTATCGCCATGGCCAGAGCTGGTTTCTCAAGAAACAGGTGTAACTTACGTACTAGCCTTAATTGTGCAAATGCACTCCTGGCCACAGCCGTGACCTGGGCATCCAAGCTCAAGGATGAGTCCAAGAGCACCCCCAAGATGCGTACCTGTTTTTTTCAATTGGAGGGTGTCCCCATCCAGTACAGATTGCACCCCTAGCCCTTGTTCTCCCTTGTTATTGATGAATAGCAAATGTTTCCTCTTAGCCCCGAGGTAGACCCACCCACCCGCCACCCTCTTCTTGATCAATTCCAGAGCTTGTTTCTATAATTAGGATAGATTTTCTAATTTAAGTCTTAAATTATCTTCTCTGCCAAGGTTGCCCAGGTGCCCACAGCCATGCTCTGAGAAAGGCTTTATTACCTTGTGGGATTTTTCGAACCCACTGGTTCTCAGGTAACAGCCTGCCACAGCTGGAACTACTGCAGAAGGACGGGTGTGCTGGAAATGGGAAGGTCTTCGTATTGGAGACTTACAAAATATGTTAAGACATTGAGTTAAGAATCCTATTGACTTCCACGATTATCCTAAAGGGTAATCATGTGAGCATTTATCTCTCTTGTAGGCAAAACTAATTGTTCGGTTGGCCGCGTCAGATACGGTGAGAAGGCGAGCTGTCTCTGAGCCCTTAGAATGGAGCAGATTATTACACGTTCTCCCAATAAAGAAACCAAACATTTACTTTGTAGTTCCAGGCTTGGCAGCTTATTGATTTATGATGGCAGACAAAGAAAAGGTATTATTCAAGCAACAACCTATATGTTTGTAGTTTATGCAGAGTCTGTTGAGGCCTGTCACTGAAAAACAGTCATTTGTATAGCATACTGTCCTTAATTTGTTTAACTGTGAGTAAATGGAACTATTAATTTTTTTCTCTTACCATGGTCTCAATGAGTCAATAAGACTGTAAGTGCCAGATGAGGAGACACAAAGGGGTGCTCTCCTCTGCGGAGAGTTGAAGCTAATTCTTCTCTGTAAGGCCCTATATTTCTGCGGTACAGCTAGAGAGTTTTAACCAACATTCAAAATTTAATTAATTAGCCATTGGAAACGTTTGCATTCAATCCAGCTGCCAATGCCCTCTGGGTAGCACACCAAATGAGAAGCTCCGTTCATTGAGAAAGTAGGTTTGGACTAGGCAGCCTTCAAAGTCCCTTTAACATTCAAAATATTTCTAGCCCCGGTGTTGCAATGAACTCAGTGAGGACCAATATTTCTGCTTGTTATCCTTATATGGGAGAGCTTTATTTCCAGGAATGTCTTGGTTTCTTGGCGTGGCTGCCCCACCAATGCTGAGGAATGTAATGGGGGTGGTGTGGCTTCCCTCAGCTGTGACCCTTGGAGCAACATGTGAGAGAAGTGAAGCTGGAGGCCATACTGTGGAGAAGCGAAATCTTGCTGACTTGCCAGTTGAGCAAGAAGAAGACTCTAAATGGGGGCAGGGGGCAGGGGTGAGAAAAAAGCCCATATCATTTGCCTTATCTTTGGGAGCCCAGCTGCATTCCTGCTTTATCACAGGAGCAGAAGAGGGAGAGGCATCTCTCCCCTCTTGTTTTCTCAACAACCATTAGTAATAACACACATTGCCCTTCTCAGGCCCAGTTTCTTCAGGACAACGCGACAAACCGTTGCCCAGGAACAAAAAATGACACAGACCAGGACATCTTGTGTGATCTGGAGGCCTTGTTTTCAGGTGGGTGGGTTCCCCCTCACAAAATACGTCTGAGCTCCTGGTCCGTTCCAGTTCATTCCTGACCCAGTGGAAAATTCTGTCCGACACATTGTCTCAGTGAACTTCTCATTCATTTATCACTTCTTGACATCTGTAGTGGAGGAGGTAGTACAGTAGTTGTATCAGTTAGCAAGAACAGGTGGGCACGGAGCTTCTGAAACAATATTTATTTTATCATTCCCTCAGACTCCAAAGGCCACCCCCGTAGGCTGCGAGGCAGGGCCAAAAAAGGCTGTATTTACCATTAGATGGAGTGAGGTCACCACCTCAGGATAAAAATGCTGGCTGGGAGGGGGCATAGTGGCAAGAATTTGTGTCCGTCCAGATCTTTTGGATGGCAAATCCAATCATCCTTATGCATAGGTAGCAGTGGCTAATGGGGCATGTGGTGCAGAATTTTGGCAATGACCCCAGCTTTAGGGAAAGCTGGTTTTTTTAAATTGCTTTGGAGGATCATAGTAAATGTTTATAAATTATGAATAATATGAATAAAGAGATACAGGGAGGGAAATCTATCCTAGAAAATGCACTACAATCATATACTAGAGTTTCTTCTGCTGCCAGGACATATATAAGAACGATGGGGGGGAAATCATGAAAATAATTTCAGACTTGAGTCCCATAATTCTTAATAATTGGCTAGGCTGGCTATCGCTGATAGGAGTTAAAGTCCAACATTGTCCAGAGTAGTGGTTCTAAAGTTTCGATAACCCAGGTTTTCTTGGACTGCAACTCCTAGAAGCGATTTGTGCTGGCAAGGGTTTCTGGGAGTTGTAGTGCAAGAACACCTGGGTAACCCAAGGTTGGGAGACAATGGACTAGAAGGCAGAAGGGCCACAGCTCTCCCCATCTTGGCTTAGACCTTGTGACTCTCCTTTCTTGAAACCAAGCATGGAAATGCTGCTCTCAGTATTACCTAAGGCAGATATATCCAACACTGAGAACCAATACAGGAAGCAAAGGTGATAAGCTTATCAACTATGACTTATTATATGGGAAATTCACCTCAAGGTGTGCCCAGTATTACCTGGGTGTTTTCCCTGCCCTCTCACACCATGGAAAGTTATCGATTAAAAGCAGTGTTTTTGCCTGTGCGTGTAATTGTGGGTGTGCCTGCCTGCCTGTCTATCTTTACTGTTCCAGTGGAATGAACAGAATGAAAGTCTGTTCAGGGCAGCAGATATGGTGATCTGCATTCAATCCCCTCCTTCATTCTGCTCCTTTCCAAGTCAAATCTAGAGTAATGGTTGCTAACAATTCCAGAATTCCAGGCAAAAATCAAAGAAACCAAACCAAACAGAAGACAAAAAAAAATGTGGCACCTTAAAGACTAACTTTTATATTTTTTGCCCTGAATTCTTGCACAGACTAACATGGCTACCTTTTCCAAACAATTCCAGGTCATAGACTGCATTTTCCACATAGGATAACATCCGTGTCCAGGCCTGATGGACAGCTGATGACAATTCACAAATCAATCAACCAATACTGGTGCCCTGAATATGTTTGACACATGTTATGACCTTCTCTGTCTCTCTCACTCACACACACACATACACACACACACACAGGGCTGTTGTAAGGATAAAGTCGGGATAGGGAGGAGCCATGATTGCCTCCTTGATCTCATAGAAGGAAAGTTGGGATGTATGGTAAATATATATACCACTCTGTGGCCAGCATCTTCAGAGGACAAGGAGCTCAGGGAACAAGGGGTTCTCTTCCTCATAAATGTGACAATGTACTGAGTCTGGCGAAACGTCAGAAAGAAAAACGTCCAGAACACGGCCAAAGAGCCCAAAAAAACTCACAACAGCTATAGTTATACATAAGAAGAAGTAAATAATTAGCATGGCTCATGTGAAATCTTATTGCTTCTCAGCCATCAGATGACTGGTATTACTGGTCTCCACGTATCTGCATGCATCCTCCTCCAGAATAATAATACTTGTGCACGGACAAGTCTGTTCTGACATATAGCAACCCTTTTTAGAGTTTCCCAGGCAAAGAGTTCTCAGAAGATGTTTCCCATTCCCTTCTTCTGGGGGTGGGGGCATCTTGGGACTGTGCAGCTTGCCCAAGGCCACACAGGCTGGCTCTACTCACAGGAGGCCCAGTGGGGAATCCGACTCCCAACCACCAGCTCTGCAGTCAGATTCCTAAACCACTGAGCTAGTCAGATGGACAAACATCCTTCACAGGTACTTTATAATGAATTTAATAACAAGTCAGCATGGACCAAATTGGTTTTACATGTAAAGCGAAAAGCAAAGTGTGCTGCTTATATACCACCCTACGGCACGTAAAGCACTGCCTGGGTGGCTCACAATTTAATTGTGCAGATTATACTTTGCTTCCATCACCACCACCATGAGCTGGGTACTCCATTTACCAACCTTGGAAGGATGGAAGACAGAGTGAATTTTGAGCCAGCTGCCTATGGCTGAACCCAAGTCGGGTCATGCACAGAGTTTTAGCTGCAATGCTGCAGTTTAGCCACTGCTCCATAAGGCTCCTATGTATGTGTTTTTTTGCCCTGCGATCACACGGACTGTAGGAAGGAAGTGTGCCAAAACAACTAGTCTTGCAGCATCTTACAAACTAGCACATTTGTTGAGGGGTGACTTTGCAGTGCTTTTCCTTTTTATTATATTTATTTATTTATTCATTTTATTTTTATTTGATTCATTTATTTATTTGTCCCCAGCCACAAGTTTCCACAGAGCAACTCATGGTATTTTCAAAACCATAAAGCACACAAACATTAATGTGTACATGTTGATGGGGTATAATCATATTTCTTATTGTATACATTTATTTTCAGAAATTCCCACCCCACTCTACTCAACTAGTAGTGCTTAAGTCACTCAGTATTTTTAAATAAAATGTTCAGTTGATCAATAAAAAATCAGCAGAGATAATAGCAGTAACAATATTGCACATCAGCAGTGACAACAACGGAAACTTTGAGTTTGAATAAAAGGCTCTGAAAAGCTTCAGCTTTTGAGATCGTTCAACAATGTTGATCATTACCCATGCTTGCTTTGGGATTCTGACATCTGCAAACCCTAAACTAGCGATGGCGAACCTTTTAGAGACCGAGTGCCCAAACTGCGATTCAAAACCCATTAATTTTTCGCAAAGTGTCAATACGGCAATTTAACCTGAATACAGGTGGCTGTGAAGGGGCAATGCCGGGTGCCCACAGAAAGGGCTCCGAGTGCCACCTTTGGCACCCGTGCCATAGGCTCGCCAACACTGCCCTAAACCAACAGCACTCAGAAACCAGTGGAATGTGAAGAGGGAGAGAAACCAGGGAACTTTCCAAGCTGAACATCAGAGAACAACAAAAACGGCATCAATTGTATCTCCAAAAGCACACTCAGCAACAGTAGTCTCCTCCATCTGCCTGAAAAGTTAGATAGAGGCCAGCAGAGCCTTCCAGAAGTATTCCAGAGATTGGGTGCAATTCTTCACACTTCATGGGACAAAAGGATATGCAGAAGAAGGACATTTCCTGAAGTTCTCAGTCATGATCAGGTGGGAAGAGGGGAACTCTTACCTATTGTGGGTTTTGTAGATTTACAAAGAGGGCCCAGAAGCACACAGGGACAACTTCCATAGATCAGCGTTTTCTTGATCTAGGGACATTTAAACAGGTAGGTGGACTAGTTCTGCTGATAGAGAAGGCAGCCTTGATAAAAATGCCCCCTTCGTTGACTCTCTCAAAGATGGTTCCCTCCCCACCTGCTGTGAACTTACCTGGTGGTGGTGGTGGTGGTTGGAGGGAAAGTCAGCCTTGAGAATTGGTGTGACCCACAATGCTCCAGAGTTGAGGTAGTATCATCATGTGGTGTTTAAGCAATGGGCCACCATTTAGGTTTTTAAAAGAACATGGCTGCTGGGGTGTGTGTGAGTGCACTATATAGATGACTAAAAGGGGGACCAGCTTGCAGATCTACTTGCCCCATATAAGGGGCCCAGGGCTGGTATCAGGGTGGCCTCTACCAGCACCCCACCACCTCGACAGCTGCTTGATGATGCTCCATGTACACTATTGGGTTAGTATATATATACTCTGAGAACAGATAGCAGAACAGGTGAGTTGTGTGTATTTAGAGGACCAAGGGCTTAAGGGATCAAGCAATGGAAGAAATACCAGTGGGTGTGGCCAGCTGTCATGAGAAGTGTAAATAAATGCAGTATCCAATCAAAAGAGAGCACAAACCAATCAGCATAGGTGTGACCCACTAAGGACAGCAAAAGGTACATACAGTAAATACCTGATGGAGCCCATTGCTTTCTGTAACTGCAGGCTTCTCGGAGGATTTGTTGAGAATGAAGTCCACACGGTCGAATTAGCTAATAAATTCCAGTTCAATACCTTTTGGGAGAGTTGGAAAGCAGCTTTGGATTCTTTCCCCCTTTCCACTCCATTATTTTTGAGTGCTATAATTTTAGTGCCTTGAGTTGGTAAATGCTGAGCATGGCTGTTGATGATGATACAACATTTTGCTACTGAGTAGATGCAGGTATCAAGCAGTAATGCTGGAGTTGTTTGCATTTATTAGGCAGCTTTTTATTGTGCATGAACAGCTGCTCCAGAGGGTTAACGAGTGAGTTGGGTTTCTTCTTCTTCTTCTTCTTCTTCTTTTTGGCCTACAACTCCCATAATTCCTTATCCTTAGCTAGGACCAAAAGATGCTATGGTTAAAAAAGCCACCTGGGGTACAATTGCCTATCCCTGCTCTATACAGAAGGAATTAAAGGGTGACAGATTCCTTTAAAATGGAAGCCTATGATGAAGAACCCACACTTCTAGAAAGTGGGGTGAAAGCTCCTCTGAAAGCACCAGGAAGAAATAATCACCAGGGGTAGATGGAATACCAATAGAACTGTTTCAAAGCACAGGGAATAAACCTGTGAAAATCCTAACAAAATATGTCAACATAGTATATGGAAAAATAAACTATGGCCCAAAGACTGAAAATGCTCAATATACATCCCAACCCCTAAGAAAGGAGATGCCAAGGAGTACAGTAACAATTGGACACTGGCTTTAATATCTTGTGCAAGCAAAGAGATGCTCAAGATGTTGCAGTAAAGGCTTTTGAGTAGACCAATGAGTTGGGGGGCTGTCTGTGAAGCCAAATATTGGGGGTTTGATTCCGTACTGTGCCTCTCAGAAGAGCCAGCCTGAGCAGCCTTGGGCAAGCTTGCATAGTCCCAAAAGAACCCACAGAAGAGAGGAATGATCAACTACTTCTGAATACTCTATATACCTAGGAAACGTTGGAAAGGGTCACTATAAGTGTGAATCTACTTGCTTGATCACAAGTTGCATTCACACAATCCTGCACTGCTGAAGTTTCAGAATCATTATGGCAGTTTCTCTCAACAATACAAACATTAGTTAGAAAGCAATAAATTTTAGACTAAAAATGATTGCTGATTTTTTTTGCCCTAACCATAAATCTACCTCATAATCTGAAATGATGCACCATATTGCTGTGTCTCGTGCTTCCTTGTGGGATTGTCCACTTTGTTTTTCTAAAATAGTCTCATCTCAGATCTCTTCTTATCCCTTCGCCTCACCCATTACCTATCTGGATGTTTACTCTGCAAATATTTTGCTGAATCCTACCATCTCCCCAGCTTTATCCACCCTTGGTCATCTTCTTGGCTCAGCCAGAAACATTTGTGTCTTAATCTTTTCAGTCCAAGCATTTTAAAAATGCACTTGAATCTCTCTTGGTAGTGAATACAGGTTTTGCAAGTCATGAGTTGTTCAGAATAATCCATGGTGTTCTACGGCATATTTGCAGCCAGTTTCAAAAGGAAGACTCACCTCTACCTGCTGGACAACACAAATAATGGAAAGCACCAGGAACTATACTTTCCATATTTGTTCTTTACATGAGAATCACCTTGCTATTAAGACTATTTGGACAAGCATGCTGTTTGTGTTCCTACCAACCACATAAGGCCAAGCTGAGAAAACATTTTGGGGGAGCTTCTCTTTTTCTCTCCTCTAGGTCTTTTCCATACTGGTTCAAACCTGAGTGAGTTTTTATCAGAGAGAGAAAAAAATATGTATGGATAGGAAAAATATAGCCATGTCCCCCATTGGCTAAAATATGGTTTTTAGAAAGGTACACAGCAGTTTTGTGCATCTTTCCAAATCTGCACAACTTATCAAACACATCCTGCATCTGTCTGAGAACTGCAAACCCATATAAAATACACTCCGTGGATGAAATATACAAAGGCAAGCATTGGTGATACCTTTATAGACCTCTAAAAATCTCATGATACAATATGCAAGCTTTTGTAGATCAAGGCCACTTCTTCAGGCATGTACCCATATGAAGAAACTAAAGTCCAAAAATCAGTGACAAGATGGATTTTGTCAGGAAATTTGCAGTACTTGTATTTCCCCATGTATAAGACCATATGTTTGTCTAAAATTGTTAGACTAAACATTGAGGGTTGCCTCATACACAGAAGTAAGCCAAAGAGAGAACTGTGCAATTGCAAAAATTGTAATTTTGGGTTGGAAACATGGGAGGCCGTCTTATACAGGGGGGCATCTTTTAAATGGAAAAAATATGAATGCAAGACTAGTCAATAAGTGATATCTTCAATGGAAAAATAAGGGCACTCTTGGAAGTAAAGTCCAAATGTTCTAGACCAGGGCTGTCCAACTTTGAACAGGTTGAGGTCTACTTTTTCCGGACGAAAGTGCCTGAGGACTACTACACTAAAACCTCTACTTATGAATTTTATCTGTTCTGAGCATATGCTCATAAGTAAAAAAAATTGTAGGTAGAGCAGTGGTTTCTCATAGGGACGCATTGAAAATCAATTAATCCTTTCTGGAGGGAACAGTGAGGCAGCTGTGGAGGATGGAAGGGTGGGAGGAAGGAATTTTCTGGGGGGAGAAGAGGGGGATGTCGCCACAAAAAGGAGGTGGGAATGCCCAATACCCCACCCCTCACTGTCCCCTCCACTCCCCTTCCTTCGCTCCGCACCAATAACTCAGTTGGTCATGATTCACGAGACAGTGGCATGTCGATCATCTGGATGGTAGGGAGAGCAGGGGACTGTGCCACGGCCCTTGAACTGCCCTGCTCAGCTGAGACAGTGGGCTGGCAGACTCAGAACTTTACTGGGTCAGTGGTGGCCCTTGGGTTGGGGGAGGTAGAGGTGGAGAACTTATCCCCTCACATTTTTAATTGATGGTGGGTGGGCTACTTTTGAACCCTTCGCGGGCTGCTGGTAGTCCCCGGTCTACCTGTTGGGCAGGCCTGTTCTAGATGAGATGGGTTTTGCCAGGCACGTCCTTCTCCAATGAGAATCGGGAAAGATGCAGGCCGCTGTAGTTTAAAAGTTGCAGTAGAGGCAGCTGTGGACTAGATCTCACATTCCAGTTTTTCAAACAAAGAGTCACCGGTTATGCGTACACACACCTTTCCATTTGGCAGGTATTGCCTACCCCTTTCATTTGTGTTTGTACTGACCACACAGCTCCCTTTTGTTTCAAAGGATAATGATGATTGCCAGGAAAGCCACTTCAGGGATCTGTCCTTGGGTAGTAGACATTTTGGAACAGGGCGGAGAAGACTGTTTACTGCTTTATTCTCTGGCAAAAAAGGATCTTTTCCCTGGTATGCTTGCACAGAGCTGCCTAGATGCCCTAAGCACATCCGATCTCGCCTGATCTCGGAAGCTAAGCAGGGTCGGCCCTGGTTAGTACTTGGATGGGAGACCACCAGGGAATACCAGGTACTGTAGGTGCCTGGAGTAGGAACTGGCAAACCACTCTGGTATTCCTGCCAAGAAAACTCCATGGACATGGGGTCACGAAGAGTCCATCACAACCGTAAGGACACAACACACATGCTTGCACAGACTAACCTGACTCCCTCTTCTAAAGGATTCTGAGTTGCTGGACCTTTCTTGACAACTGCTTTGAACCTTGGAGGAGGAAAAAATGAGCTCTGATTCGGGACCTCCTCCTGCACAGTGCCTGTTTTCTTGAGCAGGCAGGCAGGGGAGCTAGAAGATTTAATATCTGAAGTTGCCTGCTTTCACTCATACCATGCCAACAGAAACATTTCCTTCCTGTTATCCTTGCACCATCAGTTGCTGCACGTCGCCCTGATTTATGGGCTGTCTAGTAGCTGGGATTTCTCACTCTCTCATTCCAAGGTGATGTCAAAAGAAGCATACCAGAAAGAGGGCCTTATCACTTTAGCCCACACCGCCATAAACCTATAAACCCCCACCTGGGGCTGGCAGGATCTCATCTTAATGTTTAGCGCAGAGGTCATTATCTGCCATCTTCCCAGAGAGACCTTATGTATATTATATTGTAGATTTTATTTATTTATTTATTTATTTTTACAACTTACATGCCATCCACTACCCAAAGGTCTCTGGGCAGCTTACAATAAAAAATTTAAAACAGTTAAAACATAGAATATCAATAAACAATTAAAAACAATAATAAAAACCTTACATTAAAATCATTACACTAAAATTGCCATGAGAGGACCCACAATCTATATTGTGTCAATATATTACTGTATTGGTATTTAGTTTCCCACTCCTTGCTTCACACCACCTTGCAACATCAGTTTCGACACCAAGGCCAGAATACCACTGAGTTTGAGTTAGGAAATCATGAAAAAAAACTGCACAAGCAGCAGAATATATATTATCTGGACAACCCACTCTGCACTCAGCCATTCCCTAATGGTGCAATTGATTCTGTGACTGGGTGTGTGGGATGGTCAACTGGAGATGGCAGCCAAGAAATCAAAAGAAGACCAGGACTAGGAAGGGCAGCCGTGAAAGAACTGGGGAAGATCATCAAGCGTAAGGATGTGTCAGGGAAGACCAAGACCAAGACCATCCACACCCTTGCATTTTTGGTAAAGAAAATGGGTTTGCTTGAAATGTGGTGCGAGAGACGAGCTTTGCAGACACCCCGGGTTTGCCAGAAAGACAAACAAGGGGGTCCTAGATCAAACCAAGCCTCAGCTACCTCTAGAGGTAAGAGGTTGAAACTGCCCTACTTTGGGAAAATCACGAGAATGATTTTGCGAAATGGCAAAATACATTTTAATATAGCCAAATGTAAAGTAATGCATATTGGGGCAAAAATTCAAAACTTTATCTATCAACTCATGGGCTCAGAGTTATCCGTGATGGATCAGGAAAGAGGTCTTGGTGTGTTGATAGACAGCTCCATCAAGGTGTCTACCCAATGTGTGGCAGCGGTGAAGGCCAGTTCCATGCTAGGGATTATCAAAAAGGGTATTGAAAATAAAACAGCCAACATTATAATGCTATTACACAAAACAACAGTAAGACCACACCTGGAGTATTGTGTACAATTCTGGTCACCGCATCTCAAGAAAGACATAGTGGAACTGGAAAAGGTGCAAAAGAGAGCGACTAAAATGATTACTGGGCTGGGGCACCTACCTTATGAGGAAAGGCTAAAACATTTGGGGCTCTTTAGTCTGGAAAAAAGGCGCCTGAGGGGGGATATGATTGAGACATACAAAGTAATGCAGGGCATGAGTAAAGTGGATAGAGGAAAGCTCTTCTCCCTCTCACAAAATACCATAACTAGGGGACATACACTCAAATTGTGGGCTGGGAGATATTTTTTTCACCCAGCGCGTTGTTAGCCTATGCAAATCCCTGCCACAGGATGTGGTGATGGCATCTGGCCTGGATGCCTTCAAAAGGGGATTGGATAGATTCCTCGAGGAAAAGTCCATCACAGGTTACAAACCATGAGGGAGATGTGTAATCTCCAGGCTTAAAACCAGGGTACTTCAAGGACCAGATGCAGGGGAGTGGTATTAGGAGACAGATATCTAGTCTCATGCACTCCCAAACGCATCTGGTGGGGCCACTGTGAGATACAGGAAGCTGGACTAGATGGGCCGTTGGCCTGATCCAGCATGGCTCTTCTTATGTTCTTATGTTGAGAAGGCAGGATTCTCTGGCAAAGGCAAGAATGAGGGACTGGCTCTCTAAAGGAAGTCACAGGCTTGATTCCATAATAAGGGCTGAACAAGGCAGCTGAAGGCAGGACCTATCAGAGAGCACTCGTTCATAGGCTCACCATAGTCGGAGAATTGAGAGTACATAACAACAACAAACACACGGGGGTGTGTATGAAAATTCTGAAGCAACAACTTCCCTTTTTCTGTGCACCTTGGGAAAAAAGGGCACAATCCCCTGATTCCTTGGATGCCTCTGGCAACCCTAAATGGCAAAAGAATCCACAGGGGTTTTTGCCACCTCCCTTTGGGCTTAAATTGCGTTGGTGCCATGGAGGTGAATCCTTGGATCCAATCCCTTTGAAATTGTTATTTATTGCCAATGGCCGAGAGCTTTTACCCAGTTGGGCCTTTGATGTTCCTGCAGGTGGATGGGTGTAACCCAGTGTATCTCTCTCTTAGATCTCGCCTCCTTTGTCTGAACACTCCAGGCTCCTAGCCTCAAAGGGTAGCAGGGCAAATAAACCAAATTCTCTCCCCAAAGTATTAAGACGAGAAAGAATGATGACAATCAGTGGATAATGCCATTGAAATAACTTTTGGGAGACAGAAGCAGATCCTAAAAAAATAATTGAGGATCATCAACCCCAATGCAGAAGTCTAGAGGATGTTGGCTTTTCCCACACTGACCTCCCTGTTTTGGGCTAGAATTTAATTCCACTGTGAAAGGCCATTTGGAAATTTATTTATTTATTTATTTATTTATTTATTTATTTTGATTTTCATACTGCCCATCTGGCTACTAAGGCTGCTCTGTGTGCTTCACAACAGACAAGAAACAATAATCAACATCAACAAACCCAATAAATAGCATCAGAAAATAAAGAAAAAGAAAACATATAAATGACTTATAAACTATATATCAACTTATATATGGTGATCACATCTACATATTTATTTATTATTTATTTAAAACAGTTTTACTGCACCTTTCTCCTTGAAAAGGACCCAAGGTATGTACAACACTGAAGGACAATGTTAAAAGTTGAAGACAATATGTATACAATGGTGGTTAACATAATTAAAATACAACATTTAAAGCTAAGAACAAGGGGTAAAGAGGCCTCTTATACCATTAAAAGTTAGTATTAAAGTTAAGAACAATAAGTATACAGATATTATTTTATAAATGCCACTCAGAAATGCAAGGAATGACAAGCACAAGCAGTACTAAAATACAGTCAAAGCAGAAATGCTTAACAATCCATCAGGAAGAAAACTAAAATAAAATCACATAACAGGTAACTATTTACTGACGGAAGGCTTGCCTGAAGAGCCAGGTCTTTGCCTGCTGTGTGGAAGGACAGCAAAGATGGGGCCAACCTGGCCTCCCATGGGAGGGAGCTCCAGAGTCTGGGAGCAGTAACAGAGAAGGCCCTCTCCTGTGCATTCATCAGATGGATGTGAGGGTGGCAGGACTGAGAGGAAGTCATTTCCTGATGATTTTAGCACCTGAGCCAGGCCAGCTCATAATGGGAGGCACAGTCTTTAAGATAGCTGAGACCCAGTCCATTTAGGGCTTTGTAGGTCAAAACCAGCCCTTTGAATTGATCCCAAAAGACGGTTGGCAGCCAGTGGAGCTGCTGTTAACAGGGGTGTTATGTGATCCCTGTAACCGGCCCCAGTTAGCAACCTGGCTGCTGCGTTTTGGACCTGCCAAAGTTTCCTGAGACTTTCCATCAGTAGCCCCTCAGTTTCAGTTATCCAACCGGGAAGCAGCTAGTGTGTGCGTCACAGTGGCCAGATCCGATCTCTCAAGAAACAGAAGTAGCTAGTTTTAATTGTGCAAATCCACTCCTGGTTACTGCCGAGACCTGGGTATCCAGGATCAAGAATCAACCCAGCAGCAACCCCAAACTCTGCACCTCTATTTTCAAGGGGAGAGTAATTCCATCCAGCAGCTGCCCAGATGCCCTGAGCACATCCGATCTCTCCTGATTTCGGAAGCTAAGCAGGGTGGGCCCTGGTTAGCATTTGGACGGGCGACCACCAGGGAATATCAGGTGCTGTAGGAGCCTGGAGTACGAACTGCCAAGCCACTCCAGTATTCCTAAGAAAATTTCATGGACATGGGGTCACGAAGAGTCGGTCACGACCATAATGACAGTACACACAATTCCATCTAGCACAGGCTGTGTCCCTATTCCTTGATTTACCTTTCAACTGACTAAAAGCACCTCTATCTTGTCTGGATTAGCTGCATGCAGCAGCTTAGAGTACAGTGGCCATGGGTCCTCCTAGTATGTGACAGAGAGCAGTCCTCTGTACCCAGCCCAAATCCAGTTTAAAGATTTAAAAGGGATTAGCTGTGGCCAGTTAGTATCTGGCAGCTGATTAAGGAGACAAACATACAAGGCATTGAGTCACAGTATTTTCCCCTACTTGAAAATAAACATCCCAAGCTTCATATTTTACTTTTAAAAATTATTGTGTTTCCATTTGAGTTTTTTTTTAAAATGCTTTACCCATTACAGTTTTTTTAAAGGATACAATTCTATGCATTGCTTGTAATTTTTCCTCCAATTTTAATGGCTTAAAAAAAGCTGAAGTTCCTAAACATTCCTGGAAGCCACTGCTAAAAAAATGTTACTTATAAATTACATCAATAAAGTAACTTTGTTCCCGTGGGCCATACTGCTTTTTCAAGTGTAAATTGCACAGTAGCTACCTTAACACTGGAGGAGATAGGGTGAGATCGAAGATTTCCATATCATACAGAGTAAGTAAATGTGAAGTATTCACTCAAGTTGCTACCTGAATTTTAGGCTAATACTGTACATGCACGGTGGCTGGATCCACCTGAAAAATATATGGAATATGTCACCACCATGCTGGCGGTGTGGACAATTCTATTGGCACAAATTGGTATACAACGGGGCCATCTCCATCACCTTCTTCTCCCAAACATCCGTAGGGATCAATCTGCTTGGTAAGATTATCGATGATCTATCAATGGGCAACTGAAAATGCCTCTTCTCCTACCTTCCTCTGTCCATAAAACAGGCTGGAGTGGACAGATTTTTGCCACAGAGGACACTTTAAACCAGGGGTGGGGGACCTTTGACCCTCCAGATGTTTTGGACCAAACACCCTCAGCCCTTTATCATTGTTGATAGAGGCTTAGAATTCTGGGAGTTGCAGTCCAAAAGCATCAGTCCAAAAGCTGAAGTTTCCCCACACCGGTTTAAACTTGAGGGCTGAGTCCTATAATGTTGGGCCTTCTGGCCATCTGTGACAACACCCTAAGAAGCTAGAGCTATGAATATGTAAATCAACAACCAATCCCAGCAGGTCATATAAAAGGGTGGAGCCAGCCATGGGAGAGGAGGTCAGTTGAGTTGGAGAGAGAGTTAACATCTAGGCTGTATGGTTGATTGGTGTAGTAGCAGGTTAAGGTCTGGAAGACTTGTATGAATATGTTATACTGAAGGCAACACATAACAACAACAATCATTGTTGTGTTTGTTTTATTAATAAAGTTTATTCATATTTTAAATTATTACATCCAAGTCAGTTTACATAAGTTTCAATGGTGGCAGCGTCACTGAGAAGAAACAATCATAACTGAGTTTTTATTAGCCAAATTAAAAGTTATAATTAATGATCAAGCATAGAATTGTGTGTGGGAAGGACAGAACGTCACACCATCCTAAGTATAGGGGAAACATTGTGATATATTGTTTTGCTTCAATTGTGATATACTGTATTTCTTGTTCTTGTAGCTGGGTTGGAAATAAAACTCAAGCCAGCTGCAGCTTTTCAACACCAGGGTTGAAGGAGTAGATGCAAGGGAGATTTTACCTCTCCTCCTACAGGCCAAACTCTCCATTATGTTGCTGTGGGCAGTGCGTGTACTTGGTCTTTCTTGAAATATCTTCCTTTGGTGTAACTGGAGGGGTTTCTTCTCCTTAACCTTTCTACCTTTGAGGGGACGAGTGCATTTTGGAAGAGAGCAGATGGGGGAAAGGCTTCCTGCATACACCAGCCATGATCCTGAGCCAGGGCCCCACCAATTTACTCCAGGCAAGGGGGAGGAATATGTGACCCTCCAGATCCTCCTGCTATCAGTGCTAGCCAGGGTAGATGGCCTTTGTAGTCCAACCACATAAGGAGGGCCCTAATTTTGCAACAGAGGCAAGAGAGGTGCACACGACACATGGGTTGTGTTCAACAACAGGCCAAATTCACGCCGACCACTTCATTTCTTTGCCATTTGAATATTTCCACGTGGCATTCTGAATACAGCCTTTTAGTAGCTCCTGGAACTTTCATGCAAATGCACCAAGGACTGATACATAATCAGATCCACAATCTCAATTGTAAAACAAGGCAATTTTTTGTTCCTCATGTTACTGTTCTGTGCATGGTCCTTCGCTGTCATCCCTCATTTCTTTAAAGGGTCCCGTCTCTGCTCGACCTCCATTTTATTCCTGCAACTACCTCATGAGGTAGCAAAACCAACAAAGAGGCACTTGATTCTTTGGCTTATGTTTCCATGGACTGCTGTTCACTGATAAGTCTGAATAATAATGACTTGCTAGAGGTCCTTTTCAGAAGTGAGCAATGCTCTGAATATGGGTCTGTGTCTGCCCTTGTACAACACTTGATAAGTCTTCTTCTTTACACCTGACCAACTAAATAAAGAGGGTTTTTTGGTTAGAAATCACCAATCAGCCCCTTGTATTCTCAAATGCTTTCACAGATCTGATGGCTGTTGTGGGTTTTTCGGGCTGTTTGGCCATCTTCTGGAAGTTTTTCTTCCTGACATTTTGACAGTCTCTGTGGTCAGCATCTTCAGATGGCAGAGCTCCTTGCCCTCTGTCTGTCTGTCTGTCTGTCTGTCTGTCTGTCTGTCTGTCTGTCTGTCTGTAGAGTATTTTTACCCCACCTTTCTTCTTGGAAAAGGACGCAAGGTGGCTTACTTCAGATCCAATGAGTCACCATGGTTAAATGGAAACAAATACAAACCCCCTTTGGGCTCTTCATCATAGCAGTACCAAAGAAGAGGGGAGAGAGGAAGTGTTTGAATCCAAGGCTTGTTCAAGAATGTCTCTGCTTCAACCATTGTTGTTGTTACGACTCTTCATAACCCCATGAGTTTTCTTGGAAGGAATACTGGAGTGGCTTTCCAGTTCCTGCTCCAGGCGCCTACAGCATCTGATATTCCCTGGTGGTTGCCCATCCAAGTACTAGCCAGGCCCGACCCTGCTTAGCTTCTGAGATCCGGTGAGATCAGATGTGCTCAGGGCATCTAGGCATATTTGCAAATACATTTGCTTTCTATTTGTATAAAGAAATGCTCTAATCATTGTGCCATTCTGCCCCATGAGGAAATAGAACAACTTTTTAAAAAAATTATTTGAATATAATATTGGTCAAAGAGAAAAACTCATGCCCTGAAAAAAGACTGGCACTGTGGAAATTTCTTGTAAAGATCCTTTTTTAAAAAATTCTTTACTGAAAGACTGTGATGTTGCTGGTGGTTTGATGGCGAGAAGCTATTGAATGTGGTTAAGGGAGGTCATGAATGAAAAGGTGTTCCCTTACTACTGCGTAAAATGCTGGCTGGGTGAGGCAAGTAAGTAAACAGTCCTTGCCCAAGCAGGAGGTTAACCAGCCATTACTGCATGCTCTCTGCCCTTTTTGCATTTGCTTTTGTTTAAACAAATGAGTGGACGACCATGGAAAACTAACTAGCCATGCATTGCTCATGGGAGTAGCTAAGCCAGGTGGCTAGCAAGTGGGTTGGACATCTGGGCACAGGGACATGTGACTAATCAACTGGTGTTTATTCTGATTACTAAACTGGAATTCATTGCACTGAGTATAAGAATGACTAAGGCACTAAAAACTAAAACTAAAGTGTGCACACTGTGATGGGGTGTGAGAACCTTTAGGTTCGTTTTTCATTAATTCAGAAAATATAATGAATAATCAATGGGCGGGAATGGGAACCATGGTTTGATATTTCATTGGCACCTGTTTGCGGCATATCTTCCTTCAGAGGTGACTACGGGCAGTCCTACCATTATAGGCAGTGTGAAGTGTCTACCTTAGATGCAAGGTATCATAAAAAGGTGGCAAATGATTGGCAATTTACTTTACAATTGGTGCATTTTTATGCCAAGGTCAAGAAGGGGTGTGTGTGGAATTTCCTTCCTTTGGTGCCAGAATACTTCAACTGGGTGGGTGGATCATTTACTTTTTTTTTTTTTACCTCAGACAACAAAATGACTTGAGTCAGCCCTGGTAGTGGCAGCTACAATAAGAACACAGGCCATTACAAAAATCTGCTTCTGAGAATGTGGTTTTATTTTTTTACAATGCCCAGGTTAGAATTCCAGGGGACTTTGTGGGGAATAGTGATAGCCACAGAATATGGAACCTCAAGTCTAGTTCACCACACCTTACTTGGGAGAAGAATGTTCTGGAATCCACAAGGTATTGGGGCTCCTAGCAGTGCTGGCGTCATGGACATTTAAGGGTGGGAGCAGCAGCAGCATTAATAATGGAATAATTAAGTGGGGGGAGGGGGAAAGAACACAGATTCAAAAATTACAAATAAACATTTTCAGATGAATGGTAAACGAAAGGTATGTTCAAGGAAATGATGTTTGCAAAAATGCAAAGAAAATGGTGTGTGTGTGAGTGAGAAATTATTGCAGTGCTCCTTAGCAGGCCCTTTCGCTGAACAGAACTTGATGGAGAACCTTTTAAGCTAGAGTTGGGCAAGCTGTGACTTTCTTAATGTTTTTGAGCTACAATTCCCATCAGCTCTTAGCAGGGTAGCCAAGGTGGATGGATGATGTGTCGTGAAGTTCAGCAACATCTGCACTCCAAAAACACCCCTCCCCAGGTCAGAATCAGAGCACTCAAATTGATTAATGTTACATTATCCTGGAATCCTGCTGCCTAGATGCCCTAAGCACATCTGATCTTGCCTGACTTTGGAAGCTTAGCAGGGTCAGCCCTGGTTAGTACTTGGATGGGAGACCACCAGGGAATACCAGGTGCTGTAGGCACCTGGAGTAGGGACTGGCAAACCACTCCAGTATTCCTGCCAAGAAAACTCCATGGACATGGGGTCACAAAGAGTTGGTCACGACTGTAACAACACAACACAACACAACACAATACACACACACACACACACACACACACACACACACACACACACACACACACACACACACACACACACACACATCATGGATTCCAATGGGGCACTGGACAGAATGATCGGCTCTGGAGAACACGGTTCAAATCCCCACTTGGACAAGGATACTTACAAGGGGAGCAGAACTGGTTCCGCTGGTCTTTAAAGGTCTCACTTACCTTGAAAGCCTTATTAGGGTCGCTATAAAAACTGATTCTGACTTGACGGCACAGAACGCACATCTTGTTCCCAACAAACTAGTAAAGTAGATCAGTATATTAATACTGTACTAACTGTTGTGGCCATCTCCTTCTCCTCCACCGCCAACCCTTTCTCTCTGACTCTGTCTCACCACCACCTTCCAATCATCCTTCTATTTAATCCTATTGTCCTGACTGACCTTTAAACATATGTCTGTAAAAATGACAAGCATGGCTTTTGTGTTCCTAACCAAACCCCAACAAGCCTGTGGCCCACACTTACTTGCTCAGGGCTGGGGAATATGTGCCTTTCCTGATTGACATAAAACTGCAGCTCCCATCAGGCCTTGGTAGTCTAGCTCATGGCAAAGAATGCTGGGAGTTGCAGTCCAACAGCAGGTGAAGCATCACACATGACACTGTCAGAAGAAGCACAATCAAGAAGAAGGCTGTGTGCATGGGAGGGTGCAGATATGTCAAGCTTGCATTTTTAAAACATGCATGCATACCCTCTCTTGTGTCAGCAGGTGCAAGGGTCTGCATGGTATGTATTAAAACAATAACCCTAGAATGGCATAATTTCAGGAGGTTAGTACAATGCCAACCATGGATTTCCAAGTTGAAAGTATTGTTTTCAGGGACCTTGGGAGCAATCTCAAGGTAAAAGCATTTCAAAACCAGTTGGCAGCTGTAATCTTTGTTGAGTCTGTCTCTTCTATGGTGAAGAAACAGGAAACCAACACATTGGGAAATATGCTATTGTCAAAGCCTTGTCAAAGTACGCTAAGAAACTGATTTCACAGCACAGATTGTCAGGTCAGAGAGTCTGATGCCTGAACATTTCCCTAAGACCCTTACAGAACTTGATAGACCGCCAAAGAAAATTCAGAAGCCTGTGTTTGTTTCAATGGGAAAGAAACCCAAAAGGGGTTAAATCCAGAATGAAACCAGAGATAATCATTTCCTGTCATATCAAAATGCAACTGGGTATCACAGTGTACGTCAGGTGTCTCCCATCCTATATCTGTGCAATTAATTCTTTTTACCTAGAGATGCACCACCCTACATTTCCCTCTATTGAAACCTATTCCATCAGCTTTGGCCCAGCACTCTAATCTGTCAAGGTCCTTTTGGATTTTCATCCCATCCTCTAGGGACTTAGCGACCCCACCCAATTTGGTATCATCTGTAAATTTGATCAGCCTACTCTCTATTCCTTCCTCCAAGTCATTAATAAAGATGTTGAATAGTACCAGACCCAGGACAGAACCCTGGGGCACACCACTGGTCATGTCTCTCCAAGCCGAAGAGAAGCCATTAATGATCACCCTTTGGGTGCGATCAGTCAACCAATTACAAATCCATCTAACAGTGGCACTATCTATCCCACATTCTACTAACTTCTTTGCAAGTAGATCATGGGGAAACTTATTGAAGGCCTTACTAAAATCTAGATAAGCAATATCCACAGTGTTCCCCTCATCCACCAGTCCTGTAATTCTATCAAAGAAAGTGATTAAATTAGTCTGGCATGACTTGTTTTTAAGAAATCCATGTTGACTTCTCATAATGACAGCATTGCCAGTTAAATAATTACAGACTGTCTGCTTAATAATTTGTTCTAGGATCTTGCCAGGAATTGAAGTCAAGCTGACTGGCCAGTAATTATTTGGGTCCTCTTCCCCCCCCCTTTTTGAAGACAGGGACAACATTCACCCTCCTCCAATCTATGGGGACTTCCCCTGTTCTCCAGGACTCCTCAAATATTATTGCCAATGGTTCTGAAATTACTTCTGCCAGTTCTTTTAATATTCTTGGGTGTAATTCATCTGGCCCAAGAGACTTAAATTCATTTAATGTTTCCAGGCGTTTCTGTACTACCTCTCTATCTATTCTATGTTGAAACAAGGTTCCTTTCCCACCAAAATTCCATGAAAGGAGTTGAACTTAATCCCGCCCCGATCAAGGCAGGGGAAATTGAATGGCTCTCCAGATGTTGCTTGCTTGCAACTCACATTGTTCCACCATAATTGGCTGGGGCTAATGGATGTGGATGTCTAATAGCACCCAGAGAACCGGAGAAGCATAGGTCTTCCCCACCCCTGCTAAAGACCCATCCAAAAAAAAATCAGGCTTGCAGGATCGAACACATCACTAATCTGGCAAAACAGGAGCTGGTCTAGCTTTGTGTTACAGATGGAAGATCATATGTAAACAAGTCTTCTTACAGAGTCTCCCTTTTTTGAAATCAGAGGTGAATGCAGACATGGGTGGTCTTTTGAGAACATTCAGTTCACAACAGTATAATAATTCTGTTGATAAAAGCACACACAAAAAAGAGAAACAGGGTGTGGAAGCAGCAGCTGCCCTTTCCCAAGCTCCACTCAAAACACATTCCCACCAGTACTCACCCATCCTAACTATGAAGGAACCTGTCAGACTTGGCCAAACATAACAAACCCCCGTTGTTATCTTCCGAATTCTTGGAGAGTGTAAACACTGCCCCCCTATCTTAAGTTTGTGCTATTGTTTGGTGAGCTTTGGAGGATCTTGACAAAATTACTGCCCACTTGGAGGAAAATCTCAGTGCAAAGGCCAACCAGGATAATCTAATCTCCAGAACTATGAAGATGCAACTCATATACTCAGCTAGGAGTCCATAGAAGCACCCCTAAATCCTGAAATCTGACTGCAAGGGGAGCAACTGCAGGTCTGAGGGTTTGATAGAGATGTAAAATTTCCAGAGACCTTGGGGGAGGAGGAATGGGGGGACCAATTCCCCACCCCCTAATTTTTCTGATTTTCTCCAAAGTTTTTTTTCCAGTAGTTTCAAAATGTCCAGAAATTTTACACCTTTAGGTCTGAACAGAAGTCGCTGTATTTGCATCCACAGGGTGATACACTAAATAACAATCTTACAAAGCTCAGAAATATAAGAGGTCTAAATATACCGGGGCGGGGAACCTTCAGCCCTCCAGAAATTTTGGATTGTAACTCCCAGAATTCTGAGCCTACATTGCCCATTATAAAGGACTCTGGGAACTGTGCTCTGAAACATCTGTAGGGCCAGAGGTTCCCCATTCCTGAACTATACTATCTTGGATATGCAGGACAGCAAGGGTCATGGAGCTAGCTTGAAAGATAGGGCTGGGGTACAATTTGCAAATAATCCATTTTCACTAATTCATTTTACATAAATTCTGTAGTAAATAAATTAAATAGTCCCTGCTTTCATGTTTGCTTGTGCCCAATTTTACATCATTGTAAATGTGTTGTGTACAATTTTAATTTGAGGCAAGGGTTCTTGAATTAGCAGCAGTCTGCTTGCTCCCAGTGATGGTGTGCTGGGATAACGATACAACAGGATACTCAATTGTACAATACTTTCCAGAGTTGCTTCTTAATCTGTGCTGAGAAATGAGAGTATAAATTGCACCCCTTAATCAGCAAGGTTCATCATATGGTTGGCCTCTTTGCACACATATACACTCAGACAAAGGCAGCAGCCAGCTCTAAGTGCGTGGCTTCTGTGAATGCTAGATCTATATTTTAAAACAGTGGTTCTCAACCTGTGGGTCCGCAGATGTTCCTGGACTACAACTCCCAGAAGTCTTTATCACTAGGTGTGCTGGCCAGGATTTCTGGGAGTTGCAGTCCAGGAACATCTGGGGACTCACAGGTTGAGAACCATTGTTTTAAAATATGCTGGTTTCTATGTGATTCTTCTGTTATCTGCATTTTAAGCATCAACAAACTCAACAGGCGAGGTTTTCCCCATCATTGTATCTCAGATCTGGGGGGGGGGGGGCTCTACGTTTTCGATCTCTGATTGATATATCACTGTTTAAAAGACACAGAACCTCTGGCAACCTGAGGCAAACTACTTCTGATTTTCCATGGGCTTCAACAGTGGGCAGGTACTGGGAGGAGCCTCCAGTTGTTAAGGGCCTCTGTTATTAGCCAGAGTGAGGCGGCTGCCTCAGGTGGTGGGGAGTGGTGGCAAGATGAGGCCCAGCAGGCAGGACTGTGTGTGGCCTCCCATGTGTCCCAAAAGCTAGCCTTCTTCCTTAAGTTGTGGAGAAAATGATTCTTCCTGTCAGGAGTGTAGAGGTCGGGTTCTACTGCCAGTCGTTTTGGCTTCTATAGATGGGGGAGAGGCCATCTTGTTTTCTCCCTCCAGCAGAAAACTGACATGGCCTGGTCCTGCTTTTAAGAACTGGCCAGTTGTTTCACCAGGTCTCTGTGGCAGCACCTTTACAATGACCTGGTCAAACGTGGAGAATCCTGAGGTCGTTCACCTCCCGAAGAGGAGGAGAGAGGTTGTATCTGATAGGGGGCCTGTCCTACACTGGCTAAACTAGCCTGTTGCCCTCAGGGGCAGTGAGGATGGGGTGCTACCGACCCTGCCAGAGAAATAGGTTCATGGGTAGCCCAGACAGCTTCTCTCTGTGTGGGAATGGGGAAGAAGGATGAACGACCTGACCCATCTCTGCAGGTAGCAGAGGTTCTCATAACATGCCGAGTGAAGCTGTTTCTCCAAAAACACAGCTGCATAGTTCTAATAAAAATTAATTTTCAACTTCACCATTTACTAAAAACAACAACAATTAATGTACATTTATTTCCAAATTCCATATCACACTGACCTATTAACAACATATTCACCACCCTTCCCTGACAAACAAGCTAACAGTCCACTTTGGGTTGTGGATTTACTGGTTTTTTTTTGGGGGGGGGGTCAACTAGCCTTGGATTTTCTCATCTTTTTTAATGCTGCCTAATGGGTAGGTCTTCTTCATCATGCTCCCATATTACCTCTCTCTACTCCAGCTCCCAGCACCCCATAGCCAACATGGGCACTGCACGGTTTTAGATTTCCCAGTCCAAGAAAAAAAATCCCTTTCTGCATCTCTACTTGCTTCCATGCTTTTAATTGGAGTGTGAGACCATCAAATAATTTTGTGGGGCATAAAATGAAATGGTGTAGGAGGAGGTAGCATCCCTTGCTGAATTCCAAATGTATGAGGCTGATGTTCTAACATTCATCTCATCTGAGAAGCTGTGCACTATTGCCCTTTTCTCAGGCCTGCTCTTCCTCCTCCTTTGCTTTGTTTTCCTGAGCTTCAAAGATCTGCTTTAATGGCCAACCTCCCTTTTTGGTGGGCGCTTCCTAATGCTGGCATTGGCTCTCCCAGCAGCTGCTCATTAGCGTTATCTCAGCTGTGAGGAGCCCATAATTGTCATTTGGCAAAAAGGAAGACCTGGAGGGGCTGATCTCATCTGGCTTTGCAAGTTCCCAGTCGCCTGCATCCCAGGTGTCAGGCTTTTGTTTATTGTGATTTAAAGAAATGTGGTGCCATGATGATAAAATCATGACTGGGAAATAAATACACCTTGTGTTTTGAAAACATCAACATGATCCTAGCTAGAAATGGGAGTGCCCTGTTCATAATCTCAAGTCTGTCTAAAAGCTATTCCTACTCACCTGTTAACAAAAGCTGATTAACTGGAGGGCTGGAATAGGGACAGAGGGGTGCACAGGATCCAGCTTTTCTTGACACAACATCTGATGCAGGATTTTGATGTTATTTTTAAATACACACTAATCTTTACATGCCTGCTCTGTTGAGTCCTTCCCTTCCACCCAACAAACATTTACTGGTTGATGTTGTGGAATCTTTCCCTCTCTTCCTTCCCATCTCATTTTCTCTGTAACCTTGTCTTCCCAAAAGCTGATGATGACTTTTCCAACTCTATAAAACAGCATTATATGTAGACCAGTTTCACATCAACCAACTGGACTCAGCAGTAAGACTGGCTACAGAAGCCCAGTTCATGTACCTGTAGGTAAGATCAGTGTTGGAAGGTGAAAGAGAGCTCTCTCTTCTGGAAGCACTAGGCTTATTCTGATGGCTGTTTGTCCCAATGCTTGTTGTGTTAAGGGGCAAGATTGGTTCATTCTCTTTTCCTGCTATCACAATTGCTAAAATGGACCAATTTGCCCCAGTATGTCCCCAGGGTGCTCCAACGTGCTCCTTTTTGAACCTCTCTTAGGAGCTTCTACTTCTTTGGTGTCATTTGGGTTGCACTCTAGTTTAGTCCAGTCTCCATCTGTGTGACTGCTGGGTACAGTTCAAAATTGACCCTCGCAGCTGCCAAAACTCCTTCAGGTTTGAATTTTCTGGTATTGTGAAGTGGCTTAAAAAACAAGACACATCAGGTTATTGGCAAATTGAACACTGCCTCTGTTTTCCTGTGGAGGGGCAGGGAAATTTAAATTATTATATATTGCATTTGCTAGACCACTGCTGTTGTGCTGAATCACTTAGATTAAATTTAAAAAATTATTTGCTTTTGTACGAAGTGCCGATCAAAGCCATGGCTTCAGGCACTTTATTGATCGTCAATACACACAAGGCAATTTAAAAAGTAATTTAAGTAATCAGTGATGAGCTAGCACAGGCAGAAACAATAATTTAATTTCCTCTGGCCCCTCCTCCACCACAGAGAGCAGGGACAGGGTTCAACTGGCAATGTTGAGGATTACTTCAGGTTGATATTTCATTTGGATGAGAGGATCATACCGAAAGGAATACTGTTAAAAGAAGCAGCAGCAATACATGCTGCTTTTATACTGCCCCAGAGCACTTAAAACATTCTCTGGGCAGTTTACAATTTAATTATGCAGGCTACACAATGTACCCCCTCCCTCCACATGAGTTGGGTACTCCATTTCCCAACCTTGAAAGGATGGAAGCTGAGTGAACCTGATTGAACAAGCTTGTGAGCAGAGTTTTGGCTGCAGTACTGCAGTTTAAGCACTGCATCATGAGCAGCTCCATTTAGAATGCACAAGCCCACAACAAAAATGGCCAGTGTAGACATAAACTCTAGTCCATCCCAAGACATTCTGTGATAGGGGTCCCTCCCTGACTGTTTTGAAATGGTTCTTTTCAAACCAATTCAAGAGTGAGGCCAAAACTACACTCTGGAAAAACTGGATAGAATGTGCAGTACCTCCTGGTGTAGCACACAAAGCCGTGGTTCAAATGGTGCCAAATCTGGTTCTTTTCTGCTCTGGTTCTTACAGATACACTGCAATTTCAAGCAGTTCAGGACTGCGGCATTTGCCCCCTCTGAGTTGTCTACCTGCCTCTTCCCACTTCTCCTGTCCATCAACACCTTCTTCCTCCATTGACTGTCACCATTTCCTTGTTTTTCCCCTACTCTGAGCTTCCATTCACATATGAGGATGTGCTATTCCTTTTAAAACAAACAAACACATCTGAAGATGTGCACAAGGCATTGAAAAAATAAATTAAAAAAGAGGTGGGATGGCCATGACTTTCCCATCATGTCATATTACGCTCAACCTCTATGTACCCAAGGCCACAGAATGCTGTCTACGCATGATGTTTTGGGTCCCCGTGACTTGTTGGAGCCTCTTTCTCCAAAGCCAACTGCCTGACCCACCAGATCACCACACAGGAGGCTCTTCTGGGCAGCCACCCTGAGGGGAGGCCCATAAACTCTCTATAAGAGGTGTCTCCATGTTAGTGGAATACGTTCCCAGAAGAGCTCTACCTGAGGCTGCCACCCCCACCCCCATTGACATTTTAAGAGGCAACTGAAGACATGGATGTTCAGGGAACTTTTCTACCCTAACCTGGTTGAGTTGAGACTAATTTTATATCTCCATGTTGTTATTGTTATCCTTATTTCATTATTATTTTTTGCTCCGGCGCCTTTAGCTTTTAGTTATTAGGCAACTGTTTGTTTGTTCAGATGGTTTTAGCATATTACTTATTATAATAAATAATTGTGTATATATGTGAACCACCCTGCAGTGCTCTAGTGCTAATGCATGTAGTATAAAACTTAAATAATAAGTATAAATAAATATGTTCACCCACTGAAACAGAACTGAAATAAATAAAGAAGTGTTGCACCTTGGCCTTGTGACTGCACCTGTTGACAGATAATCGTCAGGGCATATAATACCATCTCCATGGTCTTTTGCAAAGGTATAGCTCCAGCCTTTATATTCAGATAAAAATATTTGGTGCTATAGCCAAATTAAATTTTAAAAAGCCATAACCTTGACTTCAAGTGTTGTTTTTTAAAAAGCCCAATTCATTACTTTCTAGCCATTACCTCTAAAATATTTCATCAATGCTATTTATTTTATTTTATTTTATTTAGAATATTTTTACCCCATCTTTATCCTTGGAAAGGGACTCAAGGCAGCTTGCAGAAATAAGGGACAATATAGAGCCCCGAACATTTAAAACATATTCAAGATTGTGTGTGTGTGTTGTGTTGTTACAGTCATGACCGACTCTTCGTGACTCCATGTCCATGGAGTTTTCTTGGCAGGATTACTGGAGTGGCTTGCCAGTTCCTACTCCAGGCACCTAGAGCACCTGGTATTCCCTGGTGGTCGCCCATCCAAGTACTAACCAGGGCCAACCCTGCTTAGCTTCTGAAATCAAGCGAGACTGGATGTGCTTAGGGCATCTAGGCAGCTCATATTCAAGATTAAGAACAGGCAATTAGAAGTGGCACCTTACAACATTAAAAGGCAACATTAAAGCTGAAAAGAGTGTGCAAACAGTTAAAATAAAAAAGTTCCATTATGAGGGATGGAAACTAACATGGAAAACACAGGTGTTCTTCTGAAATCAGTCAAGCCATGTAAAAGTCACGTGGTAGGTAGTCCCTCATTCAGGGAAAGCTTGCCTGAAGAGAAAGGTATTTGCCTGCTTCTGGAAAGACGTCAGAGATGGAGCCGTCCTGGCCTCTAGTGGGAGGGAGTTCCAGAATCTGGGCGCAGCAGTTGAGAAGGCCCTTTCGTGTGTTCTTTTGAGACACAACTTCTGGGCCAGCAGCTGAAGCAGCAGCAACCGGATGGGCGACGGCCAAACCTGGGCCAATTTCCTACCTGTTATTTATTCATGTTAATATCATTTAACATATTTTAAATTATTGTTTAAAATAATTTTAACTAAATGTACCTCTTTTTAATCCCCAAGTGTTTTTTTTCAAAAGTGAGCACCACTCACTGCACTTAAAAGTAATGGCATTACTAGTCAAAGGCTAAAATCCAGTACTTGTAGTAACTTACAACTGCAGTTGGCCCCATTGGATCAATGGAACTCACAGAGGAATTGGCTCATCAAATCCCCACTGACTGAATGGAGGCACTCTAGTTGTGACTTTCTATTAGATTTTAGTTATTATATCATTTCAAGAAAACTAACACGATGGCCTCTTCATTTCCTGCTCCCTCCAAGTAACATGGTTCCACATACTGTAATCCTATTTTCCCTTTAATGTCTTATTTTCAAATTTGGATCTGTGCCAGTCCAAATCGCCAAGACAAAACTGCCGCTCAATTCACCTTCAAGCCATACTTCCTATAAATGAGAGTGGGGTCTTAATTCCAATTTGTTTTCTTCGTAATAATCTTAAATGATAAATCAGGAAGCTATCTATGCAACCCACTGTCGTTGCAGATTAAGGGGCGGCATCTCTCAGGCTCCTGCTAGCTTAGATCCTCCCCCAATCAAGCCCCTCCCCTCAAGTGCTATTTTCTTTTATAGCTTGACAAGACTAAAGCTGTTGGGATCCATCAACTGGATATAACCCAAACATCAGGCACATAGCTGGGATTCTTCTCACCACCTTTTGCTTTTAGAGCTTTGTTGCTTGCTTGCTTATCAAGTTGGGTCTGCCTAAATGAGAAATTGGCCAGGTCAAAATAACACACATACACAAGGACAGAAGATTTATTGCCCCCTTTGTTTTTGTTTTAATTTATCGCAGGAGTGTTTTAAGTGTTGGCCTGGCACCGAGAGGGTACGTTTTATGACCTGTACGGAGTGGTACACCATAGTTGAGTGGCAGAACAACCACTTGGCATGAACAAAATCTCAGATATGCTTCCTCCTGTTTACAGGAAAGAATGAAAAGACCCCTGCCTGAATTTTTGGAGAACCTGCCCCCTCGCTATCTGTCAGTGTAAACTAAATATCCCGAGCTGGCATCCTCCAGATGTGAGGGAGAAGAGAAGCTGTAATTCCTAGCCAGCAGAACATGCTGGCAAGGAATTATACGATATGTAGTTTGGGTAGAGTGTAATTTCTCAGGCTGGAGAAATTTCTCAGTATTGACTGAAGTGGACAAATTCAATATAGTTATAGCTCTTAATTTCCACAGATCATGCGAGGGGAAAGTTCCTGGGAAGATAATGAAAACCAGATATTGGAATATTTTTGTGGTTGCCATGTGCCAATAAGTCTGAAGTGGCTTCTAGGGGCCCTAAACGGACTTTCAAGGTGAACGGGATATTTAAGCAGTAGTTTAACCAGTTCCATACCTCAGTGAGTTTCAGGGGTGTATGGGGGTGGGGGCAGAAGGGTACATCTGCCCCAGGCACAGCAAGCTGGGATCGCCTGGAGGGGGAGCAGGAGGAGGAAGCTGTGCACCCTTCCGCCGCCTAGCAGTCCTACTTTCCCCTACAGCTTGGCGATGGCACCCCCTCCACCGCCGTGCACCAGGTGAGCGGCGAAGCAGGCAAGAAGGCAGGAGCGTGGTGGCCATGGCGCCCTCCCTCCTCCTCCTCTTCCTTGCCTTGGTGGGAGAGGTGTAAGGCATGTGTGCGCTGCAGCTCGCATGTGCGCACGCACGCACGCACACAACACACACAAATGCCAATACTGTGGAGCAGCTCAATAAGCCAGCCACTTCAGGTTATTGGCAAATTAATCCCACAGAGGGCTGGGGAAGTAGGTTTTTCTAAAGACAGTTATAAAAACAAACAAACCTTTTTGTGCTTCATCTTAAAGGGCTGGCAGAGAACCTGCCTGCTGTCAAATGCACAACAATGACTTCAATTGCAGGTATGGTACCTTTTTGATCCGCCTTTTAAAGAGATGGGCTGCAGGAATCACTTGTGTGAACTGATTAGCTCCATTAGATCCCTGAGCCCAGCCCTTCCAAAGTGGCTTACACTGGTTCCCTCCCTGCCGAGTACCCAAGGTGAATCCTAAATAATTATTGTGTCACTTAAATAGTCCCAGTTTCATTCCAGAATCTTCCTTTTCCATTCCATCTCAAGGCTCCCCGGAGGCTACCAGGACTTACGAAGCCCTACTTCTTTTCTTTCCGCCATTTCTTAACATCTTTTTGATGCACAGATCAAGAATCTCAAAAGCTTGCACACTTTGGGATGTGTTTTGTTTTCTGGTAGGCTATAATAAAGGTACTGCACCTCAGTGTGGATTTTACGGCTAAAACTTTTTAAAGTTGGGTGTGAATACTATAAAACTTAATGGGACCAGCCTCCAAATAGATGTGTTGTAAGATTGTGCTGTATATCATATATCAATGGACGAATCATCATTAAATAAATAAATTTATTTTGTGTCTTATGTGCTGACAAATTAGAATCAACTTAAACTAAGCAATTCGGCCTTCAAGGTACGGGAGGTATTTCAGGAATGGCTTTACCAGTGCCCCTGCCCCCCGTGAGTTTTTGTGACAAGATCCCAGGAATCAAACTCAGGTCTCCTGAGTCCTAGAGCATCACTGTAGCCACTGCACCACATTTGAATATCCAAACTGAGTTAACTTTATGATGTAAGAAGTGGAAGCTTCCATTCAGTATCAGCTGGAAAGCTCAGGTTCTCAATTTCATTTCCTATTACTGGAATTAATTACAACCAAAAAACTTCCCAGCAAGCATGTGCTAAATACTGTTTCTACTTTACCACAGGAAATTAAAACTGGGCTCTACCAGTTAGATGCTAGCTGATCTACTGGCAGAAATTTCTACAGTCATTAATCCAGTATTGATGGAAGTCTATTGAAAGTAAACTCCACTGTTTTCGGTTGGATTTAATCCCACATAAGTGTGACCAGAACGGCGATCTCCAATCTTTATAAGTTTGAGTGAATCTTTCTCCCACCCCAACCCTTCTGTTCCCATGTTTTCAATGAGTTTTTGGGAGATTAGTCACCATGTCTGTCCTTTGTTTTAACTAGCAAGTGAGTGCTGCTCGTTGAAGCCTCTGTCCCAGACACTGCTTATAATTAGTCTAGTGCTGGTGGTTGTGACATAAATCTTATCATGCAGTAGGGCATGCTGTGAAAGGAAATGGTGATTAATTCATGTGCAGAAGTACTGATGTAAGCCATTCACTGAAGCATTGGATTTCAAAAATTACTCCTGGAGATAAGAATCAGGATTACACAGCAATGTGACCCATTCTGGCTCCTTCCCTTGATTATCGTGCTGCGACATGAATTCGGAAGAGTTTGGAAGATATCTGAACTAGGTCTTTACCTGTCAGGATGGCAATTGATAGTTCTCCTCCATACATTTACAGAAGTATAATTATTATTTTGCAGCAATGTTTCCAGTAGTTCCTATTGCTACCTTTAATAAGCAGCATGAGATATATTGTGCCAAATGAGGAAGCACGTGCATTTTATTGGCATAAAGAATGCAAGTTTTAGATTTTGGCATAGTTTTATGGGACATGCAGTCCATGAATAAACTTAGAATACAGTATTCTCTCCCCCCCCCCTCTGTGTATAAGAGAGTCAGATGGACAGACAGACAGACAGAGACAGACAGACAGACAGACAGAGATTATGACTACAGTATTATTGTGATCAAAACACTGGAGGTCCATCATCTGAGCAGTGCAGGACAGAGCAGCCAGGAGTGTTCAAGTGAGATCCTGTGGCTGGTGCCACCACTGCCTTGGGTGTGGGCGCCTGCCATGAGCTCCAGATTCTAGAATCTGTGACCCATGTCTTGTTTTCCACACTGGCCCCAGTCAGCTGACATCTTCTATAGAACGCCTGTAACCTCAGGGCATTGCAGGCTCCCCTCTCTTCCAGCCACCTCCTGCCTGTGGTGGCTCTGCTGAAAATGGTTTCTGCCACTTCCTCTGTCAGAGCTTCCTCTGGGCTGGGGTGAAGCCAGTGTTGGGTTGGATGAAGAGCAGTGCACCTTCCACACCAACTTGCCTTTTGTGGCAGGCTAGAAGTGGTTCCAGTACTTCTACTGGATTTTGAAGCTGAGGCTCCAGTACTTTGGCCACCTCATGAGGAGAGAGGAGTCCTTGGGAAAGTCCCTGGTGTTGGGAAAGATTGAAGGCAAAAGGAAAAGAGGACGGCAGAGAATGAGATGGTTGGACAGTGTCATCGATGCAACCAGTATGGATTTGACCAAACTCCGTGAGGCAGTAGAAGATAGGAAGGCCTGGTGAGCTCTGGTCCATGGGGTCACGAAGAGTTGGACACGACTGAACGACTGAACAACAACAAGAAGTGGTTCCGTTCCCATGTACAGGGTTTTTGGATCTCGTGCAGGCAGCCTTCTCCAAAGTCACAGAACACAGGGCACAAGTTTGAGGGGGTCCTCCCCATCTCTCTCCTGCTGCTTTACTAAGTCCAGATCCTGCCTACTGGTCCTGGCTTCTACCTCACTGCTCAGGTGTGGCTCCCCAGCCTCCACCTCCTTTCTCACACCTCGAGTTTTGCTCTCACTGCCTGCAGGATGTCACTGGTGTCCCCATGAAGTCTGCTAGTTGGCAGGGAGGAGTAAGGACGGATCCAGATAGCCTGTTGGGGACAGCTGGAGTGCCCTCCCTCACAGACCCCCCTTGCCCAGATCATGAGCAGTCTCTAAACCCCTCTGCAGTTGCTTTTCCTTATGCGACTGAAAAGCTGGTTTGTTTTAAATTGAATTGCTCTCAGGAAACACGGTTTTTTGTTTCAGTGTCATATTTTGCAGGCTTGGGGGCCCATGCCAGCATACAGCATTTAGCATCCCAGGAAATGAAGTGTATGTCCTACAGCCAAGCTGTGCACCTGAACAAACTGGGTGTAATCCAGGTGCTTTTGTCCTAAGATCTATTGTGGGGAAATCAATTGCCCCATTCTTTCCTTATTGGGCTCTCTTTCACAAGGCTGCTGCTCAGGGTTTCTTTTTCTTTTTCTTTTAAGCAAGGGGGGAAATGGAACACATAACCTCTTGATAGTTACGCTATTTATAAGCAACGTTGCCTTGGATTCCAAATTCCAGTGGCATAACAATGCTAGCCCATGGTAGCCAAATGACCAAAACAACCTTGGTCACTTTAAAACAATGGTTTCCGAACTTTGGGTCCCCAGATGTTCTTGGACTAAAACTCCCAGAAGCCTTCACCACTAGCTATGGTGGCCAGGATTTCTGGGAGTTGTATGGGGGCTCATGACTGGGAAACATGCCCCTAAAGAGTAACTAATTGATGTTGGCACCAAGTGAGAAATAGTCCAAATGCAGGGATGAATGCAATCCCTTCCCCTACAGCCTTCACACTGGTCGGCACTTGAATGGGGCATTGTTTCTTTGTAGTGGAGGGAAGGTGAAAGAGTGTCTTACAGGTCCATTCTGGCCCACAGAATGGACACTCTCCCTAATTGGCGGGTGAGGGAAGGAGAGAACAGGGAAGGCTAAGAAAACCCTAAGTCCAGTTGCTGCAAAACTTGTGCAGTCTGTTTGGCTCTTTTAATTGACTTTGCTTCTCCCATGTGTTATCCAGATGGGGGAAGACTGCAGGGCAGGAAAAGGCCACCCATAGGTATGCTGTAGCAACTGGCACCTATTTGCAACTGTGCTATCCCTTCACCTTGAAGAAGGAAGGCAAGAAAAAGGAATAAATGTATGGCCTCGCCCATTACAGTGTTGGCTGGATGTTCCAGTGGGTGCTGTGACCAGTGAGACTGTAGAGTTAGGGGTGTATGGTCACAACGGTGATACCATGGGTGGAGGTCCAGGGGGGCATCCTGAGTTGGTTGCCCACTCCTCTTGAGTTGTGATTACATAAAATAATTTCCCATTGACACCTACTCTTTGTTTCCTGGATCTCAACCAGTTCTCAATCCATAAGAGGACCTGCCCTCTTATCCCCTGACTGTGCAATTTTCTCAGCAGACTTTGGTGAGGGACTGTGTCAAAAGCCTTCTGAAAATCCAGATAGACTATATCCACCGGTTCACCCAAATCCACATGCCTGTTGACCTTTTCAAAAAAATTCTAAAAGATTTGTCAGACAAGACTTACCCTTACAGAAGCCATGCTGATTTTCTCTCAGCAAGGTTTGTTCTTCTATGTGTTTTAAGATTTTCTCTTGGATGAGGCTTTCCACCATCTCCCCTGGGACAGATGTAAAGTTAACTGGCCTGTAGTTTCCCGGGTCCCCCCTCCTTCCTTTTTTAAAAATTGGTGTGACATCCACTATCCTCCAGTCCTCCTGCACTGTGGCCATTTTCAGAGACAAGTTGCATATTACCGTTAAGAGATCTGCAATTTCATTTCTCAGTTCCCTAATAACCCTTGGGTGGATGCCATCTGGTCCCGGTGACTTGTTAATCTTCAATTTATCAATTAGTCCTAAAACATCCTCTCTTTTAATCTGTATTTGATTTAATTCTTTAGTCAAGACAGGCCGTTCAGGCAGCGGAATCTGCTCAAGGTCTTCTGTCATGAAGACAGATGCAAAGAACTCATTTAATTTCTCTGCAATTTCCAAGTCCTCCTTAACCTCCCCTTTTCCTCCCTCACCATCCAGAGGGCCAACTGGTTCTCTGGCAGGTTTTCTACTTCTAACATATTTAAAGAAGCTTTTATTATTACCCTTTATATTGCTAGCAATGTGTTCCTCAAAATCTTTCTTTGCCTCTCTTATCATCTTCTTACATTTATTTTGCCAGAATTTGTGTTCCTTTTTATTTTCCTCATTTGGGGAGGATTTCCATTTACAGAAAGACCTCTCCTTGCGCTTTAGAGCCTCTCTAACTCCACTCGTTAACCATGCTGGTGCGCTCTTGGACTTAGAGGAGCTCTTCTTTCTTTGTGGCATGCATTTGTGCTGGGCCTCTATTACTGTTGTTTTAAACAGGCTCCATGCACTCTGAAGATATTGGATTCTCTTAACCTTCCCCTTCAATTTCTTTCTAACTAGTTTCCTCATCTGAGGGAAGTTTGCCCTTCGGAAATCAAGGGTTTTTATGTCTGATTTGCTTGACACTCTTCCTCCAATATGCATGGCAAAGGAGGTTGCAGCATGGTCACTGTTCCCCAGAGGCATTCACATCCCTGACCGGGTCCTGAGTATCACACAGTATTAGATCCAGAGTTGCCTGTTCTCGAGTGGGCTCCATGACAGGTTGCTCTAAGGCACAGTCATTCAGCAAGTCGAGAAACCCGATTTCTCTTTCTTGCCCAGAACTCGCATTGACCCAGTCAGTGTGGGGATAGTTGAAGTCCCCCATGATTACTACTCTATCCCTCTTAGCCACCTCCATGATTTCTCTCCTCATTTCTAGGTCCCCCTCAAGTTTTTGATCTGGTGGACAATAGCATACCCCAACTATCACATCACTCCTTGGACCTGGTAGTTTAACCCACAGTGATTCTATGGTGGAGTCAGACACTTTGTCAATCTCCATTCTGATGGATTTTACCCCTTCTTTGACATAGATGGCCACTCCCCCTCCAACCCGCCCCTCTCTATCCCTTCTATAGAGTTTATAGCCTGGGATTGCTGTATCCCACTGGTTCTCCACATTCCACCAGGTTTCTGTTATGGCTATTATATCAATGTTATCCCTAGCTGTCAAATGTTCAAGTTCTCCCATCTTTACTTGGAGGCTTCGAGCATTGGCGTAGAAGCACCTGTACAGTGGGTCCCCCAACAACAGCTGCTGCTTTATTCTTTTCCCCCCCACAGCTTTTATTTTCAGTAGACAAACTATCACATTCCATTGTTCTCCCAGTGCTATCACATTCCATTGTTCTCCCAGTGCTAACTAGTATATGCCCATCTCTACCCAAGATCCATCTGGTGTTGGAATTTGGCCAAACAACTTCCCTACATCTTTCCCTACATCTTCCCTACATCTCTCTTAACGGTAATATGCAACTTGTCTCTGAAAATGGCCACAGTGCAGGAGGACTGGAGGATAGTGGATGTCACACCAATTTTTAAAAAAGGAAGGAGGGGGGACCCGGGAAACTACAGGCCAGTTAACTTTACATCTGTCCCAGGGGAGATGGTGGAAAGCCTCATCCAAGAGAAAATCTTAAAACACATAGAAGAACAAACCTTGCTGAGAGAAAATCAGCATGGCTTCTGTAAGGGTAAGTCTTGTCTGACAAATCTTTTAGAATTTTTTTGAAAAGGTCAACAGGCATGTGGATTTGGGTGAACCGGTGGATATAGTCTATCTGGATTTTCAGAAGGCTTTTGACACAGTCCCTCACCAAAGTCTGCTGAGAAAATTGCACAGTCAGGGGATAAGAGGGCAGGTCCTCTTATGGATTGAGAACTGGTTGAGATCCAGGAAACAAAGAGTAGGTGTCAATGGGAAATTTTCACAACCGAGAGAGATGAAAAGCGGTGTGCCCCAGGGCTCTGAGTAAAGTGGATAGAGGGAAGCTCTTCTCCCTCTCCCAAAATACCAGAACTAGGGGGCATACACTCAAATTGAGGGCTGGGAGAGTAAGAACAGACAAAAGAAAATATTTTTTCACCCAGCGCGTTGTTAGTCTGTGGAACTCCCTGCCACAGGATGCGGTGATGGTATCTGGCCTGGATGCCTTCAAAAGGGGATTGGACAGATTCCTGGAGGAAAAGTCCATCACAGGTTACAACCCATGATGGAGATGTGTAATCTCCAGGCTTAAAACCAGGGTACTTCAAGGGCCAGATGCAGGGGAGTGGTATCAGGAGACAGATATCTAGTCTCATGCGCTCCCAAACGCATCTGGTGGGGCCACTGTGAGATACAGGAAGCTGGACTAGATGGGCCGTTGGCATGATCCAGCACGGCTCTTCTTATGTTCTTATGTTCCTTATGTTCTTATGTTCTAGTTCGTTCCAGTTCACTCCAGCTCATAAAGTCGGCAGCACAGGTGCTGCTGCTCCGCTCCCCACCTTCTCTGGCTCAATCAGCCACTCACCAGGCCCAGTGTGCTAGCTTCCTGCACCTCCTTAAATGATCTTCCCGACCCCGGCAACAGCTCAGGCTTCTCTGCCCTGTCCACCCTCTTGGCTGATTCTCCCACTCAAACAAAAGAGCAGAGCAGAGAAGTTTATGCTCTTGCTCATTACTGGGAGATTAGCCAAGGAGGTGGCCAGATGAACAGCGGATTGGCTGGGGTTGGTGGGGTTTAGTGCCCAACTCTTATCTTGGGGAACTTCTTCCAGCAATGGGTAGGGCTAACGGCATGAGGGGTAGGACCAAAGCAGTCCAAGTGGAATCAGATGACATTTTTGCCAGATTTGGACCATTCCTCACAATGCATTCAAGGTACAATTCAGTGCCCTGCCCGTTAGCTCAAAGGTAAGCCCCAGTGCAACATCTTCCAAGCAAGCAAACAATAGTTTATGTCTATGCATTTGTGCTGAGGAACAAACTCTGTAAGAGATGCATATGTTGTGTGCAGGCTTTGTTTTGCAGTGTGACTTTCTGGCCAACTGTGCTTCCACAGGGAAGATTCCTAGAGCTAAGACAAAGCATGGTGGGGTGGTGGTTCAAAATGGAAGGCAGTGATGTCCAGACCCCCTCCCCCAAGAATTCCCATAAAAGTGTGTGCTTTGAGGCTGCAGAGCAAAGACCTTGTGGGGAAGCACCTGGGCTTTTAAGGTCTCTCTGGTAATCCAAGTTGCCTGCCTGAGAGCCAAGTGTTTGTTCTGTCACACAGGTGACAAATTGCACGCTCCCATGGCAGCCTGCAAAAGAGCTGGCACAGGTTGTAGCACAGAGTAAATGAGGTGTGGGAAGTGAACGTATGGGCCATGGTGGTGCAGGGCAGCAGGCAGGTTGCTTCATAGTTTAGGAATGCAGGGGCCTGCACAGGTTAAGAAGGATTGCTTTCGGCTTAAATCCTTAACCCTTGGAAAATCTGGTCATCAGTTGGTATCTTGAAAACAGACAGAACTCAGTGTTTGCTTTCCAGACCTACGAGTGCCTCCCCCTACTCTACTATCTGGGAACCATAAAAATGAAGACCTCACACAGAGAACATATGCCTGAAATGCATACAGGGACCTCTGCTACATTTCCAAAGCGTAACACAAACACAGTGCTTTGCCCTGTAGAATTTTACTAGAAGCACTCATGTAGGGGTTTATTCTACTCACTATATTGTTTATTTTATTTATTTATATACCACCTTTCTTTCAAAACAGGGTGCCAAGGTGGAATGAATCACACAGGACAACTCATGTAGGACTCTTTATCACTTCATTGTGATGAGGCAGGCCATTAGGTACATTGAATAGTCTAAATGGTTTCTGATCTTTCCCATTGCCCCAAAACAATTAATGACTGTAGTGTCATCTGACTCATTATTTGCAAGTTCTGCACTTTTCACAATAACACCTGAAACTAGTGAAACACTGGCCAAAGACCATGGGGTTTGTCAACCAAAAAGAAACCTGGATCTATATCCTGGACCGAAGGCACCCAAGAATGCTTTGTTTGGCCAATCTCCGATTCCCTGGGGCTGACACAAACAGGGTCAGGATGTGAAGTATTCTCATCCAGATATCTTCAGGAAGCTTGGAGCAGGCTTGTCTGGAGATTGGGACACAGATTTAGTCCATCACAGTCCTGCAATTTATCTTCAGGACAGCAGCTCTTGCTTAGACCTGCCCCAGAACATCTCAGAGAAACCTCACCCTACAGAAACCACTTGCAGCTGCGTGTGATGTCAGCATCGAGTCCGGAACCTTTGTGACATACTGGACTGGTTCTACTCAATGCACTACTGTATTTATATTCTCTCCTACCTGTCTTTGTTTTTTATTTTCCTTAACCCCATTATCTACCTATTGTATATATTCAAGGGAACAACTGAATATGTGGGTGATTTTAAAGAGCACAGCAAGATCTAATAACATGTGGTAATGATTAACCTTTTGTATGGATACAAAAGGAGATGCATTATTGTGGGTGGAACATCACTATGAGCATATGAAAGGTTGCTTTCTCTTTTCTCTGCATCAGCTTCACCTGCTGAAAAGTCAAACTACTGGACTTCAAAGAAAAAGGCAGACTCCTCCTCAGTGAATATAGCTGTAAAGCAGCCAGGCAGCAAAACCTTGCCTGAGTGTATTATTCTCACCTGTGCACACATGCCCCTTCTTAAGAGGACAGGGTTTTTGATAATCCCCACTGTTCTTTTCTACCCTGCTTTCAGTTTCACAATATATCCTTTTATGGCATAGGGATGACTGGTCATTCCTTTATTTCTTTGCATGCAGGTGATGAATTTAGGGCTTCAGGCCTGATACCTAATGGCATGTGGGCCCAATTTATATTTCAAGCAAATAGCTTGCATGTTGACAAGCATCAGCAGTTGTGACATAATAGATATCAAAGGTAAGGAACATCCAGATGTTTCAGATGACAACTGCCATAAGCCTCAGCCAGTGAAGCCAATGGGCAGGGCTTATGGAAGCTGTAGTAAAACAGGCACACAAACCTGAAAGGCAACACCACTGACGTAGGCTTCTCGCATGTCATTTGCTCCTATTCTATTGCCTGAATACAGAATGGAAAGGAATCACACAAGCATCACATTCCACTAAGAGTCCACTGTGGACTAGTCTTGCCACCAATGCAAGAATGGGCAGGTGACCAGCAGTCTGTTGGAGTGGAGATGTTTCTTCTGGTCTCTGTGTAAGCTGTAGGATAGAAGTCTAGTACACAGTATAGTATG
>JAHTLZ010003468.1:9113554-9128211 GCA_023846285.1 Phrynocephalus versicolor | reverse complement strand
TAGGATAGAAGTCTAGTACACAGTATAGTATGTCTGTGAAGATTCTCAGTCATCCAGGTGAGTTTATCTGGAAGTTGAGTCATGGCTACTGAACTACTTTTTTGAGAGAGAGAAATGTTTCGCTGTTCATCCAAACAGCTTCATTGGTCAGCATCCCTGGTGGAGGAGGGAAGGAAGGGGGCTGCCATCCGGTCTCTGCGCGAGGAGACAGGATGGGAGCACCCCGGCCCGCACCCCCCCCCTCGCCGCCCTCCTCCACTACAGAGGCTGACAGCCCCGGTGGGCTGTCAGCCTTCCTGGTGGAGGAAGGAAGGAAGGGGGATCCGTTCCGGTCTCTGCCCCGGAAATGACAGCCCGTAGGGCTGCCATGCATCGAGGCGGAGGGCGGCGAGAGGGATCTTCACGACGTCGGATGACAGGGCTCTGTCATCCGGCATGGCACCATTTCTGAAAAAAGAAAACGGAACAATTTTTTTTTAAAAAAATTCAGTCCGAAAAACGGAAACGGAGGGAGATGGGCCACAAACAGAATGGAAACGGAACACAATTTTTCCGTTTCGTGCTTGTCTCTACTTTTAGGAAATTTCATTGATGGTGTCACCTGACAGAACATTGGAGAAACTGACATGCTCTCCTTGATCCTGATAGCCAAAAGTGGATAACAAGACTTCTGAGCTTCATTTTTGTTTGTGACAGGATGGCATAGGGAAACTCAAAGAATGAGGCTGAATATTTTGTCATTTTTAAAAATTAAAAAATTAAAAATTACAATGGGGTTCTTTTTAAAGTTATCATTTCAAAGTTGTATCCTTCTTGTCAAGAAACCTACACTTTTTGTTTAACCGTTTGCAGGTATTTTGCTAAAAGACAGCATCTTAAATTCTACTATTTATGCCCAATGGTGTAACAACACACTTGATGTAAATCTTGGTAATGAACTTCTGCAGATTAAGGAGTTTGTGCAGCCACTCAACTCAACAAGCATCAACAGATGCCTATGTTGTATTTTTAACTTTGTGGCAACTTGCTGACAAGCTTTAAACTGATTGTGTTAAATGGTGGTGTCAAACCACAATATACTTTTGGCCACATGGGTATTGACTGAATCCATTGAGAGCAGTGCAGCTTTTAGTGGAATGTTTTTAATGTTTTTAATATTTGAAGGTTTCAATTTTGCAACATTATACAGCTTTGCAACCTTCCCTGAGATTCTAAAATATAGGATGGGAGAAAGAGAGAAATCCTGTTGCTTTGCCTAGTACATCCCAACTACAGCAGGGCCATTTAATCAGCAGAGATTTGATGAACCAATTCCTTCATGTATTCCACTGATTCATTGACCTGCTCCAGATGAAACTTACTATGTTAGAACAATAGGATTTCAAAGGAAGTGTGTGATGGCCATAAGTACCTGGACAACAGCATTTGACAATTGCCTTCTTCGTTAAATGTACAGAAAGTTGTTCTGAAACTAATTTGTAGATAGTATATAATATGACAGCAGGGAGGGTGAATAAAATTTCAGCATTTGAATGTTAAATCATCCCTTCCAAACCTCCAGCAATCTTCATTTTAGCTTAAAGCTCCTAGGTAACAGGGCCTCAGGACAGTCATTTCATCCTTAAAAGGGAAACATTTGTACAAAGCATGGGGTAGAGGATGCAGGATCATGGAGAACACAAAGGGACACGTCAGATTCCCAAGAAAACTGGATGGAGTTCTAAGGTTTCTGGGACTGGGCTTTAGGTTTAGGTAAACTGATGATAATCCATACATCAAAAGTTTATAGCTCTTCTTATTAAGAGCAACTAAAAGGCATTGTGGCATGATGCTGATACCTGGGATCCCTTTATTATCTTTAAGATGTATTAAGACTACAACTCTTGTCAGCCACAAGCAGAATGCTGAAATTGGCACATAATTCTAATTTAGCATATGAGAAGGTACTCAGTGGTTTAGGTACCTGGGTGGTGTGGAACCAGAGGTGGGGATCTTGCTTCTCCACTGTGCCTCTAGGAAGAAGAGCTAGCCTGGGTGGCCTTGGGCAAGCTGCACAGTCCTTGGGCACCTCCCTGAAGAAGGGAATGGGAAGCCACTTCTGTGCATTTACTACCTGGAAAACCCTGTAAGTAAAAATTGACTTGATAGCACAGTTATTAGAAGAAGATGCATAGCTGGGAGAAGTTGGTCTAGGTAGGGAGATATTCTGAACCCTTACCATGTTAGGAAACTACTCACTGAGGCTGGACACTTAATTGTAGCTGCATCAGCTGGACTAGATACCTCAGAATCAGTGATACAGTATTTGTTATAGAAGGAGTATCATATGTCAGCCTGTGCAAGCAGTATAGGATGGAAACAAAAGTTTAAAAAGAAAGTTAAAAAAAAAGATAAAAACGTAGTGGCATATTCAAGACTAACTTCTCTATTTTTAATGTGAGCTTTCATGGAGCAGTTCACATTATCACATAAATAATATTTGTTACTGTGCATCTCCAACACATTTTTAGAAAACAAATGGAAAGCTTTGTGCCACTTCCTGAAACAGCTTGGTATTTTATTTTAAATTCAAGCTATGTCTTGCCGTTCCACAGACTTAGAAAAAAAGGTTAAGATTCCCCACACACATAAGTGCTAGTCATGTCTGACTCTAGGGACGGTGCTCATCTCTGTATTCAAGCCGAAGAGCCAGTGTTGTGAAAGTCCATGGCCACGTGGCCAGGATGGCTGCAAGGAAACATTGTTTTACCTTCCTGCTTTTTACAGCAGTACCTATTTACCTATTTGCATTTACAGTACATGCTTTCGAACAGCTAGGTTGGCAGGAGCTGGGGTGAACAGCGGGAGCTCACTCCCAGGATTCGAACCGCCGAGCTGCTGACTTTGCAGCCAACAGTTTTTGGAGCTTTAGTCCACTGAGCCACCACAAAGCAAAGCAAAGCAAACAAACAAAAAAGGAGGCCATTGGCTGTTATGAGAAGAGGAGGAGGAAAAATAGAATTTCAGCTTTGGAGCTAGCTTTCACATTTGCAATTTTACCCATTTATTGTGAACTTTAATCCCACCCTTTAGACTGTTTGCCACCCATTGCCCCTTTTGTCAATATACTAGGAAAGAAAGAAGTTCATTGTGCTTCAAGCAAATATCCATGTGGAGAACCACAGAGGCCATGCGGCATTCCATCCCCCTGGCTGGGTTCTCCACTCGGAAGTCCTTCTCCAGTGTCTGTCCAGCCCAGGTGGGGGGGGGGGGGGGGGGGGGCCCGGGCTTTCCTTCCCTTTCCCTCTTCTGGCAGCTGACCACTCAACAGCTGGGCAGCAAGAATCGCACCTCCTTTGCCTTCGTAAAAGATTATAATTGTATGGGTCTATATTCTCCCTATAGGGCCAAAGGCCAAAGGCAACATTTACATTTCCAGGGACTCTTCAAGGGTAGCACCTCTGAAGCAATCCTGGACCTTCTCCAACAAACAAATAATTGCTAGGCTACCCAGAATGCCTCAGAAACAATTGTTGCATTCACAATGCACAATATATTTTCACAGCATTCAACAATCAACATCTGTATCTGTTGGAGATACACGTTGTTGTTCTTGTTATGTGCTATGCAAGTTTTATGGCAACCCTGTTAAATGAGTGGCCTCCAAAAGGTCCCATCATTAAAAGGCCTGCTTGGGTCTTGCCAAGAAAGCAAATACATGTGATGGCAAAACCACTACAGTTGATGGTCACTCCACCTTCCATTTTCTCCCTAACCCCCCAGCCTTTTTTCTGTTGGGAGTTTTTCACCCCCTCCCCCCCAAAAAGCAGGAATGTGCTAATCTCTTGGCATGCCTAGGAAAAGCCTCTGCAAACAGCCAGAAAGAATGCAGAAAGTCCAAGCCCTGTTTGCACTCAGCGGGAAAGCACGCAAGACAACATGGCTCTGAAAGGCTCACTCTGCAAACAATGGTTTCAGCCTCGGAGTACAGCGCCAGCAAACAAAGGGCACACCTTTTGTTTGTTTATTTCTGCGTGTACGTGTGTTGTTGTTTCCACATGCTCAGACTTTAGGGTTACATATATCACAGGTCAGGAAAAATCTGGAAAGAGCCACATGGTAGTGGAAAAAATTCTAGTACAGGAACAGGTGATACCTTGTTTCGATCATTAGGAATAATAACAAAAACCCAGAAAAAAAAAACCCTACCATCGAGCTTTGGATGACAAGTTATCTTCTTCAAGGCTGTACTTCAAGTTATTGTGGGCATTAACAGTCCAAATTCATATGGCTGATAACGTTAAAGGCAGGTTCGCTTCTTAGGGCCTTTTCACACGACCCCTAAAATCTGTGGCAAATGGCTCCCAGATCTGGAGCTTAACATTGTTTCCCCACCAACTCTGGAGTTTACAAAAAATTAAGTGTGACCACGCCCACCTAAGCGCGTCCCAGCGCACTTTTCAAGTACCTGCTCTCCGGGAGTGAAAAATTCCTGATGCGGATGTAACGTAGTGAGTGCCGGGCTCTCCTCGCTCCTTTGTTGTTTTTTTGCCCTCCGCCCCTTTAAGAGATACTAAGAGACTGGAATGCTGCCGGGAGCAGAGCGAGATGGCAGAACGGAGGTGAGCCGGCATTCTTTTCTTCCTTTTTTTCTCCCTCCCTTCATTCTTTTCTTCCTTTTTTTCTCCCTCCCCTCACGCAGACAGCAGCCAGGAGTGAGGAGGGGATGGGAACACAGGAACAGCGACAAACCCCCAAGATCTCTGGTCCGAATTTAAGTGGCCAGCGGATCTTAGGGGTCGTGTGAAAAGGCTTTTAGATGTAGTACAACATGTAAGTTGTTTTCAAACATTTCCTAAGCTAGCAATTTCGAATGTATATGTCCCATCTGTTAAAACAGGACAGTCAGGCGGTGCGATCTGCCATCCCGCCTTCCCTTCTCTGCCTTTATGAAATTCCAAAGAATTTCTTTTTGGCTGGGAAGGAACTACAAACAAGATTCTCTATTGGAACAAAACGGGGTGGGAGCTGAGTGATCATTATGAAATTCAAATGCAAGAATAGGTGATACCTTTATAGGTCACTAATCAAAAATAGATATACATAGAAAATGTGAGCCAAGCTTTCATAGGTAAATCCCCCTTTTTCAAAGCAAGTATCAAGAATCTGTTCTCTAGTGACTCCTCCACAGCTAATCCAATTTAACTTCATTTATTGGGCTGGTTCACATAAGCCTTTATCGTTACTTAATCTAATGGCTAGAAACAAACGGTGACTTGCACATGCAAGTGGACCATCACTGCCACAGCTGCACAGATAAATACTTTCATCATTAAGTATGATGTTTTTCAATAGAACTGGTTCATACATTCAGTCTCTGGTTATAGCATATACACCCAGTTTATCCTGGGCCAGGCCAACCATAGGGCAGAATGAAGCAGAAGAAGCTAGAATGAAGGTGGCAGTGATGGCAAGATGTTTGAGGATAGAGTTAATACGTTTGTGTGTTCCATACATTTGTGTCATCTACCATCTAAGCTCAGATTCTAAAGCATCCTGTACATGGCTCAGATATGCTGTCCCTTGTACTGTCACAAAACACCTCTCGGAATAAAACATTGTGATGCAGATGCAGACTGAGCAGGGATTATGCCCTGGAGATCCATGAAAAGATGTCTACACAAAAACCAAACAACTAGCCAGTTTCCTTAACTGACCAGATGTGGTCATTTCCAAAAATTATCTTTTGTTACAAAGACCATGCATAAATGTAATGTGGTACGTCATTCCTTTCAGCTCGCCTTGCCTGTTTCTGGAGAGAGCAGTTTCCAGGCAAGGGATCAAAACAGAGGCAAGTTAATTACTTACACTTAAAAGACATGCCAGAAGCCTTGCCTAGAGGTATCTGGACGCCTCCTCATAGCTAGATAATTTCAACAGTCATCCCTCTAATGAGGAGCCCAGACCCCAAGTAGCTCACGTCTCTTTCCTAGCCTTTAATCCAGAGCTGGGAAATGTCTGACTACTACAACACGCACACCTACCCACACCACTGACCAGGTGTTGATAGACTCCAGGGGCCATCACCCCTGCAGGCTACATTATGTGACGTAGACATACAATAACTGTGGAGGTGGGGTATGAATCCCTGAATTAATTCTAGTGCTCATGGTTAAGGATACTCTGCCTCACAACAGGCTTGTTTTTAACATCTTTGTAGTGTGAAGATGGGAGTATTATTCTAACGGAGGTAGAAATAGTTTGAAGACATGGCCATCACCTTGAGATGTCTTGTAACTTGCATCTGATGGGACAGTGTTACATGTTGTCAGGCTGCACCTGATTTATAGCAATTCCCATTGGATTTCCAAAGTATGTGAGCTGTTTATGTAGTGATCTGCCCATATGCCATTCCCACTGCGGGTTTCTATGGCCAAGTAGGGATCTGAACCTGGGTCTTCTGATTCCTGGTCCAAAACTCTCTTCTTTCCACCACACTGCAGGTAATGGTGACCCCAAAACATCTATAGTGGCACCTCAGAAACAATTTCTGGGGGGAAAGGACAGCTCATCCTGCTTTTTCCCCTTTCAGGAGCCACTGGGAGGAAGGAATTTGGACTGCATTATATCTACAAAAAGGCAAGATGACATTAACATGGATGGAAAAGCTAATACTTTGGAAGACAGAAAAATTCAAAAGGATCTAGATAAGCTTGAGAACTGGGTTGAAAACAACAAAATGAAATTCAACATGGATAAGGGCAAAGTATTCCACCTAAACTTACGTTTAAAAAAAACCCAACAACCCAAACACACAATTACAAGATGGGAGATAGTTGGCTCAGCCATGCTATGAGCAAGAAGGATCTTGGAATAATCATAGATCACAAGCTGAATATGAGCCAACAGTCTGATGTGTCTACAGAAGAGACAAATGCTGTTTCAGTTTCCTTCTATTTCTCACTGGTCAAACCTCATCTTCAGTACAGTACAGTACTGTGCCCAGTTCTGGACACCACACTTCAAGAAGGATGCTGACACACTGGAAAAAAAAGTTCCGAGGAGGGCAGCAAGGATGATCAGGGGGGCAGGAAACCAAGCCCTAAAGAGAAAAGACTGGACGAACTGGACATGTTTAGTCTTGAAAAAAGAAGACCGAGAGGAGATATGAAAGCACTTTTCAAAGTACTGTACTTGAAAGGCTGTCATCATTCAGAGGAGGGGCAGGATCTGTCCTTGATCATCCTTGAGTGCAGGACATGCAGCAATGGGCTCAAGTTACAGGAAGCCAGCTTTCGGCTATCCAAAGAAACTTCCTAACTGTTAGAGCAGTACAGCGATGGAACTGATTGCCTCGAGAGGTAGTGAGTGCTCCAAGGCATTCAAGAGAAATCTGTGCAACCACCTGGCAGATATCCTTTGATTTGGACTCCTGTGTTGCTCCTTCCAAGTTAACATAAGAACATAAGAACATAAGAAGAGCCATGCTGGATCAGGCCAAAGGCCCATCTACTCCAGCTTCCTCTATCTCACAGTGGCCCCACCAAATGTATCTGGGAGCACACGGGACTAGATATCTGTCTCCTGCAACCACTCCACTGCATCTGGCCCTTGAAGTACCCTGGTTTTAAGCCTGGAAATTACTCATCTCCATCATGGTTTGTAACCTGTGGTGGACTTTTCCTCCAGGAATCTGTCCAATCCCCTTTTGAAGGCATCCAGGCTAGATGCCATCACCACATCTTGTGGCAGGGAATTCCACAGACTAACAATGCGCTGGGTGAAAAAATGTTTTCTTTTGTCCATTCTCACTCTCCCAACCCTCAACTTGAGTGGATGTCCCCTAGTTCTGGTATTTTGTGAGAGGAAGAAGAGCTTCCCTCTGTCCACTTTACTCATGCCCTGCACTATAACTTCATTGTTCTTTGATTCTATCATGAAGCCCAGAGTTAACAGAAAAGAGAATCTGCTAGTCATTTTCTGTCTCCAAGTGGGAGGGTGAAAAAATACAGAGATGGGGATGATGGGGTTACTACGCTAATTGGAGTCAGATAAGACTGGGAGCAGCCCACCACAACCATTTCCCCTTCCCTCACAAGATACAGTGGATCCTCGTATAACAAACAATTTGTATAACATAAAATCAGTACAACATAAAAAATTCCGGAGATAAGGGAAATTTGCTTAACAGGATCACCTATTGAGAGAATCCATACAACATAAAAAGGGCCACAGTTAGGGTTACTCCATTTTCAATGCATTCCTATGGGAAATTTGTATAAGGGAAAATTTGCTTAACAGAATTTCATTTGGAACAATTAATTCCTTTATACAAGGTACCACTGTACTTTGAAGACCTGTGCTGAACAGCTGTCTATCTCTCTCCCCCACCCCCCAATGGGTTTCCTCTGGTGACAGGAAAAAAAAAACCTCTCCAAAATGTAAGGTAAAAAGACCAGCTATTTCCAGGCTACTTTGAGAATTCTTGCAACAGCCCTGGTCTCGCTGTACATGAAATAAAGCACTCCTGCTTTGACATATCCATATGTAAGACTGCAGCTTTATGGTTCCTTGGACATGAAAGTCGTTATCACGTGGCCAGGTTAACAGTATAATCCCATATATGGCTACCGGGGACTCTCCTTGTCCTTTAGACTCCAGCATGAGTAGACAGAGATTGCTGTGTCTCTTAATGTGTTCCTTCAAAAATCTGACATAAACTTCAAATTAGAGCATATGTCAAGAGCCTTTCCAGAGGCTAAGTGAATAACACCATAATCATTAGCATATAATGAGAATAATCTACTATCATCCTTTATATACTGTGTTTTTTAAATGGCGGAAGATTAGGAATGCGCTCTTTTATATTTTTGGACTCCTACTCCCATGATTCTTGAAGAATTCCCCAGGCAGAATACAGGGAATTTCAGTGGACAAACACACACCTAAATTTCACTCTCCTGTAAAAGGACCTATATTTAAAGTTGCATGGCCACCTCTGGCCTGTGCTTCTTCCTGTTAATGTAATAATACAGCAAAGATGCTGCAGTACTTCCAAGGAGTTCTAGTCTTGCTGCTCATTAGGCTCAATAGAATACACCTCCGAAGGGACTACAACTCCCAGGAGGCACAGCTGCAATTTTCTTCTTTTACATTAACGACAGGAAGCATAGATCAGAGGAAACCGTGCAGTCCCATAGCTCAACTCCTACTCAGGTAAGCGTCATATAGGTTTCTGTAGGGTGAAAGCTTCCAGAATTCTGCCATGGGGATTATTGGAAAATTCTGGGGGTTAAGAGCCTCCAAGCCCCCAAAGCAACCCTATGGATGACATTTCACATCTGCTATGGCTCCTCGTTTGCCCTGCAAAGACCTGGTTGAACCTTGGTTGCCAACATGTGCCAGCTGACCCTGTATTTGAACACTCTGTATCAGTCTTGGAGAAGCCTGGGCCTCAAGATGCTTTGGGCTTCAACTTAGAGTCCTGAGCCAGGACAGTCAATGTTAAAGAATTATGGGAATAGTTGTTCAAAACATTAGGAAAACCAGTCATTCCCTCTCATATGCTTCACTGCACCGAGTCTCAGAATACATGCTTCCCTATACCGTAATAATAATCATTATTTTGTGCTGTCAAGTCGATTCTGAGTTACAGCGGCCCTTTTCTTGGTTTTCTAGGTAGAGACTACTCAGAATTTGGTTTATCATTTCCTTTTTGGGGTGATCTCCTAGGACAGTGGTGGTGAACCTTGGGCACTCCAGATGTTTTGGACCACAATTCCCAGAATTCCAACCCTATTTTGCCAATGACAAAGGACTGTGGGAGTTGTGGTCCAAAACATCTGGAGCGTCAAAGGTTCACCACCACTGTCCTAGGAGCTGTGCGCCTAGTCCAGTGATGGCAAACCTTGGGCATTCCAGATGTTTTGGACCACAACTCCCACAGTCCTCTGTCATTGGTAGTCTAGGCTTGGAATTCTGGGAGTTGTGGTCCAAAACATCTGGAGTGCCCAAGGTTCGTCACCACTGGCACTAGTCCAAGGCTTCACAGCTTGGCTCTTCTCTTGGGAGGCACAGTGGGGGAAACTGAACTCCCAGCCTCTAATTGTGCAGCCAGATACCTAACCCACTAGCCATCAACCCCAGCCATCAAGAATAATACCTAGTTAAACAGCCCTGATGATTAAACAGGATCGAAAAAGAGGAAAGATTGCAATGGGCTCCCAAAGGATCTCTCCAAATTAGAGAATGGGGGTAAAAGTGGAGAATGAAATTCAGTGTATGGAATTGAAATTTTTTTGGGGGGAGGGGACCAAAGTCTTCAACTTCACTCATGTATTCATAGAATGTGAGGGTAACTGAAGATTATGGCAGATAGCTGGGTGAAAATAACAATCTAGTGTGCAGGTGGTTTTTTTAAAAGGCAGATTTAATGGTGCATAGCTGGAGAAGGAAAAATAAATTACACTACCAGTCTTGCACTGCTATAGATCTATGGGTGTCACCAGACCTGAAAGATACAGCACTGACTATCACACTTCCAAAAAGAGACTGCGAGGTATTCCAGTTGGTTGGTATTGGGCTCTGAATCAAGAGAGCCATGAAACTCACAGGGTGAATTTGGTCTCACTAGCAATTCTGGTGTCCAGAAGGTGGACAGAAAGGAAGACTAGCACCTGGGTTCATTTGCTAAAACTGGACCAGGGGGGAAGATTCAGAGCAGATTAAAGGACTTATTTCCTCCCATTGGGCGAGTCCCCTGCCCATGTTACCTTCCCCCATGTATGTGCATAGTGAACACTGTGGAACTCACTGCCACAAGAAACGGCGGTGGCGGCGGCTGACTCGAAGAGGGTTCCAAAAGGGGCGGGAGGCTGCGGTGGCTCCCAGTCCTGAAGGCTACGTGCTTCCTCCAGACCAGGTCATAGCGAAGATGGGATCGCGCTCCTCGCTTGCTTGCTTGCTTGCATGCTTCTTCTCTGGCCGCCCTGTGAGCACAGGAAGATGGGCTAGATAGTCCTTGGGCCTGCTTCTTCTCCAGGACCTTTGATCCTGTTGCTCCTCTAGAGATCCTGAAAATCTGGGGGGGGGACCATTTGGCACGCCGGGCGGCCATGGCACGTCCTCCCTTCTCGTATCCCTGGCCAGCAACAACAACAACAACAAAACCCGACGCAGCCGCCCCCTCTCCCCCCAACAAGGCCGGGGCTTCTTCGGGCGGCGTCCGCAGCAGCAAGCGAAGGCGGGGGTGGGGTGGGGGGGCGGCGAGGCTCCACCGCGGGCCAAGCCTGGGCAGCTGCTGCCCCCTTGGGGTCTCTAGGACGAAGGAAACGCCCCCGGACAGCCAAGGAGTCCTAGGAGAGGTTCAACACCGCCCCCCCACAAGTACCAAAGCGGGGGCAGCGGGGCGTGGCAGTCCCCTGGCGCGGCGGGCTAGGGTGCCCGGTGGCGCCCGCCCGCGGGGAGCCCCACACTTTCCCCTCCGGGGGGCGCGCGCGCACCCTGCACCCTGGGCGCGCGCTTCCCTTACTCCCCTCAACCCTTTTCCAGCCAGGAAAGCGTTAAAAGCAGGTGGTGCCATTGCCGCCGCCACCGCTGGCGAGGCAGGTAAGAGGGGGGAGGAGGGCCGAGAGCTCCGCCCTTCTCGGGAGGGCTCCACCCACTCGGGGGCGCCTCCTCCTCCTCCTCCTCCTCCTCCCCAGCGCGCCCGCATAAGAACCCCGCCGAGCGTGCCCGGTGGCTCACCTGCGCGCCTGCTCTTGTCCCCCCGCCTCTTCGCCCGCCGCCCCATTCCTCGTGCAGCCTCTCCGTCTCCCGTCAGGGAAGCCACCCCGAGCGCCACCGCCATGAAGCGCTCGTCCGTCCGCAGCTTCAGCAGCCGCTCCTACACGGCCAGCCCGGCCGCCTCCTCCCGCATCAGCTCCTCGTATGCCGCCTCCAGTTACGGGGGCAGCCGCTTCGGTGGTGGTGGCGGCGGCAGCTTCCGAGGGTCTGCCGTGAGCATGGGGGGCGGCGGGGGCGGCGGCATGGGGGGCATCACGGCCGTCAGCGTCAACCGGAGCCTCCTGGCGCCCCTCAACCTGGAGATCGACCCCACCATCCAGCAAGTGAGGACCAAGGAGAAGGAAGAGATCAAGACCCTCAACAACAAGTTCGCCAACTTGATCGACAAGGTGAGCGGGCCGTTTCCGCAGCCTGACCCCCCCCTCCCCATAACTCTCCACCCTCTCCACTTTTTTTCTTTTCTTTTGGAGGAGTCAGGGCTGGGGGTTGGGTGGAAAGAGACCTGAAACATGGGTTTTAAGTCCCAGAACATCTGTTGATTTCTCTTTTTTTGCCGGACTTTGTGATTAAAAAGCAAAGCAAAGTGTTGTGCTTATATACCGCCCAATACCACTTCAAGTAGTCTCTGGGCGGTTTACAATTTTAATTACAGTGTGCAGGCTACACATTGCCCCCCCTCCCCCCAGCAAGCTCGGTACTCATTTTACCGACCTGGGAAGGATGGAAGGCTGAGTGAACCTTGAGCCTGCTACTGGGGATTGAACCCAGGTCCTGAGCACAGTTTTACCTGCAGTACAGGCATTTAACCACTGCCCCACGAGGCTTGGGTTTTGGGAATCCCCCCCCCCTGCATAGAAAAAACGGGCAGGTCTCTGCCCTCGAGGAGGATCCAAATAAAAGTTAAGTTAAGAAAAAGGAAAAAGGGTGGAGGCAAAAGCGAAAAGAAAGCCCGCCGAAGGATCTGCCTGGGTTGAGGGCTTGCCTGGGCCACGGCTGGGGTGATTGGGGGGGGGGTTTCGTTCGCCAGCCTCGCCCCTTCTGGGACGGCTGAACTACACACCCCATCAGCCCCGCCCAGCTCCGTCGGGGGTGGCCCGCGATAGGTGTCGCGATCCCAAACCGTAGGTCCACGGGCACCAGGCTGCCTGGGGGAGGCAAGAAGAGAGCCGCCTGCAAAGTGAAACAGAGCAGCTGGAGGAGTTTTTTTCCGTGGAACTACGGCCACGTTCCGGTCCGTATTCGTTCCCCTCCCCTGAGTTCACACACCACTCCGGCGTTGCAAATACAATAAAACAAATAAATATGGAGGCAAAGGGCGCGTTGCGCGGCGGAGGCGAGAGGGAGGCCCCCGCCCGGGCACGCGATCCAGGCGCTGCGAGTGCATCCCGGATTTCTCGCTGAAGCCGCGTCGCAAGTCGAGGGACACCGGAGGGCGCGGATCCCTTGGAAGCTTCCAGGTGTGAAGGGCTAATTAAGCCCTCGGCCGTTAAATAAAAATAATAGTAAAAAAAAAAAAAACCCTTTTCTGGCCTCCCTCCCAGGAGAGAGGAATCTAACCTGCCCTTGGGAGCCATCAGACCAGTCCGGGGAGGCGAGGCTCCTCCTACAGGTGGGAGAGTTGAAAGGAGGCAGTAAAAGAACAAGGGAGGATTCCTGGTTCAAAGTGAGAGAAGTGGGGGGATGAATGAACTAACTAACGAATGAACAAATGGGGCAGAGAGCAGTGGGCAAGTGATATCTCTTCTACTCACTGAACCATCAGGAACTGCAAGGTCACCCTCCCCATCCCAGGCCAGGGCCCTGTTTTTCCAAAGAAGTGGACTTTTGCACACAGTTTTTTGCAAACATTTGAGTCAGAAGTTACCAACAGGCTGTTTTTTTTTTCCCAGCAGAAGATTCTTATGTCTGCCCACTCCCCGCCCCTGCCCCACTGCCATTCTCCTTCTGTTGGGCTTGACACCTGCATCCTTTCATCCATGTTACACCAAACCGTTGTGGGTGTGCACTGTGGGATGAGTTGCTTTCTCCTTCTCCTCCTCTCACATTCCCTTTTGGAGAACTTGTTTTGTCCACTTTTACTCTGAATGCTGGTTGGGGGGTGCAACAAGGACCCTCTTGTACCCACACACTGGCTTGCAAGCCTTGAGCTGAGAGGGAACATGTGGATCTAAGTTCCCTCCATAGGCAGCATCTGTAAAAAACTTGTTTTTTTACCACACACCCCAGAATCTCCCCTGATTGTGGGTGATCTAGGGATTCTGAGATATGTAATTTTAAAGGAGAATATTTCCAGGATCTATTCATTTCCTTGGTGTGGGTAGCAATCTGTCTGTTGGGAATTTTGGGGGAGTGCTACCTAACAGTGTTCTCCATAGGTATTGGGGTTGGGGGGGAGGGAAGAGCTGAGTACTTGTTCACCTTAAGAGGAGACTTCCTTTGTGTTCCACAGGTATCTTTGTAAAGGGACTATTCCTTGTGGTTACTCAAGAGGCTGGTAGAGTAGTGAGTAGTGGGTGGGGGTGGGGTGGGGTGGGGTAGAGAAAGGGGGAAGGTTGCCTTCCTTCTGCCCTTAATCCAGTAATCCCGCAGTGTAGTGTAGAAGTTAATTAGGAAGAAGGTTCCCAAGTGAAGCTGACTTCTAGGTAGGAGTTCATGGAGTCAGGTAGCCCAGTGAATGGTGGAGAGGGCCCTGCTAAAGGGATATGCAAAGCATCTGGCAGAAGAACAGTGCACATTGCAACTGACTTGTACTAAGCCTTGACTGTCATCTAACATCTGAGCAGACATAACACTTAGCCACAGTCAAGGCCATTTGGGATGTGTTGGAATGTGTGTGTGTGTGTGTGGGTGTGTGTGTGTGTGTGTGTGTGTGTGTGTGTGTGTGTGTGTGTGTG
>JAHTLZ010003468.1:9090234-9112496 GCA_023846285.1 Phrynocephalus versicolor | reverse complement strand
GTGTGTGTGTGTGTGTGTGTGTGTGTGTGTGTGTGTGTGTGTGTGTGCACGCGCGCAGGCACAACCACACCCATCACTAGGTCTTATTATCAGGGTAGGGCTTATATTTAACAAATGCATAGAAATCCTGCTAGGGCTTATTTTTGGGGTAGGTCTTATTTTCAGGGAAACAGGGTAGTAGTAGTAGCAGCAGCAGCAGCAGCAACAACAACAACAACAACAACAACCTTAGAATTGCAGAGATGGAAGGGACCTCCTTATGGATCACTGAGGCCAGCCCCTGACAAGGAGGCACAGCAGGGAGTCGAACTTCCAACCTCTGGTTGTGTGACCTAACCCAATGAGCTCTCCAGCAGTTCAGCTGGAGGAGTTTGGGGCCCACACACAAACTTTGTCTCATGTTCTTGGTCTGGAGCTTATCCACAAAATCAGGCTCTTCACTTAAACAGCAAATACAGTTTTGTGGGGTATGTGGCTGATGAAACCCTGTAACACTCCGTGCTCTTATTTCAGTGGGTAGGGCTGTTTGTTCATAGTTACAAATGATGCCATATATTGTTGTTCATGCCATATATACTCGAAGGCATTTTCAAGGCTACCCTATTTCTGCCATTCCAGACATGAGCCTAGGTCAAGTCCTGGGTCCTGCCTCAATTTAAGTGCTGCCCGCATATATATATATATACGCACGCCACAATTGTCTCCTTTTCTTAGTATCTGCTAGAACTAATAGATTGGGAGCACATGGCAACTCAGTGTCAAAGAAGAGTTGTAATCCTGTGACGGCAGGGGAAGGGCTCTATAGCCTAGAATTTATTCTCAGACTCTACCCCCAGGGAGGGCAATCTGGATGCTTCTTGGGGTCAGTGTTTCTGCCTCTGGTGGCATTCGAGGGACTTTGTAGACTACCTGCCCCCCCCCCCGAAAAATGGAAGGATACCTGGAGTGGCTTCTAGTGTTGAAAAGTGAGTGCATTGAGGTGTCAAATGGTGCAGGGCTGGCCCTGTGATATGCAGTAGGATTGCCATATTGACCAGATCCTTACCCAGTTTCACTTATCCACATTAGATAGGAAAAAAAACTGAAATAGGTGTTTGCAAGGTGTGTTACCAGAACAAGCCACCGGAGGGAACCAGAGGCTATGCAGTACAGTACAGTGGTACCTTGTATAAAGGAATTAATTCATTCCAAATGAAATTATGTTAAGCAAATTTTCCTTTATACAAATTCCCATAGGAATGCATTGAAAATGGAGTAATCCCATTTTTATGTTGTACGGATTTTCCCCATAGGTGATTATGTTAAGCAAATTTCCCCTATCTCCAGAATTTTTTATGTTGTACAAATTTTATGTTATACAAGCTGTTTGTTATACAAGGGTCCACTGTATACAGTACTGTATCTGTTTTAGGTGTTTGCAAGGTGTGTTACCAGAACAAGCCACTGGAGGGAACCAGAGGCTATGCAGTACAGTATACAGTACTGTATCTGTTTTTCGTGTCCATGAGAAGCTTGGAGCTGATCTTCTCCACTAGCTACTGTGTTACTATTGCAATTGAAAGGTAAACCAACACTTCTGGAGACTTCTGGGAAATTGTAATTCACTCATTTCTTCCTCAATATTTGTTGGTGGAAAAAAGAGGTATGGGGGCTACAAAAGCCATTGCAGGGGCCACCTTTACTTCACAGACCTCCCATTTCAAAAGGATTCCCCTTTTAAAAGTTTTTTTTTAAAATAGTAGGAAAAGGATGAATTATCCAATCAGTCACATGCAGGGAAAATATAGCAGAATAATCAGTCCTTAGAAGAGTCAAGAGTGTAGAGGATTAGATATGAGCGCTGAGTTAGGAAGAAGAGTAGCAGGCAGCCTCTTTAGTATTTGGCCCTCAGGGCGTTTTGTTTATTTTGTGCCGAGTAAGCCTGCAGTATCTGTAAGTGATTAATTGTAAGCCTCTGTCCCTTGGAGGATGCCTGAAAGCATTCTGGAAAGTGTAGCTATAGAAACCCTATCAATATACAATAGTGTTAGTCTCTGGTTCTCTCCGTGGCCAGTTCTGATAACACACCTTGATAAATTTTATTTCTGGTTTGCTTTAAAAAATTAATATTTTCAGGCAGCAGATAAGTGAAGCTGTGGGCCCTGATGCGGTAGTCATCGTATACTCATAATATATTAATTTGTCCTTCTGCAAAGTTCGGACGTGAAGTAGTCGAATCTACATGCCGTTAGCAAAAACTGCAGCTTTGTAGGCAACCGTGAATGTTTCTTGCATAAGCCAACTCTGGAACCACTTTCTGTTCTAGGTGCGCTTCCTAGAGCAGCAGAATAAGATGCTGGACACCAAGTGGAACCTCCTGCAGAACCAGAAGGTCACCCGGAGCAACATGGACAGTATGTTTGAGGCCTACATCAACAACTTGCGCCGGCAGCTGGATGGCCTGGGCCAGGAGAGGATGAGGCTGGACTCCGAGCTATCTAACATGCAAGGCCTTGTGGAAGAATTCAAGACTAAGTGAGTGTGGGAGTGGCAGGAATAAGGGCGCCAGAATAACATCCCCCTTGAGTTATTTTCCTTTGGATAAATAGCCCTAAATTAGGTGCAAACATGCCACTAAACTCAGGCTTGCAACCCTCCTGTTGTTAATGCAGTATTCACCCTCGGACCCTGGGGGTGTCTTTGGGCTTCCTGAAACTATGGCATTTCCTCTTCCTTCTTCTATAACTGAAGGGTACTAGAAAACTGTTGGGAACCTCTAACCTCTTTAAAGAGGCCCTTGGCGACGTTAACGTGTACAGTTGTTGGTTTTGTTTGCTGTTGCTTGTTGTCCTGGGGATCTGTTTGTTTTGCTGCCCACTTGCTGGGTAGTTTTGAAGTCTTGCTACTCTCTGTTACTTAATCTCTTGGTCAATTGTGAACCCGGAGCTGCCTTTTAGGGAAGATGGGAGGTAAACAAACAAACAAATAAATAAATAAACCCCTCCCTCTTAGTGGAGTGCCTTGGGTTAAAAAAAAGAGAGAGAGAATAATAGCAAGATTCACAATGAAGATGAACACAGCTGGTCCACGTGCTGTCATTAATGAGGCAGCGTAAGGAGAGAAATAGCCTTGTCTGGAGGCTCCCTGGAACACCTTGACAAGATTTCCCAACAGGACTGCAGTCATCTACTACAAAGCCCATGAGACATATCATATGATGAGTATTGTTAACTTACTTTGCTTTTTTGGCCGCCCATTTCAATCCCCCCCCCAAAATACACTTTTGTTTACAAGTTGCTTGAAAAAATGCAGAAAGGTAATAATTAAAAAAACAAAAACAAGGATAGGCCAGCAGTTGAATTGGGTGTTGACTTTTGCAATGACTCAGGGAAGGAATGCCAGGAGGGGCCTGGTTAGAAAGGTTAGACTTGGCCCAGTCACACCTCACAGACAGTCACCTCAGTTCCAAGTCGGATCTTCAGGTGAGCGCATACATGAAATGCCTAAGCTTGTTCTTCCTGTCTGGTGCAGGATTACTGCTGCAGCCCTGCTCTGTTGGCTTGGGTAAACTAACCTGTCTTGCAAATTAACTAACCTGTCTTACAAATGTCTATTTTTAAATTAGTCTCTCTCTCTCTCTCTCTCTCTCTCACGCACACACACACACACACACACAATATTTTGGTCAGCAGCTCCTACAGTCTCTTCCCGTTGGCCATGCTGAGTTGTAGGTCAATATGTAGGGTATATTTGGAAGTGGGTCCATGAGATATCCCCTTTTGAATTGGCAGGTCTAGAATTGTTCTTTCTAGGCATGTAAGAGATGCTACTATGTACCACTTGAGAGATCATGCCTTGTAATTTATTTTGAGCTGCTAGCAAGCATAACCCTGAAGTAGTTGCCTGGATCATAATCCAAAATAACACACAATAGTCTTTTGCTGTTAAAGTGCTATGAGACAAGATTGTACCGTGTTAATGAATGCTAGATATGGTCAGTGGAGAACAGTTTTGGGCTGTATGAAATTGGGCCCAAGACAGTGCTGCTTGATGTGAGAATAAGGCTGCAACCACATGCATGCTACTTGGAAGTAAGCTTTGCTAAACATAATATAAACAGAGCCCCGTGGGACCAGATCAAAGCCTTACCTGCTTTAAAGCAAAGTGTTCTGCTTATGTGTGTGTTGTGTCGTTACAGTCGTGACTGACTCTTCGTGACTCCATGTCCATGGAGTTTTCTTGGCAGGAATACTGGAGTGGTTTGCTTATATACCACTTAAAGTAGTGTCTGGGCAGCTTACAGCTTAATTACAGCATGCAAGGTACACATTGCCCTCTAGCCAGCCGGGCACTCATTGTACGGACCTCCGGAAGGATGAAAGGCTGAGTCAACCATGAGCTTGCTACCTGGGATTGAACCTCAGGGCATGAGCACAGTTTTATCTGCAATACCAGACATTTAACCACTGTGCCACATCCTGTTTCCTCCCAATGAGCAACTCAATACAATCCCAAACTGTATATGGGATTGTCTTGTAACAGTCCTGTAAGCATCAGTTCAGAGCCGCGTTTGGCTTTATTGCAATCTGTAAACAGATGGCTTTCTTTATCCCCCAACAGATACGAAGATGAAATCAACCATCGTACTGAGAAGGAGAATGAGTTTGTCCTTTTGAAGAAAGTGAGTAACACGCCTATCATGCCCCTTATCTCAAATCGTCTTATCTCATGGTCAAATCAGAGGAGGACCCTGGAGAGGTCTGTCATAATGGTGGCTTAACCTTTGTCCCCTTAGGATGTGGATGAGGCCTACATGAACAAGGTTGAGCTGGAATCCCGCCTGGAATGCCTGACGGATGAGATCAACTTCCTGAGGCAGCTCTATGATGAGGTAGGCCTTGCCATATTTTTTTTTTAAGTCAGGATTTAGTATTCTAAAAAACGTTTTGTCTGATGGGAAGAGGGCCAGCCCCAAGACACATCGGTGCGTGAGGTGAAAGACAAGGTGGCAATCGCACCACTGAAAAGCCATTGGGCACTTAAATCTTACTTCAGCACTGGGATGTTGGGGTGTGGCAGTGCCCTTGGTCACATCATGAGAGGAAGGGGCTGGCTTCAGAGGACTAGCTCAGAAGGGGTGACAGAGTTGGCACCTCTGTCCCTCCTCTGTTTTGCTGCCTGAGGTAGCAGCTACCTTGGTTTGCTTCACAACTGTGCCAGGGCTTACATGGAGGATACCAACAAGCACTTGTCTGCAGGCAGCAATGGCATCTCAGGGGTCATGTAGACCTCATGTAGGGGGTGAAATAATCTAAATATCTCCTCTTATTCAGAAGAGTCTTCCCCCCCCCCACACCTTTATTTGACATGGGATTCTCTTAGTATGAAGTCTGTTGGGCACTTGAGCCATTTCAGCACATCATGGGTGGCTGATAGTTTGAAATGTGGTTTTCTTCTTATAAAGGTGACATGTATAATGAAAAAGGCATAGTTGTGAGACTAATAAAACAATCGGGCCTAATTTCTGATTTTTCTGCCTCCCTCAAAGTATGCAGTTAGTCAAATAATAGTATGTAAAGGAGCATAAGATTAGTAATGGAGATCTTGATATGGCTCACCAAACTACAGTTCCCAGAATTCCTTTGTGGACTATGTAAGGAAAGTGGTGCATAACTGATGTAAGCTTGTAGGGGAGATATCCCTGGAGCATTCACTGTCTGTTACAGCAGCTTCACCTGTCAGAGAGCTTATTTGTAATTGATGCCCAATCAAATCAAAATCCTAGTTATAATTTGAAATAATATGTCTTTAATTTATGGTGAGCATAGATAAGCATATGTTATAATTATAATTAACAATTTTATAGTGGGGGAACAGCCAAGCTTCATGATTTCCTAACGGCATGTGAAGCAGCAGACTGCATTACTTATTATTTTGCTTGGTTGGTGAAGTTACAAGATATCTCTTAGTTGAGTTTTCTGGGTAATGAAAGGCCTTCTTGGCAAGACTTAGAAGACTGGCTCGGTTGCTACAGCTGCTGCTCAGTATTAGCAAAGTTTATCGCATTAGCTTGTATGGGTGCAGGTCCTGTTAGGCAAAGTGTTTTGCTTTGCTTGAGGAAGGTCAGTTAGCTGCCAGTCTTATGACCTAGGTCAGGCATGTCCAAACTTCAGCCCTCCAGATGTTTTGGACCATAGCTCCCAGAATTCCAAGCCTGCATTTCCAATGGCAAAGGACTGTGGGAGTTGTGGTCCAAAACATTTGGAGGGCTGAAGTTTGGACATGCCTGACCTAGGATATATCACTGCAGGCAAGTGAATGGAAAAAGGAATTAATGTTAGATCTTGGCTCTGAAGGGAAGAAAACTTTAGGCAGAGCATATTAACAGTTCAGTCAGTGACTGCGAGAAGTCGCTTGTTGGATCAGCAGAAAGCTTTGCGCCAGGACAGAATGGAAGGGGGCCCTGAGCAAAGAAGCGTTGAGACTCCTCTTGGTCTCCTAGAGCTGCTTGTGCTTTGACGGTGAATAAAAATCTTTCCATCTCTATGCAGGAGCTGCGTGTAATGCAGTCTCAGATCAACGACACCTCTGTGATCCTGTCCATGGACAACAACCGCAGCTTGGACTTGGATGGCATCATTGCTGAGGTTAAGGCCCAATACGAAGAAATTGCTGCCAAGAGCCGGGCTGAGGCAGAGAGCATGTACCAGATCAAGGTGAGTCTCTTCCCCCCACCACCTCCACGGCCCCCTGTGGCACCTCGCTTTCTAATGGAGGGTGACTGGTTCCCTCTTTTTGGGAAGGGCATCAAGGAGCAGACAACTTGTCTTCTGTGTTTGTTCACACACACACATCATTTTTTTTTGTGACGGTTCATTTCATCTGATTAGAAATGGCATAGTGAAATTCTGGAAGCTGCACATGAATAAAGAATTGCGGATGCATTTAGTAGATTGAAACGAATCAAGAACTCACACAGTACAGAGAAGGAATACCCTGTCACAAAGCCTTCACATGCCCTTCAGGCATTTCCACAGTCAGCTGTACCCACAGTGCCACCGATGCAAAATCTTTAAGTTTTACAAAGAGAAAAGAATAAACCAAAATGACAAAAAAAAGACAAAAAGTGTATTACTTGAACCTGATGAACACAACAGGATTAGTACAATGTGGTGGTCCTCTTTTAGTATTATACTGTTTGGCCTTAGTTGCATGCTAAATGGATGGAGTGTTCTTAATTTTTTGGGTGAACAGATGGTGGTCCTAGCCCAGGCTGCTTGGATGTACAGGATAAATTTGAAGCTTATGCTGTTTGGAGGGGGAAAGGGTAATAAACTCTTGGCTTTTGAACAGTGCTAGGTCAGTGGTCTCATTCATGATTTCTGGGTTGGGTAAACTGGAGAGATATGAAAACCTCTCATTGAAACTTTAATGGTCATGTTTCAAGGATCATTGAAACTTTGATGGTCACGTTTCCAGGATCATTGTTTTTCATGCCATTCAATACTGAAAATAACCATGGCCTCTGGAAATCATAGAATCTTTCACCCCCCTGAGCCTGTAATCAAGCAATCTGTAGACTGCAGAGGGCCAGGAGAGGAGACTTATACTGTTTAGCTCCTGCCCTCTTGAGATACGCTTGAATAAATGTTGGCATTCTTGAGATGTGTGTGGCCTCCAATCCCTATTGGCTGTGGCCTCAGACCCAACAAGGCGGTGAAGCAATTAGTAATGCCGGAGAGCTTTAATGTGGAGGTTGTGGAAGAGAGAGAGGCTGTTGGGTACCCAGCATGTTGACCATCTTCAAAATGTGGCAACACAGCACTTATACGCTGAACACCAGCTGCTATCAGCCTTGTCTGTGATAAAGCATGATAAGTGCAAGAGTTCATCTTCAAAATGTGGCAACACAGCACTTTTATTCAGCATTCAAACAGCAGCATGGCTTGTGTTTTTTCTCTGTAATGGCAGTCCTAAAGTATTCTTCTTGTCTTCACACTGATGATGATGAGTGTGTGGAGTGAAAAGGCAGTACAGCGTGCTTAAGGCTATGAAGTAACCCCAGAAAAGACTTGTGTGCAATGTTTTTGGCATGTGACTCACTCATATTCTTATGCCGATTCAGTTTTTGTTGTTGAGAAATCCCAGGACAACAACCTGTATAGATTCTTCATTACATTTGTATTGTGTTTCCCCTCTGGGACTTTTGAAAGGTGATCCTAGGATTTCCATACAGCGGCTTGACTGAAGTAGGTGAGGCTGATGGAGACTTGGCTGCCATTCTCACAGTCTGATGCTTCCTGAAGCAGGATTCGTAGTCTGGGTTTCCACTCTCCCAACATTCAAGACTTGTGTGGAAGAGGTTGCCTTCTCCTTGTGTTGGACATTCTGGGAGTTGTAATCTAAAAGAGTTATTTTCCCAAGCAAGGATGGAATCCTACATTGATTTCCTGTCCAGGGAAGAACTTGGGCCCCCACCCACCCCAAATGTTGCTGAATATCAGCTGCCATCAGCCTTGTCTGTGATAAAGCATGATAGGGGCAAGAGTTCATCACCTTCTGGTGGGCTGTTGGTTTCCCATCCCTGCACTTGTCTGGCTAATTAAGGAGGGAGAGAAGAGCAGAAGCAAAGAGGCAAGTGTGGGTTTTGGATTGGCTGCAAAGCTATTGATTTGTCACACTGCAATCCTCTGGCTCCAATCTTGGCTACCAGCCACGAGTTCCTTGTTACTACATTCCTGCACAGTAACCTTACGTTTGCCTCTTTTTGTTTCCTCTGCATAGTATGAAGAGCTCCAATCCGTGGCATTCAGGCATGGAGATGACCTTCGCAACACCAAAAATGAAATCAATGAGCTGAACAGGATGATCAGCCGGATACAATCAGAAATCGACGGTCTGAAAGGCCAGGTCAGGAAGCTGACACCAAGGGGGAGGGCAGGTTTTATAACAGATGGAGCTCTTGTCTGTGTCCAAAGGGCCTTTAGATAATCAGATGGGTATAAAGGAAAGGTCCCTGTTCCAGGAAAGTGACATCTGGACTCTGGATAGTGGCAGAGAAGAGGAAGGAAGGCATGAAGTCAAGATGGAGACCAAGGACGGCCAGGCAGAGTTAGCAAAGGTTGCAGTACTGGTGCTTTGGAGTCAACAAACCTGGTTTCTCTTGGTTTTGAAGTGTGTTTGGGTTTTAAATATGTTGAGCCTCCTTTTCAAGATAGTTAAGATGTAATTTTTTTAATGAAGAAACATCCATCCTGCAAATAAGATGCCAGCTGGTAAATTAAGGGGAAACAAGCAATGGAATCTCATACAAACCCCCAAGGCTGGGGGTTTATAGCCTTGCTTGCCGTCTACATTGTTGCCCCTCAAGGCCTTAACTGTGAATCACGGGCAGGCTAGCCCAGACAGGAACAAAGCCCACCCTTAGCAGAGTCACCCCTTGCTGCTGGAACCAGAGTAAGGAACAAAATTTCTCCTTTGCCATTGTTACCCATAAATGGGACATACATGTAGCAAGTAAGCAAACCAGGCTTCAGAGTAAGGCATGTATATTCAAGGGCTTCACCTGCTGCTCAAATATGGCTCTGGTGTAAGAGGGTGGCAGTCTACCACCTCCACTGATTCCCAGTCTGAGGTAGGTCATTGGCTTGGGTCCTTTTAACAAGAAAGGGGGGCTAAAAATATTTTAAATGGGAGGCTACCCAGCAGGATCAATACAATAGATCCCCCCGTATCTGTAGTGGATCCACCATCCACTACAAATTGCAGATACAGTGGTACCCCGACTTATGAGATTAATCCATTCCGAGCGAACGCTCATTAAGTCGGTTATCTCGTAAGTTGGGGAGCGATTTTCCATAGGAATGCATTGAGAGTGCATTCCTATGGGAAATTGCTTTAAATAACCCGCGGCTCCCCCACACACACCGGGCACATTGGGGAGAGAAGCTGCAGGTGGTTTAAAGGATCTTTAGCCGCCAAGGCAAATGGCGCTTTTCTTCGGTGGGAGGGGAACAGATGCGCCGGGTGTTAAAGGGTCTTTAGCCGGTGAGGGAAGCAGTTGCTTCGCTGGCTAAAGACACTTTAAACCTCCGGCGCTTCTCTCCCGGATCACAGTGTTTGCCTCGGTGACTGGAAGGCAATTCAAATCCCAACACCGCCCCCTCCCCCAGCTGCTCGCAAGACGGGGAATCCCTGATCTTGCTCATAAGCAGCCGGTGGGGTGGGGGGGGGGTGCTGAAGAGCGCTCATAAGTCGGGATTTTCGTAGGTCAGGCCCCTTGTAAGTTGGGGTACCACTGTATAAGAATTCTCTCCGTATATAACATACAGAGAGGCAGGGCAAAGATCACTAGGGGCTCACCCATGTATGTTGTATATAGGGCTGTGAGAAAGTGAGGGCCCTTTCTTTGGCTGCTCTTTGGCATCATTGATGCTCATTCTGCAAGTTGCAGGATAGGTAAGGATGCTACAAACCCTCCCTTCTCCATCTCAAATGAGTGCTGCTCGCCCAGACGGCTGAGCTCAGAAAAGTTCCCTTTTGTGACTTCAGTCTTTAGAATCCTCCTGCCAACATAGCCAGTGATTCCTCACTCCAAGCTCTGCCTTTAAGACTTCAGCTGGTATTCCTCCATTTTAGGCTCCCTTGTCCGCCCTGCCTTACACCCAGCAGATCTTTGGACACTCTTCTTTTCCTCCTCCTCCTCCTCCTCTGCAGCGCAAGAACTTAGAAGCTGCCATCGCTGACGCCGAGGCCCGTGGAGAGCTGGCGGTGAAGGATGCCAACACCAAACTCACCGAGCTGGAGAGCGCCCTGCAGAGAGCCAAGCAGGACATGGCCCGCCAGCTGCGAGAGTACCAGGAGCTGATGAATGTTAAGCTGGCACTGGATATTGAGATTGCCACTTACAGGAAGCTGCTGGAAGGAGAGGAAAACAGGTGAGTGCCCATGGGGTGGGGGTGGGGCTGGGGCTGGCGGCCCCTCTTGAGTGGATGCAGCAGTTTGGCGTGGTAGCCCATAGAGATGACCTGAGATGAGCCTTTGGCGGTTGGCTGTAGTCTTGGGTTGAAGGGACCACCTGCTAGTCTGTGCCAGTGTAGACCCTTAAGATCAAGGAGAACTTAGTGAATTTATGAGTGTACATATACAGTGGTACCTTGTATAAAGGAATTAATTCGTTCCAAATGAAATTATGTTAAGCAAATTTTCCTTTATACAAATTCCCATAGGGATGCATTGAAAATGGAGTGATCTCATTTTTATGTTGTACGGATTTTCCCCATAGGCAATTATGTTAAGCAAATTTCCCCTATCTCCAGAATTTTTTATGTTGTACAAATTTTATGTTATACAGTGGACCCTTGTTTAACAAACAGCTTGTATAACATAAAATTTGTACAACATAAAAATTCCTGAGATAGGGGAAATTTGCTTAATAATCGCCTATGGGGAGAATCCATACAACATAAAAATGGGATCACTCCATTTTCAATGCATTCCTATGGGAATTTGTATAAAGGAAATTTTGCTTAACATAATTTCATTTGGAACGAATTAATTCCTTTATACAAGGTACCACTGTACAAGCTGTTTGTTATACAAGGGTCCACTTTATAAGTGTAGGGGTGTGGTGGCAGACTAAGGCTCCAAAAACTGTTGGCTGCAAAGTCAGCAGCTCGGCAGTTCGAATCCCGGCTACCACGCAGCAGAGTGAGCTCCCACTGATAACCCCAGCTCCTGCCAACCTAGCAGTTCAAAAGCGTGTAAATTCAAGTAGATAGATACCACCATAAAAAGCAGGAAGGTAAAACAGTGTTTCCTTGCAGCCATGCCAGCCAGGTGGCCATGGACGTGCACAACACTGGCTCTTTCGGCCTGAATACAGAGATGAGCATCGCCCCTAGAGTTGGGCACGACTGGCACGCATGTGCGAGGCGGGGTGGGGACCTTTACTTTTACCTTATATAAGTGCTATTGAATCAGCAGGTCTACCTGTGTTAGGACTAACATTGGGCCACTTTTTTCTTCTGCTGACCAGGCTGGAATCGGGAATGCAGAACCTGAGCATTCAGACCAAAACGACTGGCTACTCAGGTAAGCCCATGTGTGGCTCTGGGGGGGGGGTGATTTTGGGCCTTGTAGTCCAAACCCAACCTTCCCATTTTCTGGTCTCCTTTGGGCTGTGTTGCTTTTGGGATGATGAGCGTTGAAGACTGCAATGTGTATCTTCCTTGTTCTTAAACATTGTGGGCCTTTATTTTTGATGGGGGAGGGGGCAGAATTTCAGCTGCCAACAAGTTGGGAAAGGCTGATCTGTCTCTCAGTGGGTGTTTTCCGCCCCCTGCAGGTGGTGTGAGCAGTGGATTCAGCAGTGGCTTTGGGGGTGGCTATAGCTCGTACTCCAGTGGCGGATACTCTGTGAATTCTTCCCCTCTGGAGAGCTCGGTAGTCACCAAGTCAAAAGCCATTGTCATCAAGAAGATTGAGACCCGGGATGGGAAGCTGGTGTCCGAATCTTCAGATGTGATGACCAACTGAGCGGCTGTTTCCTGCTAGGACGAGGAGGAGCCTCTGACCACTCAAAAGTGCCTTAATCTAATGAGCCGTCCTTAATCTGTTTTAGATGGGTCACAAACAGAAAGGGGCAGGAGGAGGTGGTGGCAGATTGTCCCCTGGTCTCACCTGACTTTGTGCTAGCACATTGGGGTGGTGGTGGGGGGGGGGAACGGACCTGTGACCCTCTAGACATTTCTGGACTTCCACTCCCAACCACTGGCTTGTTGGCTGGTTCTGATGGGAGTTGAAGCCCAGTCCCTTCTGGAGGGCCACTTGTGTTGATGAGCTATTAACCAAATACTGCTATTACCCCCAGCCCACTCCATATCGGTCTCCACCTCAGTCATCATTCCTTTGGTGACTAATCATAGGCTGGAATTAGGATATTTTTAGTATGCTTTTTAATTCACCACCTCCCCACTCCTCCAACAACAACAACAAAAACACCCTTCTTTTCCTCCTGATACCTCCTTGGGCTTGTGAACGATCCCTGTTTGGCCACAAAAGCACTAACACTCAAAAGGATGGAGCATGAATTGAGTGTGGATCCTAGGTGGGTAATGTGCGGTTTTCTAGAATGTTGCTCCAGTTCCCATTAGACCTCGCATGTGAATCAGGGTGGTTGAGGCGGATAGGACCAGATCAGAAACATTGGTGATGGGGAGCACTCTCACAATGCCTGGGGTAACAGATTCCCAGCACTGCTCTTTTTCTTGCTTCTGTTTCCTTCACTCTTCATAGAAATAAAAGTGATTTGTGTCAAATCTTCAGCTACAAATCTTCTCTCTCAGCTCCCAAGACATGTTGGTTTTCTGACACAGAACTAGGATTGCCAGCTAACCCAAGATGGGAAGGAGGAAGGCTGCTCCTATATCTTGAATTTCTTAAATTGTAGGTGGAAAAAATGTAGGCAAAGCTTTTTCTTGGGATACCAAATGTTTCAAAATAGCCTGCTAGCAGCTGTTCTCTTCTCACAGGTGATTGAGGTCAGGCAGAATTCCTTTCAAGCATCAAGTACGCTTTAGAGGAGGCAGGAAGGCGACCATTTTATAAGCTCAAGCATTGACTTGGGTGAGATAATTTAGCTATTTTGTTCCTTCCTCCGAATTTAAATGAGAAGCATTTGTGTATTCGCGGAAAGCCCAAAATATGACAGGCGATCCTTGCTGCTTTGTGGGATTCTTCTTCAAAAACTCCATTGCTGAAAAATCAAAATCAAGAATTGGTTTTGTCACTACTAGTCACTCTGGAGAATGTCAGAAGCCCTTTCAGAGCTCCACAGAGGTTTTGGCTAGATTCCCTTCCCACTAATTTTGATGGCCATGGAAAAAGCCAAGTGCGCACACGCCACTGCCCTGACAGAAGGCAGGAAAAGACATCTGGTAGATGCTTCCATGTAGAGGACTCATAATGTTCCAAATCAAAAGGCACTGCCCACCTATTTTATCTCGACCTTCTTAATGGATTTTATCTGCAGTATGGAAGAAGTGTGAGGGAAACACAAGCTACTTGAGGGTCTTCTGTTAAATCCACTGAAAAAGCACTGCTAAGTTTAGAATCATGGAATCCTAGAGTTGGAAGAGACCCCGAGGGCCATCCAGTACAACCCCCTGCCATGCAGGAACCCCCATTAAAGCACCCCCAACAGATGGCCATCCAACCTCTGCTTAAAGGAGACTCCACCACCCTTTGTGGCAGCATATTCCACTGCTGAACAGCTCTGTCAGGAAGTTCTTCCTAATGTTCAAGTGGGATCTCTTTTTCCTGTAATTTGAAACCATTGCTTTGGGTCCTGGTCTCTGAAGCCATGAGCCCCCTCTTTGATAGGATATCCTTTTGAATCTTTAGGCAGCTTCAAGTTATCATCTTAATAACTTTGGACAGGGCAGGGGCAGGCTTTGTTAGAGGATGATGTATGCTACTGAATTTCAGAATGTAAGCTAGCCCTTATGAGTAAAACCCTGGACTTCTCTCCCAAAATCCTACTCAACAATGTGAACGTTGATGGCCCAGAGGTTGGAAATATTATCCACCAATTTTCTTTTTTTAAAAAATGGTTTCCAATGAACTAATCTTCAATGGCTTTTTAAGAAAAGAATTAATGATTCTTCATTTCAGGAACACATTGATTTGTAAAACATCCTTCATGGATTGATAGGAATGAGTGAATTTCCTTCACCTTTTAACATCAAAGCCTTAACATGCAGTTGAACATTTCCAAGTTCTGGCTTTCACTTGTGAGCCCAGCCACTGTCCAAGCGTTTCCTTTGGTTTGCTGTCCAAATCCACACTATTCAATTGAAAGAGGGCACCTGTAGGAAATCAAACTGCAGTTCAAAAGCTAGGGGTGGCAAAGCTTCAGCACTCCAGATGTTTTGGACTAGAAGTCCCACCGTCCTGATCTAGAGTAGTGGTTCCCAACTTTGGGTAGCCTGGGTTGTTCTAGGACTACACTTCCCAGGTTTCTGGGAGTTATGGTCCAAGAACTCCTGGGCTACTCAAGGCTGGGAACCACTGCTTGGAATGCCAAAGGTCTACCACCTTTCCATAAACTGTGAAGCTGGGACAAGTGGAAACTCAGTTTTAATTTCTTCACATACAGGGTTGGGGGAAAGCACACACATCCTTGAACTTATTCCCCCCCCCCCACACACACAACTTAATGAAACAGATGCATGGATTTTTCTATCCCTGTTGGTGACCTTAAGTATTTATACTGGCTGCTATGGGATGCCATGCTTCTGGTGTTGCTTTGGAAGGCTTCCATGATACCCTGCCTCTACCCCTTCCTGAAACTCTGCATGGAGTGTACTTAGGTCAGGAATTCCGCTCGAACCGAAGCTGTGAACAGAACTTTTGTTACCAAAGGAGGTAGAAACAAAGCCCTCTTCCTGGAACACAAATCTGTGAATTCTCTTTTAAAAACTCCCAATTGTTGTTGGTTTAACCTGAAATCTTACTGCTAATAAAAGCTTTTGACTCCAACTTGGCTTTTGTGGAAATTGTTCTCTCTTTTTTGCTTTGTTTTCTGCTCTGATGAGACAGAGGTTGCCTTTACAAATGAGAGGAAACTTTGAGCTGGGGCCTTCTCAAAAAACGTTGAGACAAAGTGTGTTTTCCTCACCTAGAGAAGCAACTTCCAGCCTAAATAAATGCACATTTGCTCAGAAATGGGTCTTGTTATCCCAGGTGTGTGGTAACATATGGCACGCAGTGGGCACTCACCTGGGTCAGTCTAGAGCGCGAGTTGCTGTATTATAATATGGACATACTTGTCGCTGTGCTATAATCTCCAACATGTGCAAATGCTTGTCACCTTACAAGGCATTTGTGTGCCTGGAACTGAGGCCTGTTGGAACCTGTTCCTGTTAATGTATGTACAGTATTAGGACTGTGGTTAGAGTTTCATTCTTGATTAGGGATTTGTAAAATATATCAGTGACCTCAATGAACTAACTGTATTTGTGCCTAATATTTGTGTTGTCAAGTCAGAACCCACTGATTAACAACTTGTATAATACAGCTTTCAAGGTGATTGATATATTTAAGGAGTGGTTTTACCAGTTCCACCACCACCTCTGAAAGTTTCCATAGCTAAGACGAGATTCAAACCCCAGTCCCCTGAGTACTGCTATATCCATTCATTAACCAAGATATTATAACCTCAGTGTTATCAGAGTAAGTTCAAGCAAAACTAGTGGAGAGAAATTCAGTGGATCTCTTTTAAGAGAATACCGTACTTTTGTTAGCTGAAAATACAGCACTTGTGGTACTTGAAAGATGAACCTGTGGTATTATAGTAATCAAATACAAAACTAGACCAGGTGATACCTTTAGGCTACTAGTAAAATAACAAAAAGTTGCTAATATTTCGAGGGCAACACCCTCTTCCTCAGAGTTGTAGCAAAAGTTCAAGCGTGGCAAAAGATGGAATTGCCAGCAGTTCTTAGATGTAAAGTTCTTGGCAAGATGAAAATAAAGGCCAGGTAGTATATTAGTATATTAGTTGAGCTGAGAAGTTGCCAAGCTGCATCTGATGTAAGGGGTGTTGCTTTTACTGTCCCAGTCCTTCAGAGTGACATCCTCTCTCTCCACGTGACACTTGGAGGAAGGAAGTGGGGAACTGACACTCCAGAAAGCCAATTCCCATCATCCCATCAATTCCCATCATCCACTATGTTGGCTAGTGCTGCTGAGGGTTATAGTCTAGGAATATCTGTAGGGACATGTGTTACCCATACCCTGCTCTAGCATCTTCCTTTTGTCACAGGAGGCTGAGGTTCTAAGACATGGAAAACTATGCAAGAAGTCCCACATTCAAGAAGGGATGGTTCTGAAACATGCTTGTGCCTCTTGTGAATACAGAGTCACCACCCTGGTCAGGTTAAAATAAGGACTGGAGTTCCAGGTAGCCTTGGACATTTGTATAAATTGAGAATGGTGCACCCTTTGTGTCTTTATCCCACAATCCTAAGTGTGGGATACCTGAATGCCTGCAATAGCTAACAACAATTAATCCACACTGTCAGCACTCTCTCCATATTAAAATTATGCTATAGGCTTCGTGGTCATAACATTTGGCCTGCTTTGGGGACATTCTCCCCACCACCACCCCACACACTTTGTTACTCCCTGAGGCCGAGGAAGAATTCTGAACAATTTCCAAGCATAACACATTTCAGTGTGTCTGGTAACGCTGGTTCCTTAATACAGGCTTTTACTGCTTATTAGGCTCTAGTAAAGGTGTTGCACAATGGGAGATTTGGAAGTGTACATTTTCATAAAGCGTACCAAGGGAATTTGAACTGGGAAAACTCAAAGCTCTAGAAGAGATATCTTGGCAATTAAGAAAACCCTATTTCTCAAAGTGCCATGCATAGCACGTGCAGTGAATGTGTAGGCCTGGATTGTTTTATTATTATTTTTTAGAGATGCAACACAAGACCCAATGGCTCCCAGAGTCTGGGAGCAGCAACATAGTGGATGACGGGAATAGAGCACCTTCCCGTTGTTCCCATTTGCTTTGGAAACATCTCCCTTCCTTATTAGAAATGAGTTGCTTCTCCAGGCTGTGAAGGCAACCGGATTCTATTCAACCTCCTCTTTATATCAGATCTTGCCTGTTTTGCTGTTGGCTTCGTCAGGATACCTTCTCTCTCCCCAAAGTAAGAGCTTTCCAGCACATGGAGTGAACAGCCGGCAGAGAACACACAGCCACTCTTGGGCATGGTGGCAGGCTTAAGCTGCTCCTAGGACCCCCCAATTTGTTTATTGTACTGTACACTGATATCCCGCCCATCCGGCCTTGCCACTCCTCCGCCATTGGGTGTGGGTCTTTTTCAAAACTGGAAAACCTGGTGCCCTCTAGTGGCCGAATAGAGTTATTAAAAATAGATTTCCAGACTGACGGGCTGCATGAGTAGGGTTCTTAATTCAACGGAGGGTTCCACCTTACTGCTTTGAATGTGTTTTTGGTGTTGCTTATGTTTTTCCAGCATGGCATTTGTTTGATCCTTTTTAGTATTTGTAGACTCACTGTGGTTGGCTTTAATATTGGGTTTTAATGATGTAAGGTGGGCTTGGGTCCTTTTTAAGGAGAGAGGCAGGGTAAACAATACAGTGCTTCAAAATAAATAAATGTTAGGAGCCCTAATTGAATAACGAACATTTTGTTTATTTAGAATATTTTTACCCCACCTTTCTCCTTGGAAAAGGACCCAAGGTGGCTTACAATAATGAGGGACAAAATACTGCCCAGAACATTTAAGACATATTCAAGTTAAGAACAGGGAATTAGAAGAGTCATCTTACATTAAAAGGTTAAATTAAAGCTCCCAAGAACATGCAAAAAGAAAAAAAAATCCATTATGAGGGATGGAAATCACTTGTTCTTATCAGTCAATGCAATCATATATGGTAATCAATATAAAAGTTACATAACAAACAGACCCTCATTCAGGGAAAGCTTGCCTGAAGAGGAAGGTCTTTACCTGCTTCTGGAAAGACAGCATAGATGGGGCCATCCTGGCCCCCAATGGGAGGGAGCTCCAGAGACTGGGAGCAGCAACAGAGAAGGCCCTTTCATGTGTTCTTATGAGACGCATCTGTGAAGGTGGCAGGATGGAGAGAAGGGCCTCTCCTGGTGACCCTAGCACCTGAGCCGGTTCATACTGTGCGGTAGCTTGGACTCAGGTCGTATAGTGCTTTGTAGGTTAAAACCAGCACCTCGAATTGTGCCCGATAGCTGATTGGCAGCCAGTGGAGTTGCTTTAGTAGAGGTGTATTTATTTATTTATACACCGCCCATCTTCCGAAGGAACTCCGGGTGGTTAACAATAACAATCAAGGTACAATTAAGGGAAAACAGGAGCAACAACAATGTGATCTCTGTAACCTGCCCCGATCAGGACCCACTGAAGTTTCCTGAGACTTTTCATCGGCAGCCCCACATAAGAGTGCATTACAGTCATCCAGCCAAGATATCACCAGGGCATGTGTCACAGTGGCCAGAGCAGGTTTCTGAAGAAACATGTCCCTATGCCCCCTAAAGGATGGGACTCAGCCATTAAAAAAAAAAAATTAAAACATTTTCAGGGGTGTCATACTGCCCATCTGTGCTCTAGAATGTGGAACGAGGCAAGTCAACGCCTCACTTGCCTCGAGATACTGTAGTTCAGAACCACCACTGCCCCTGAGATCAAGTCCCGGAACACTTCAAGCCTCTCTTTCAACATCCCTTCTCCTTGAACCAATAAAGAGCAGGACTGCGTGCAGTCTTTCACGGGCTGCAACTACACAGGCAATTCCTCCAGCGTGATTCACAACCTATTTCTGGCTTCTAATTATATAATGATGATGACCACCTTTGAATTGAGGGGCTGGAAGGGACCCTATAGATCACTGCCTCTGCCCAGGAGGCACAGTAGGGAATCGAACTCCCAACTTTTGGCTCTACAGCCAGAAATCTAAGCCACTGATCTAGCCAGCAGTTCATAAACCATACCAAACTTGGTGGTGTGCTAAACAACCTACATTCTCTCAAGACTGACAAAGGGCCTTTTCACACGACCCCTAAAATCCACGGCAAATGGCTCCCAGATCCAGAGCTTAAAATTGTTTCCCCACCAGCTCCGGAGTTTACAAAAAATTAAGTGCAACCACGCCCACCTAAGCACGTCCCAGTGCACTTTTCAAGTACCTGCTCTCCGGGGGTGAAAAATTCCTGATGCGGATGTAACATAGCGAGTGCCGGGCTTTCCTCGCTTCTGTTTGTTGTTTTTTTGCCCCCCGCCCCTTTAAGAGATACTAAGAGACTGGAATGCTGCTGGGAGCAAACATTCTTTTCTCCCTTTTTTCCTCCCTCCCCTCATGCAGCCAGCAGCCAGGAGTGCGGAGGGGGTGGGAACACAGGAACAGCGACAAACCCCCAAGATCTCTGGTCCAAATTTAAGTGGCCAGCAGATCTTAGGGGGCGTGTGAAAAGGCTGAAAGCTGCTTGGATGAGCAGTGAAACATTTCAGCCTCTCAAGAAAAGAACTCCAGTTGCCATGACTCAACTTCTAGGCAACCCCACCTGGATGACTGAGAATCTTCACAGGCAAGATACTGGGGTGGGTGATGGGGATTATAAAGAGATATCACAGGGATGGCTGCTCCCACTGTCCCAAACTTCATAATCAGCCGAGTAAATCACTACCCCCAATTATGCAGTCTCCCCTTTTGAAGAACTCAACCTGAACTTCCTTACTGGGCTTTAGGCCTCCACATGGCCTCCCACAACTTGATATCTGATGATTGCAACCTTCCTGCAGCCATCTTTCTCCCTATCTCTAGGTGACACACCCAACCACTACTCTAATGTTTAAAAAAGTGTTCTGCTTATATACCGCCCCATAGCATTTCAAGCACTCTCTGGGCAGTGTACTCATTTTACCGACCTCGGAAGGATAGAAGGCTGTTTACATCTTACAGAGTTCTCCATGTCGTATCAAAACTTATTTGGGAACCATATATTTTATTTTAAAAACTGAAGATACTCCTCGAGTTAAGACACCATCTGTGTTTCAAAATCAATCATCACCCTGGTTAGAAGTATTGAAGGCCGTTCTGATACATGAGTCGAATCCCCAAATCAACACTTGCATTGGTTCAAATTGAGGCTGGGTAACAAAATATTGCAATATCAGAGAAGAGCAGAAGTTCAGGTCTTCTAGGACTCTTTATCAAGCTGGGTATTACAGAGTAAGAGATACGGAAGAGGGACAGGGAAAGGTCCAAAAATCATCCTAGCTACAGTCTGAAGGCAGAACTAACAGGTCAAAGACAGAGACAGTGAACTCGGAAGAATCAGCTTGAACTGTGATGACTTGAGGCTTCACCTCATTCTCCATCTCTACAAACATACTGCCTGAGGTAAACCTTGGTATAATCACTCCTCAAGTGTGATTCAAGTTTTCAGCGCCCATCTTGGAACTTTAGTTTAGCTTATAAAGCCCTGTGGTTTCCATACCCAGGCAGAACAAATGTTGCACTTCTGCTCTTCCTCTGCCTGATGGGCTGCGCTGAGAATTTGAATATTTTAAAATTTATTTATGTAGTCCAGTAAACTACATAATCCTGATTATGGACTTAGTTCCTATGTCACACAACTGTATTTCTGTATATTTACATTTGCATATGAGGATACCCATGTGAGTGGAAACAAACATATCATGTGAACCCAAAGAGTTGGGAGGAGGAAGAATAACATTCAAGGGACCCTAAAATGGCCTCCGCTCTTCCACCGCAGGCCTTGACAGCATATCTCCACCAGCCTTATCCTGACCAAATCCTGTGAAATCCAGTTTTACCCATCATGTCCATCCCAGACAACGGCTTCCATCAAAGGGTCTTTTGTTTATCCCCTTTGTTCGCCTCCTCTCATTTCAGAAAGGCCTTTCCCCTTGCCATCCATCCATCCATCCATCAATCCACGTCCTACATGACCAAGCAGTTCTGAGGCGTGCCATCCATATTCCACCAGCCACAAATATTTACAAATTAAGAAGATGATGTGGAAAATATGGAAGCATTTATTGCACATTGGACATTTTAAATTAAAACAGCAACCCCTGTCTCTGCTAGGAGGGACATGGCAGCAGCTTCCTCGTTTCTTCCTCGTTTCTTCCTCTCCTTCTTCTTCTTTTCATTAAAGTGGCATCTGAAAAATAAAATCTCTAGCGGTTTCCGGAGATCAGTGCGAAGACCGTCGGCAAGTCCGGGCCGACACCGGCTGATGGCTTGGCTTCCTAATGCGGCAATTCTTTGGCATCGCAGGAGCGTCCGGCTTTCCCAGCTTACGTCTCTGTCCCAGGTCATTCCTCCCCCACGCCCACCCCCAGGAAGCAGGCTGGGGGAAGACAGGAATCCAGGCTCCTTCGGTCAGGCCAGGGAGGAGAACCTGGACTCAGGAAATGATGGTGCTTTTCCTTCCTTCTTTCCTTCCTTCCTGCCAAGCGGCGACATTTCCCAGCAGACCCGCGGCTTGGAGACTGCCTGGTAGAGCACCCCCTTCCTCCCCAATGGACGGAACAGACAGCTTGACACAGGGGGCCTGAGAACAGGCCAGCACCGGCCGCACCAGCGGCTTCAAGTATTCCCTTTGGCTGGGAGTGGGTGCCTGCCGCAAACCCAGTCAAGGCACGACGTGTGGGTAGGATCCAAGTCCCAAGGAACGGAGCAGGGAGGGA
>JAHTLZ010003468.1:9078768-9090194 GCA_023846285.1 Phrynocephalus versicolor | reverse complement strand
AGCGCCAGGGAGAGGGAAAGATGACCCATCGGAGGCTGCTTCCTGACTGGATTTCCGTGCAGCGTGAACTACACCAAGGTGGGTGACAGTGGTTGATTTTGTTCCAGAGAATGGGATTGGGTTCTGAATGCCAGCTGTGCTGGCGTGTTTTGTTTCAGAATCAGTCCCCTTCCAAAATGAAATGCCCACCTCTAGGATGCATCACTAGGCCGTATATAAAGTATACATTGGAGGCAAGGCGAGAAAAGAACAAGGAACAAGGAACTCCCTGGTCTCACCTCAATATTGACCCAGCTCTCACCTGGCTCCTCAGATCTCACCACTCTCATTATTTCCAATTTTAATCATAAGGTCTTGAAGCATACTTTGTAAATAAAAAAAATAAGTGCAAGGTTCTTAGCTAAGGCCAGCAGAGAAAAATGGGAGGCTCTTACCTCAACCATTCCTTCTGACAGGCAAAGTCCTTTGGCAATCCTGGTTGCATCTATCCCTTCAGAGGTCCTAGCCTTTCTCAACCAAACATTTCCCTACCACCACCAATGCCGAAAGCTATCCCCACAGGGCTCCTCACTCAGCTCCCCCCCCCACGCACACACACCTTATATAGTACATAGATGAGCAGTGCCAGGAGGAGCAATCCGATCAGGATGGCTAAGATGACGATCCAGAGAGGGACCCCTTGGCTGGTCTCTGCCTTTGCCCAATGGAGCGATGTTGTTACCTGTGGCAAAACAAACAAACAAACAAAAAGCAGGAATAAGGAGCCTGACAGATCGGGAGTAATCAGGGAGCCCAGCACGCCCTGTTGCAGATTCCAAAAGGGGGTCCATTTGGAATGTCCTGACCAGTCTTTCATCTTGAGATCACCTTTCTCCTGGGAGGCCTTCAACTAAGATGGGCCCTCTGGGCAAGGAGTTCAAAAGGGCTATACAAGTGGCAAGGAAGAGGTGTGTCCTGCTGCCAAGGCTGGCCACCATGACGACAGGGCTACTTAATGATAACCCTGGCCAAAATCTAACTGCTAGCTGCACTCACACAGTGTACTCAATGAATGACTCGCTGGACAGAATCCTACTGACATTTGTGTAAGATTGGCACAAACTGCCATTGGTAACTGGTGGCTACCTGACGAGGCACTAGGGTGCATCCTGGTTAACGTACCTGCTCGTGTTCCTCGCTGTGCAACAAAGATGCTCCCTGGCACTCCCCTCAGGTCAAAACAACTAGCCACAGCATGCTACCCAAACCATACCTAAACACCAACAGGATTTTACCCGCTGAGTGATGTGCCAGTCCTTGGGAAAGTGCCAGTGATTTGGTGGGTCTGCTACAGAAAAGACCAGCCACTGACTCCAAATGCCTTTCAGATTTGTCTTTATAGTGGTAACCATCAGGGCAGCATGTGCCACCAGTGAGTTCCAGAGTTTGACAGTGTCCGGGGTGATGACGTATTCCCCCCCCCCCGCTCCATCCTGAATCTCCCACCATGCAGTTTCAGTGGATGGCCTTCAATTTGGATACAAGAAACGCTTCTCCTTATAAAAATACATACTGCCTCTCTACACTGGGAAAGTCTTTTAGTGTACCTCCTATGGTGCCTGCCTTTGCTTCCTAAACTAAAAACAACCCCAAGCACTTAATCTCAAGAGACAAAACAAGACAAAAACATATGGCACCTTAAAGACGAACAAGTAGATTTCGAGGTGAGCTTTCATGTCAACTGTGTACTCCCTGTGTGCATTGAAGCTTACTTTATTTTGATTTGTTATGTCTAATGTTCTTTATTGTTTTAATTTTTCATTAGTGTTACTGTATTGTAATCTGCCCAGAGTGGCCTTGGCAGCTAGATGGGTGGTATAAAATTCAAACAAACAAACAAACAAAGAAACAATAGCCTTTAAAGTGCCACATGTTTTTGTTCTGTCTTGTTGTTTCTTTTGCTTTTGGATACCTCCTCCGAGACATGTACCCTGTTTCTCATGAAGCTCCAATGGATGCTCATCATGCTGGCCCTTTTCCCAGGCCCGTAATACCCTTCTTTCTTCTAATCCGTATAACTCTCCTCTTTATTACGGTTTTCTTTTTAAAAGCAATCCAAAACTGTTTCCGAGCTGGCCTGACTCTGCCTCTCCCAGCAACCACTCTGTGGGAAGGCCATTTCAATGGGACGCTATGTATCCATGCTGTTTCTTATGGTTTTCAGAATGCACTTCAATACAACTTGCAAGGTTTCTTGGGTGCTGCTGGAGCATGACAGGAAGGATACTGCTAAATACTATTACTACTACTACTACTACTACTATCACTACAACTACTGTAGCTGCCAACTAGGACAAATAAACAAACAGCACTGACCTTGAGGTTGGCAGAAGTGTGCTCTGCAGGCTGGATCTTGTAAGGCACTTTCTGCACATGGTAGACGGCTTCACACTGAATACTCTGGGGATTGCTTTCTTTCTGTGAGGAAAAGAAGTGGAAAGTCGAAAAGCTGAAGGATGGCACCGCACAGAGGCCGAGATGGACAGCTATGCCGGATGGGTTCAGGTCACCAAGAGCCCTCCTAGAGGGTCCAACAAGACTCCTCAGGTACCCAAGGCAGGACTCTCAGCACAGAAGCAGGTGCTCTCCCCCACCTGCTCCATGACATTTGTGGGATTGGTAAAAATGATGCTATGTCTCCCCAGTACAGTCACCCCCACCATTTCGCAGTTCAGGTACTGCGGTCCCACTACATTGCAGGATCGCAGTACCTGCACCTCGGAGCCGTGCGGGGGGGCGATCGGGTCGCTTTGCGCCACCCCCTGCGCTCCTCCAAGAAGCCTCGGAGCCGCATGCTGGGCGGCGGGGGGGGCAATCGGGTCGCTCCGCCCTGCCCCCTGCGTGCCTCCGAGAAGCCTCTGAGCCGTGTGGGGGGCGGCGGGGGGAGATTGGGTCACTCCGCGCCGCCCCCTGCGCTCCTCCAAGAAGCCTCTGAGCTGCAGGGAGGGGGTGGCAGGGGGAGATGAGGTCACTCTGCGCCCCCCCCGTGCTCCTCTGAGAAGCCTCGGAGCCGCATGCGGGGGCAGCGGGGGGGGACAATCGGGTCGCTCCGTGCCCCCCCTGTGCTCCTCCGAGAAGCCTCGGACAGGTGCGCGATCGCATCCCCGCCCCCAGGCCCCCCCACCCACTTCTGCATATCATGGATTTTCATGCATCGTGGGTGGGTGGGTCCCTAAACTCCACGATCGGCAGGGGTTGACTGTATCTCTGATTCCTTTCCATATCATCCACTACCACATGGATCTCAGGAGAGTCTGGCATGCAAACTGGATATATGCATGTTTGTGTGTGTACATTTCTACGTGTGTGTGTGTGTGCATGTGTGTGTGTGAGAGAGAGAGAGGGAGAGAAAGAGAGAGAGAGGAGGAAGTTCATTATCTTAAGAGTATCGCTACTGTAGATGTTCTCCTCTCTAATCTGAAGACAGGAAAGAAGAAGAAGAGTAAGAAGTGAGCAAGGAGTTAATTGTAGGTAGGAGAAAGAGCCCTCTGCGATACTTGGGCGTTGCTGCTCACTGTCGGCATACAGCCAGCAAGAGAGAACCTCCGAGGAAGTGCAGACCTGGCAGAAAGAAGCAGGGCTACTCTTAGTGCAGGCCAGGTTCGTGTGAGAATCCATCAGTCCAGGTGACAGAAGGAAGGACCCCTCCAAGGGGGGAAAGAAACGACACGGATGACCTGCAGACCCTGGGCAGGCCCTAGGCTTACCTGCTGGAAGCTCTTGGACCAGATGCGGAAATAGAGGTGCAAGCTGACACTTTCCTGCCGTTGCAGCGCCCCCATGTGGCAGCGTAGCTGGAAGCACTCCTCCTCGTGACATTTCTGCAGCACAAGAAGAAACTGTGATCTCAAGACTGCCCCGGGATTCAAATCCCCCTAAGAGCCCAGCTGTGTTCTCTTGTGGAGGCTGAAACCAGAGGCACAGCCAACTTCTTGAACCCCCACGATTCTTCAGGGAGCTGAAAACCTATGAACCAAGTTCAGCAAATCTGAGTTTAAATCCCTGCTTGAACTGACTGGGTGAGGTTCAGTCAAGCCATGCTCTCTAAACTACATCTGGGAAAGAAAAGTGTTGCTTGACTTAGAAATGAGTCAAGTCACTGCACACAATGGCTAGGCTGAGAGTAATCTTGTAAAATGATTAATAGCGATAAGGTGAAGTTACGGCACCAAGGAACACTGCCAAGGAAGGAGCAGCCCTACCCAACCTGGGGCCCTCCGGATGCGCTGGACTACGTCCTAAGCATAATCTCCCTAGTCGAAAGAAGATTGCTTGGAGGTGGGTGTGGGCTTACCAGACTAAAGCCGTTCCCAGCAGAGCCGGTGCTCCATCCTCCTCCGTCTTGTTTCTGCACATAATGTGGATCCTGCCAGGGAAAGGGGTTTGGTGGCGGCTCCAGCTGGACGTCGGTGGAAAGGATGAGAAGAAAGAGAACATACTGCTTTTAGCACCTTTGTGCATACGTCCTCTATATCCACTGACATAGTTTGCTGGCCTACTTGCACACAAATGCTTACCGTAACCATGGGTGAAGTTTTTTTTTTGGGGGGGGGGGGATTGGCTGTAAGAGGATGATTTGTGCTTGAGGTATTTACCTTACTTTCACCAAGTACAACGATTAAGCCTCTCCTTTGAACAACGGCTTTTGTCTGGCTCATACAAAAAGGCAGACGCTGCTTAATGGCAATTAGAGATGGGCATGAAGCAAATTTTTAATTTGTTTCATTATTCGTTTCATAAGGTTACAAAACGAATAACGAACCCCAATCTGGAGGAGAAACAAAACAAAACGAAACAGAAATTTCTGTTTCGTTCAGTTTCGTTTCATTTCCCAATAGGAATGCATTAGCCATACATTCCTATGGGGAAAACCCTGCAGTCCCCCCCCCCCCCCCCGCCCCCTATGGCATGAGGGAAACTGCAGGCTTTTGGCCTATCCCAGCACCAATCAGGGGAAAAGGCAGGAGAGCCTGCGTGGGGAAAAGGCAGAAGGTTTAAACTCTTTTTTTTTTTTTTTTTTTTTGCCTTCCCCAGTCTGCATGGCAGCTGATCGGCGCTGGGGAGGCAAAAGGAAAGAGAAACTCCAGGCAGGACATTTTTTTCCTCCATTGAAATGCATTGGCTCAGTGGATTTCAATGGATAATTTTTTCCCCATTGGAATGCATTCCAATGAGGAATCGCTGGGGGGCTTCTTCTTTTTTGCTTCCCCCAGCCCGCACGACAGCTGATGGGCACTGGGGGAGGCAAAAAGCTAAATAAAAAACCACCTGCCTTTTCCATGCCGATTGGGCACTGGAAAAGGCAGGACATTTTTTCTTCTTCTTTTTCTCCATTGGAATGCATTGGTTCAATGCATTCTAATGAGGAATTGCTGGGGTGCTTTTTTCCCCTTCCCCAGCCCACGCACCAGCTGATGGGCGGTGGGGGAGGCAAAAAAAAGCCTCACCTTTTCCCAACCCATAGGCGAGGAAAAAGGTGGGAGTTTTTTTTCCCCTTTCCCTTTCTTTTCTCTTTTTTTGCCTCTCCCACTGCCCATTAGCTGGCACGTGGGCTGGGGGAGGCAAAAAAAAAAAAACTTTAGAACTCCCACCCACCTACCCCTTCCACACAGGAAAGGAGGAAGCCTCAGCAGCCAGCTGATCGGTGTTGGGGCCAGCAAAAAAAAAGTCATACACAAGCACCACACACACACACACACACACACACACACACACACACACACACACACACACACACACACCACATAACAAACCCGAACCAAAACGAAATCCGAAATGAATTTTTTTTTTAAAAAAAATTCATTTCATATGAAACAAACCCCCCTCTCCCCAAACTAAAAACAAAACAAAATGGAATGGAATTTTTCATTTCATGCCCATTTCTAATGGAAATGTTTCCTTCATGGATGTCCCTCTCTAGAGGGGATTATGCTTTTGGCCTCAAGCTCCCAGCATGTGGCCAGGTCTAATCCACTCTGGGGACAGCGCAAGGAGTTCGACTAAGGAGGTAAACCGGGATGCAGGCAGTGGGTGTTACATTGATTTAAGACGCACTCCATGTGTCTTAATTGGGACAAGGGAAGCAGCAAACAAGGCTGCTAACTTGCACAGAACCGGGGAGTGTTGGAACTCAGCTCTCCTCCATCGTCACAAATGAACACAGAAATGGGCCTGTCGGAAGGAGGGGGATGGTACTGAATGAACCTGAATTTTGTTATTGATGGTATCACAGGTTGGTCTCCACTCTCAAGACTCAATGCCCCCATCCACCTGGGACAATCCCTTCCCACCCCATCACTCAGCTTTTACCTGGAGACGTGATGGATTGATGGGATGGCTGGAAGTACAATTTGCTGGGACTGCATAACGTGTCACATACATCACGGTGCGTCCTTGCATTCGGAGGGGACAACTGATGTCCAAGATCCCCTCGCTAATGGCACTGGGTCCTTCGTTGGCAAACTGCAGGGTGAATCGGGAGGAGGAGGTTATCACGGGAAGCTAGGCTCATCTGCCACCCTTTATGCTGACCACACCGTTCACTCCTGCCCATTCCACCATGGCTGTGCCTCTCCAGGGCCTCCAGCAAAAAGACAGACTTTCCTATCACCAGCACGCCAGCTTTGTCTCACTGGACATGCCATAACCTGGGCTGCAGACCCCTGCCCATGAGTCACCGGTCTTCCCTTCAAATAAACGGCAGCCATCCCATAAACAGTAAAGAGCAGGTTATAAAGGGCACCATGACCCAAGAATGTTGGGCTGGGCGCAAGGGCCACAGAAAAAGAAAGCAAGGTTGACTGGCAATGGCTTTCAATAATGACCAGCAAGCTTCTTCCAGGAAACAAGCCACAACATGCCAGCCATTCTTCCCTCCATTTGCCATTTGGCTACAGATATTCAGAGGTCCAGGGGCTCTGAACCTGGAATGCCCTTCAGCCATCGTGGCTGTCAGAAGGAACCAAATGAGAGCTGGCTGGTCTGACAAATGCTGGATGCTTCTGTTCAAAACGAAACATGAAATCTGTCTGACTTTTCTATCTATCCATCCTTCTATCTGTGAACACACACACATATGCACATATATAGGTGCAGGCATGGACACAGACAGACACAGACACACACACAACGTAGATATAGAAACCGGGGATGGAGTCTATGCTATAATTCATTCCTTCCTTCTCTCTCTGAAACTGGGACACACTCCAGTTACAGGGTACAACGACAGTATACAATTCAGCAGGACAAGCAAACACACCGCAGGCAGTTAGTTACTGGGCAAGCATGAGCTTGCCCCTACACAAACCCCATCTGTTTTCACCCGCCGGTGCCCACCTCATAGACATGGTACACGCCAGGGCCCACATCTTGTTCTCGCTGCACCGAACGACCTGGGACCCAGCCAGATCCTGGAAGAGACACTGCATCTGGCATGGAAGCTCTATGGTAGGAGGGGCAGAAAAACTGGCTTAGGTAATCAGAAACAATGAACTTTTTTTAAAAAAAAGTCTACAGTATTACAAATAGCTTCAAAATAATTTATCAAAGCCCACATGAGAAGCACTGGATAGAACACTGGTACAGCTGTGTATTTTGCTGCCATGTTTGCAATTAATTAATTAATTAATTAATTAATTAATTACTCCATCTCCATCATCTATTTCCACTCCCTGATGCATTCTGGACATGCCATCAGCTATACCATTGTGCTTGCCTAAAATATGCTGAACTTCGAAGCCAAAATCTTGTAAAGCCAAACTCCATTTGAGAAGACATTGGTTGGTTAATATAAGATGTGACAACCATATTAATGCTCAATGTTCTATTTGCAGAATAAATCCACGGCCCCAAAGATAAGGACATAGCTTACTGAATGCCCAAACAATAGCTAAACACTCTTTCTCTGGCACAGAGTAAGATCTTTCATGTGGCAACAATTTTTTTTGGTTGAAAAATGAAACGAGTTAAATCTCTCTGATCATTCCAAAATCCTTTTCCTAGTTGACTTGCATGGACCAAGTTAAGGCCACGACGGAGTCCAAGTTTGCTTCAGCTGGAGATTTCTTCAAGCAGACAGAGTCTTGTCACACCCCTGGAAGAAAGCTTATCTATTTGTCCTTGCAAAAAAATGTTCTCCTATCTGGCTGCTGGCTGAGAGCCCAAGGTGGCAGCCCCTGAGACTCCACTGGTCTTGGAAGCTGGAATTACTAACAGGATCCATCATGACGGCAAGGAGAGTTGTCTCCTTCATCTTTTTTGAGAGTGAGGCTTTCAACTTTTGACCTGTGTTTTAGTGAAGCAAAATACAGGGGCATTTCTCACTTAGGGTATGCATACAAATCAAGATTGTTGGCCAACCACGATGTCGCTGGCTCATGGTTTGCTTCCCCAAAGCTTACAGCGGACTCGTGTATTTCGAAACTTGGGGACTTCAGCTCCCGTGGACAGTCCTGTGCATTTCCTCCTCCATAGCACAAGCCTTCAATCCAAGGCTGACCGATCAGCCCTATCTAAGGCTGTTACTGCCTGACGGCCAGTGTGTAGCAGTTCCATAGGAAAAGGGAACATGGCATCTGTTGCAGGTGGGAAGCCAGACAGACCCTAGCCCAGCCTTCTTCGACCTGGTGCCCCCTAGAGGTGCTGTAGTAGAACTTCAACCCACACCAGCAGAGGCTTTCTTGCTCAATTAAGGGAGTTGGGTCCCAGAAACCAAGGCATGGGTGGGAGGGTGGGGAGAGGGAGGCTTGTTATAAACACCTTGGATCCTCTAGGACAGGGATGGCGAATTTATGGCATGCGTGCCAAAGGTGGCACGGAAAGAGCTTTCACCTGGCATGCAACATGCTCCTTGCCCCCCCCCACTTCCCCCTCCGCTGGACCAGCCATGAGGAATTTGTGGAGGGGTGTGTGTGGGGGGCAGGGAGCATGTCGGGTGCAAGGCCGACCCTGCCTTCGCCATCGCCATCCCCATCCCCATCGCCGCCCTTGCCGCCGCCCCCTGCTGCCCAAACCCGCCTCCGCCAACCCCGCCGCCAAGTCCAACCCCATCCCTGCCCGTCCCGCCGCAACCGCTGCCGCTGCTAACCCTGACCCCGTTGCCCTTGCTGCCCTCGACCTCGACCTCACCCCACCCGACCCCACCTCCACCGCCATTATCGCCTCCATCCCTGTCCCTCTCACCACTGACGATGACCCTGACCCCGCCCCCTCCATCACCCTTGCTGCCTTCACGCCCTCCTCCCCACTGCCGCCGATCTCGAGCGCCGCCGACGAGTTTGGGCACTCGGTGGCAAAAAGGTTTGCCATCCCTGCTCTAGGAGTACTGCCTGAAATAGGTGTTGTCTACTGGTTCCATTTATACCCTTGCCTTTTATCCCAGGCAATTCTGTGAGATGGACTTAAGAGCCTAAGAACAACAATTGGGCCAAGGTCACCTGGGGGGGCTTTATGGCCATGGCATGCAAGACTGGAGCAGTATATCCAAGTTGGGGAGAAATGGTTAGCAGGCACAAACGCAGAGGCATTTTTAAAACAACGCCTCCCACGATCCTCAGTTAGGAGGGCCAAAAGGTAACATGTCCAAGTTTCTCATGGAGGCATCTTGATTAGTGAAACAGCAACACCAGCGGAGGCCGTTTATTCCTGCTGCCAGACTCACCCGTTGGCTGAAATGCGCAGAGACGCCTCGACCCGCAGTGAGTAGAACTCCACCTCGCTGTGGGAGTTGTTTGCATTCTTGCTGTGGAGAAAAGGTCGTGGTTATACTTCCCCGCTTGGGGTTCACGAGGCAAGCACAATTAAGAGAAGACGAGGCAAGGAAAACCAAGGTCCACCTAAGTCCTGATCCTACCCAGGCCTGGCCTCCTGCAATAACAGCAGGTGCATCCCCCCCCCATTTCCCCCCTTCTCTCCAAGGGATCAAATGTCCAGGGCGTGGCACTTACTAAGACGCCTTTCTAGGAGGCGAGGGAATCATCATTTTTAACACATCGACATCTATTCCTTGTTTTGCTTCGCTGGCTCAAGACATTTATGGCTTGAACCAAACACACCCTCAACTGCAGCAATCTGTCCTTCATCGGTCAGAAAAAATCAATAACTGGCACCCATCCACTTCCAACTATCCAATGTTATTATGGGGGGGAGGACCTTCATAAAACAGGTAAGATAAAGTTATGGGAAGCCGAGCAAATTCCTTCGGAGGGGGGCACTTGCATGCCTTCTTACCTGTGAATCTGGAAGTCAAACTGGATGGATTTCTTAGCATCAACGAGGCGAGGCACGGTGAAACGCAGGCCACCCCACAGCTAGAAGGGATAAAGGAAGTGTTGGGATGGGTGGGGATTAGTCGACATGCTCCTTTCCTTGTTCATTACCTCTCCATAGTCAGCATGGTGGCACAGTGGAAGGGGTGGGAGAGACAGCTGTATCTGAAGTTGGGGTCCCCTTAGAGCAGTGGTTCCCACCTTGGGCCACCCAGGTGTTCTTGGACTACAATTCCCAGAAGCCTTCATCATCAGCTGAGCTGACACGAGTTTCTGGGAGTTGCAGCCTAAGGACACCTGGGTTAACCAAGGTTGGGAACGACTGCCTTAGATGACAGCTTCTCAAATGTCATGGCAGGACTTTGGAAAAAGAAGCAGGAAATTGCACGCAGAAACTGGAGTCCCATTTTCTGCTGTCAATGGGAAGTGAGAGCCCCTCGTAAGTACTTCCTCTCCTGAGGCTGCTCTACCCCAGCTATACTCCCAACTTACACAAGACTGATGCTGGTGTTCCACCTTCTGCTGAAATGAGTAGATGATCTCTTTTTGTTCTGCTATTTTCATTCCGGCATGTACTGTGTACTTTGGTTTGTACATTGTTTCACAAAGCATTCTATCTTTTTACATTCATTTCATGGAGGAGTGGGGTGGACATTTACAGTAACAAAGGAAATGCCACGGTGTGCCAGGGCCAGCTACACATACAGCAACAACTATTCCCCCGTCTTCACCAACTGGCGGTGCAAGAGCAAAGGAAACCCTATGGCTGTCGGCTGTTCCAGAAGCATGTGATCCAATATCATCTGAAGTGTGTGTGTGGGGGGGGGATCCATCTCTACCACGTCTGAAATATCGGCTAGCAAGTCGGGTTGATTCCTAATGACCAGGTACTGTTTCCTGCAGGGACAGCTAGGTCTACCTGAGGCAGACAATCCCAAATGATGGGTGACACTACAGTTGGGTAAACGTGTGATGTCCCCGCCAATCTACAGTTTACCCCCTCTTCAGGTACTGGATTCCAGTGGTTATTAGAAGGAGAAGGGCTTCTGTGTGTGTGTGTGTGTGTGTGTGTGTTACACACACACACACACACACACACACACACACACACACACACACACA
>JAHTLZ010003468.1:9058217-9078758 GCA_023846285.1 Phrynocephalus versicolor | reverse complement strand
ACACACACACACACACACACACACACACACACACACACACACACACACACACACACACACACACACACACACAGGATTTCAATCTCAATCTGTTTTTCTACTGCTGTCCTTTGCCACTTTTTGATCACCAACCTATATGGATACAGAGGACACACCCCACATTTTGCCTCCGGGCTCCCCTAATCAATTCTCTGAACGTGGTCTGATTCAACTCAGCCAATGCCCCAACAGGCCTTTGCCATGGGAATCATTACGCCCACCACTCCTGCTCACAATCAAGCCCCCCTTGATCACAGCTGGATGGCAGTTTCATTTTAGGGCTCACCTTACAAGGGGGGTGGGTGGGTGAGCTCCTGCACTGAACCCCAAGTGCCCTGGAGTTAACTTTCCTAGTTGGCAAGCCCCTGACCCAACACCAAGACCCCAGCAGGGACACTCACGCTGACGCCCGCCTTCATCGGGTTGCCAAGGTCACAGATTACCATCTTGGTGTCGTTCACTGTGTCGTAATTGCAGCTCTGGCTGGACAGATTCTAGGTAGGGAAAAACAAAGAGGAACAAAGGTTATGCAGGAAAAGCATGACCACCTTTTTGCAAGAGGATGGGATGGTCAGCAGAAGCCTCCTCCCGACCCTAACCCATCACACCTGCCCACTCAGGGTGGCAGAAGGCAAGAAGAACACCGGGCCACCAAGACACCTCAGCAGGTCTCCTGCTGGCATTTCCTCTCCACCTAAAACATTCTAGGAGCTCTAACTCTGAAGGGCATAAGGACCCCCAAGGAAGAGAGAATGGTGGCAGCAGCAGCTGCAGCCTTCCAACAGAGAATTCCCAGGACTCTCACGGTTGGGGTGGCTGACCCCCTATTTTAAAAATAATAATAATTTGTAATTGTCCTGCATCTCGCTGGAGAGTGACTAAAAACACTTCTGGAAATGCAACAAGTAGCTACATAAAACCATTCATGGGAACCATCATTCCTGGGACTGGCCATGCTCTCTCTCTCTCTCTCTCTCTCTCTCTCTCTCTCTCTCTTGTCTTTCCTCCAGTGAGCTCAAGGCAAAACACATGGTGCTCTCTCTTCCTGCCTGATCCTTTCAAACAGTCCTGTGATGTAGGTCAGGGTGACAGTATGACCAGGTCACCTGGTGAATTTGAACCCAGGTCCCCAGAGGGGCAGCCCGTTACTCCAACCTCACCCACGGCACTTTTCCAACAAAGCTAGACCACAGAAAACTGAGAGCTCAGGAGGACAGCAGGTGTCTGCTGAGGATGTTGCCTCACTCTGGGTAACGATATGACCAGCCCTACACACAGGGCAAATCCTGTGACTGTTCCATTTGGTTTTAAATTTTTTAAAAAATTTGCTGCCTGATTAATAGCAGCATATTTAAAAAATAAATCAAAGGCAATCTAACATATTACATATCTTTACCACATTTATCATTCTCAGGATCTTCACTAGGAAAGGCCTAAGCCATCTCCACTCACTAATGAAAGCACATCCACAAATGGTTTAGCCCAATGAAGGCTAGCAGTTTTCCTTCCTTCCTTCCTTCCTTCCTTCTCTCTCTCTCTCTTTTTTTTGCAGATGCTCCCTCCATGATTTTTCAAACATAGATGGAAAAGTGGATTTCCACAGTTATAAATAAAAACTTGCAATTTTAAAAATATACAGTGGCCAGAATCTTACTGGTACTGTATTTGAGTTAGATATGAACAACTTCTCATAACCTGACTGCAGCTAGTTGCGGAAACGGCGGGATGCATCTCAGCTGCACAATTAAGTCTGTGCATCAGGCATGCAACGGAGATGCACCCCCTCCACCTAATCGGTTAGCTGCAACTGCTGTAGCAAATCACCCAAACCTTATGTGAATGTGGTAAGATGCTGACTAACAGAATCACTCAGGAATCTGAATTACATACCAGATTTCCCCCAAACTTAGAATATTAAAATCACATAGCCTAGCCTATGGAAGAAAGAAGACATGGCCCAGCATCAGCAATGCTATTTGAGGGAGGAGAGATTGTCTGAGAGAGAGAGAGAGAGAGAGAGAGAGAGAGAGAGAGAGAGACTACCGTCAGTGGGATACAAGGCCCCATGTTTTCAGAGGCTGGGGGGGGGTCTTCACAGTGCCAAGGTTACATACCCCATGGTTCCGTAATACTCCTATGTAGTCTGCCTCGGGTGGGATTATAACATGGAGCTCAGCTTCGTAGGCCCCACCTTCTCCGCGGTTCTGTGCGTGGAATGAGAGGTTCAGCGCGTTCTTGTCTCCTAGATAAACAACGGAATGGTCCCTGTAAAGGGTCCAACCCAAAAGAGAGAGACCACACATCAGGGGGGGCAACCTCAAAGCCAAAGTTCAGGCCAGCCATTCAGGGAGTCAAGCTGGACACCAGTCTTCCCTTCTCCTTTTCAGACAACGCAACGTTTGGGCATAACGTCTGTGGAGATTCTCAGTCATCCAGGTGAGGTTACCTGGGAGTTGAGTCATGGCAAGTGGACTTCTTTTCTTGTGGGATCAAAATGCTTTGCTACTCATCCAAGTAGCTTCGTCAGTCTGAGACACCGTTGTTGGAAGGCTTCCATTGTGGAGTTCACCTTGGTTTCGCTCCACCCTGGTCTGAATAGGCTTGTTAGGTGGACAGTGGTCTGAATAGGCTCAACTGAAATGGACAACTGCCTGGGGTGTGTGCAAGTCCCACCTATGCAGTCCTTCCCAACACCCATTAAGTATGGGTCGTTAGCAGCGGCCTTCCTGGTGGCGGCGTGAAGTGCTTCTGATTTGTCAGGGGCAGCATGATAAGTGGGAGAGAGATTGTGCCTAAATCCCCCACCCATTTTTCAGACTGAAGAAGCTACTTGGCTGAGTAGCTAAATGTTTCAATCCCACAAGAAAAGAAGTCTAGTTGCCATGACTCAACTCCCAGACAATGTTTGGGCATTTTACACACAAGAGGTGTATATCAGTGTGAGCGTAAAACCTTCTAGGGCACACGGATGAGAAGGTATTCGATTTCTCTTCCACGTGCCATTATAAACTAAAATGTGGGCCAAATAGCAGCGGGGAGTTTCAAATGTGTTTTATTTCCAGTTTCAGGTACAAAAAATGCACGACGCCTTAGGGGCTCCTATATCTCCACACATTTCACAAGGCGCATGAAACAGATCCCTATAGCTTGGCACATGCATCACATACAAACCCCTGTGCATCGATTTTGCCTGTGCTAGCATTATTGCTAGAAGAACGGGGAGATATAAAATGGAAGGAAAAATAACCATCACATACCTTTCCTTTCCCCCATAAATGTATCTAAAATCCCCCAATGCTAGTTATTTTTATGTGTTCCTCTCAACCGCTTAATTGTTTCATTCTCAAATAATGATAGCTAGGCTCCCCTGCTGCTCCAATGAGAAACTCTGGCAAAGGGTTCCAAAGAGGGAACCGTGCGAGGGGAAAGAAGGAGCACAGTCTGGTGGGCCTTGATGGAACCTCTGGGACACCCAGGAAGCCACGACCCACTGGGACAGGCCTCTAGCTCACAAGGCGTAAACCGATTAGGAAGCAAGAAGTCAGGATTCAACAGGCAATCTTTCTTAGCTCAGGCCAGAGGTGGCCAGGAGGAAAACCTGGGACTTCTCATGTGCAAAGCTTTATGCCTGTTAATTATCCCAGATTTGTGTGTTTCCATCCAAGCGACAGGGCAGGCAAAATGGCTGTGCTGTCAGTAGGCTCTAACTATGAAAGGTGTCTATAGATATGTCTTTCTGTACCTATTTATACACTTACATACGGTACATATGCACATATATGGTAATTGCATACATGCATAAGAGATAAATGTGCAGCTAAGGAAGCAGCCTTTGCTTCACCCCTCAAATGCAAATCCTGATACAGTGGACCCTCGTATAACAAACAGTTTGTATAACAAAATCTGTACAACATAAAAAAATCCAGAGATAGGGGAAATTTGCTTAACATACTGTAATTGCCTATGGGGAAAATCTGTACAACATAAAAATGGGATTACTCCATTTTCAATGCATTCCTATGGGAATTTGTATAAAGGAAAATTTGCTTAACATAATTTCATTTGGAATGATTTAATTCCTTTATACAAGGTACAACTGCATATACCCTGTGTAAGAGGATGCAAGGGGTTGGTAGGAGGGAAGGTCTACCTAGATTTTCTGAGCGTCGGTATAAGAACATAAGAAGAGCCATGCTGGATCAGGCCAAAGGCCCATCTCGTCCAGCTTCCTGTATCTCACAGCGGCTCCACCAGATGCATTTGGGAGCGCATGAGACTAGATATCTGTCTCCTGATACCACTCCCCTGCATCTGGCCCTTGAAGTACCCTGGTTTAAAGCCTGGAGATTACACATCTCCATCTCAAGAGTCCACAAATGGCACCCGCTGCCTTTCTTGCTGGTAAAAAGAGGGAGGCAGGGGATAGTCTTACCCAGAAACTTCAAGCTGGAGGTCAGGAACACAGACATTGTCTTCGCCACAATCAAGCTGTATCTGAGCCTAGTGGAGAAGGAATGCCAAGTATGAGCCAGACTCAACTCTTTGCTTATTCACTTGAACCAGGAGAATTAGGCCCACTTACCCCTGATCATTTTCAAAAACTCTCTGAACAGTCTGTCTGTGAAGATTCTCAGTCATCCAGGTGAGGTTATCCGGAAGTTGAGTCATGGCAACTGGACTTCTTTTTCTTGAGAGACCGAAACATTCTGCTACTCATCCAAGCAGCTTCGTCAGTCTGAGGAAGTTAATAGCGAGGCCTCCAATTTATAGTTCACCTTGATTCACATCACCCTTGTCTGAAGCCACTGTACTAACAAGCCTAATAAGACCAGGGTGATATGAAACCAATGTGAACTATAAAATGGAGCCCTCACCACTAACTTTCCTCAGACTGACGAAGCTGCTTGGAAGAGCAGCGAAACGTTTCGATCTCACAAGTAAAGTCCACTTGGCATGACTCAACTTCCAGATCTCTGAAGTGTACATACACACATATCCCAGATTTATTAATAATCTTTGGCATAGCAATAAGAAGTTCTTGTCCTTGATGCTATGAACAACCATTACTGATTACAAAATGTCTCTCTCTCTCTCTCTCTCTCTCTCTCTGTGTGTGTGTGTGTGTGTGTGTTGTGTCATTACAGTCGTGACTGACTCTTTGTGACTCCATGTCCATGGAGTTTTCTTGGCAGGAATACTGGAGTGGTTTTGCCAGTTCCTGCTCCAGGCTGCTTACAGCACCTGGTATTCCCTGGTGGTCTCCCATCCAAGTACTAACCAGGGCCGACCCTGCTTAGCTTCCGAAACCAGGCGAGATCAGATCTGCTTCGGGCATCTACATAATTGGCACTAATATGGCCTATTGCTAATCTTACTGATATTTCAATAACTCATTGCCAATGTCACTGCCAACTTCCCTTTTCCTATCTCACTTGGTTCTCACCTGTCGACCATGTTTTCTGTGTAACTAAACAAGGGTCCAAACCATCATTAAGGAAGTGGTGATTTCGAGGATCGACTATTGCAATGCCCTCTATGTGGGGTTGCCCTTGACCCTGACCCGGAGGCTACAGCGGGTGCAAAGTGCAGCGGCCAGGCTGGTGGTGGGTGCCCGTAGATATGAGCACATCACTCCAGTCCTGGTCCGCCTGCATTGGCTCCCTGTGGTCTTCCGGATCAGGTTCAAGGTCCTGGTTTTGATTTTCAAAGCCCTCCACGGCTTGGGACCAGAGTACCTGGCGGAGCGTATCTCCCAGAGGGCATCCGGATCCAGACCCACGAGATCATCGCAGGCGCGCTCACTGAGAGTGGCCACACCCAGAGAGGCGCGGAAAACACGTACGCGGGACCGCACCTTCTCTGTGGTTGGTCCTTCTTTATGGAACCACCTCCCCAGTGAGCTGCGCCTGCTGGAGTCCCTACCTGCCTTTAAGAAGGCCTTGAAGACTTTCCTCTTCAAAGAGGCCTTTGGCAACTTCATTAGTTAGTTTTTTTTCTTTTTTCCCTTCCCCCCTCCTATTCTACTTGCCGCCATCCTGCCCTCCGTCGCTTTACTGCTCGGAGGTTCCCTCGCTTATTTTATGCGTTTTTATGTTGCGAGCTGCCCAGAGTTCCCGCCAGGGAAGATGGGCGGGATATAAACCCATAAATAAATAAATAAATAAATAAATAAATAAATAAATAAATAAATAAATAAATAAAGTGGAGTGTCATCCACAAAAACACAGAACGGTTAATGTGCAGATGCCACAACTCGTCTGATTTTATTATTATTGTACGTGCTAAAAGAGGGTAGCACAGCCACTCTGTTGAAAAAGGTGGCAAATGAGATCTGCCCTTCAAAGACCCTTTCTCTGCAACAACACAACACACACATTTAAAAAGGCTTTGGGTGTGAGCAAAACTGAACCCAAAGCGACCTTTTTCGCCTTTGCCATTGCAAGGACCTGCCCATTAAAATCTTGCCCCAATCTATAATGCTTCCCGAGGCCTCAGAAGAGAGAGCAAATATTTCTAAGAGAGGAATGAAGGCAGCCTGGCATTGATACAAGTGATGTGCTTTACTTTTTCTTTTTTTTTTTACCAGTGTGCAGATCTGAGGTTTTGGACTCCGGTTCCAAAAGACCCCAGGCAGCAGGGCCAGTGCTTAAGATGCCTGGGAACTGTAGCCCCAAAACCTGGATTTCTCCGGCTCTGAAAGCCCACTCTGGGCTCCTTCTCTCTTCCTAGCCATGAGATAAGTGAGTTGAGAGTTTCCCTGCCCCTGCCCTGGTCACTTTTCTTCTGAAAGTAGGGAGAAGGAAACATCTGAAGCTGTGCTTCAGTGCCATGCCATTCCTTATGCAGACCTGCCAGACACCACTGGACCACAACTCCCACAATTCCCCATCGACAGCTATGCTGGCTGGGGCTGATGGAATTTCCAGTCCAAGAACGCCTGGAGAACTGGATGTAGCTGACTCTGCCTGCAATATACACCTTGGCTCAGCGGTGCAGGTGAAAAGCTACACTGGACGACCAGCGTAGCTTGGGTTCAACAGCAACATTTCATATAACAGAAGGAGGAGCGCTGGAAAGTGCCCTCTCCCTGTGTTCTTCTAGCCCAGGACTGCCAGCATTGAATGACAACATTGGCTCCTCAGCACCTTGGGCAGTTCTTTCTTTCTTAGCCTGATCCGGGGATCTGGGGATTCCCTGGTGGGTCACCCACACCAGGGTTGCTCAGAGCTTCAGAAATCAAAACAGAGACTGGGTCTTTGGAGTGGGGTGGATTCTTTGGGTTTCTCCCCTGTCCCTTTCATGCCAGAGTTTGACAGTAGCTGCACCAGGGATGCAAGGAGGTCCCTTCTGCATCAATATATCCACCTCCCTTTTCCCAGAAGGCTAAGCATCACCCTTCACACAGCTGGCCGGCTGAGCCTTACGGGAGAATCCCTCACCCCGACATCTTCCGATACCTTTTGTTCGATGTGGTTGCGCGTGAGGTAGTTGAGGATGGGCTGCAGGCCGTGCGAGTCCGAGGGGGCCTCTGGATCCAGAGAGAAGTTGAGCGACAGATGGATGGGCGAGAGCTTGTCACGGAATTCTGACTCACCCTGGACGGAAAAAGAGATGGAGACGGTTTTGACCCTTAAGGCCAGGCCACAAAGAAAGGCCTGCTTGCCCCAGGGGAGGCCCCTGATGCCCCTCTGGCTCCTCAGGACAACATCGCAAGGAATGGGAACAGAGCTTGTGTGCTGTGGAACGCAACTCAAAAAACCTCCTACATGCCATGCAAATAAGGTAACTCTGGGAGGGGAAAACTGGGGAATTCTTTAAAAAAAACTCACATAGAGATTACCTATTGCAGGCTGGGTGACATAATCAAGTATGCAAATAATAATAATATCTATATAGATATATATAGGCTGTGGACCTCTGGAAGTTACACAGTCTGTGTATACCAGTGTAACTAAGCAACAGGATTTGGACTAACGATATACTACATAACAAGCTACGTTTACAACTGTTATATACAGTTTATAGGATTACGATACTATGTGTGCATCAGGAGATTACCGTGTTCCTGTTTTTACCAGGATACTGCTTAGAGCAGCGGGTCCCAACTTTTGGGGGGCACCAAGGGTCAGTTTTGTGGCTGCGTGGGGCTTTTTCTTGGGTGGCCACAAGTGGGGGATGTGCTTACACCCTTACACATAGCAAAATCCAGTTGTTAGTCCCAGGCAAAGCAGATTCCACAACCAGGTACCTAAACCATGATGCGGACATGGATGTCTAGCCAACTTCTTTTGTGAGTTTTGGCATTGTGTGTGTACAGTGTGTGGTTTATGGGACCCCAGAACAAATCATCTTGAGTTTCCATTATTTCTTTTGGGGATATTTGCTTTGATATAAGAGTGTTTTGGTTTACAAGCATGTTCCGGGAAACGCACTATGCTCATAAACCAAGGTATTACTGTAAACAGTTGCTCCGTTTGGGGCGATGTGCAAACCCAACGCCTGCGGTTGTGGAAATGCTTCTCGTTCTGAGGATGACTCTCCGGCAAGAGAAAGCGAGGGGGAACGGGTGGACAGGGCTTTGCAACTCACCCTGAGGTAAATCTTCATCTCGCGGCATTCAGAGCTGGCGCCGTTGCGGAGGTGGAGGGTCTCGACCAGGTGGGGCTGCTGGGAGCGCAGGAAGAGCGCCCGCTTCACGCCCCCTTTGTGCTTGAGGCGGTCGAGGTGCAGCTCCACAGTGAACCCTGACCAGGCGAGAAAGAAGAGGGTGCCCGTGAGGAGGCCGTAACACCACAGCCCACACGTGGCCTCTCCCAAGGATCCCGTTCTTAAAACCTGGAGAAGCCGAGGCTCGAACCTGGGACTGATCCTGCAGGTGAAGCAGGATAAGTCCCCAGTTCCCAACTAGCAACGATCCCTTCCGTGACTCATCATTTCGTCTGAAACAGATGCTCTGGGACCTTTAGGCACTGGCAACATCCAGACAGCAACTTCTCACTGGAGCGCTCAGCCCATTTAAAACAGAGGCAAAATGGGCCCAGAGGGACCTCCGAATGCCAGAGGAATTTCTTTCAGAGATCATGCTCGTTAAACCTGAAGAGCTCAGTCTTTGCATGAGCAACCAGTTGCCCAGAGACAAGAGGTGGGCCAGAAACAGCATACAGGCATACCTCAGTTTAAAAATTTAATACGTTCTCTGGGACGTTTCATATTGTGGAAAATTTGTAAACTGGAAACACACGGGGGCACAATGCATCCTGGATATTTTTTCCACAAGGCTTTATGAAAAAAAAATTGTAAACTGAGGTATTTTGGGAAAAAATTCATAAACTGAGGTGTTATTTTCAATGGATTTCCTTTTGTGAACTGAAAATTACATTAACAGAGGTGTTCATAAACCAAGGCACACCTATATATCAATTTATCTACAGAGAAACAAATAAAGAGATAAGACAGACAGACAGGTAAGACAGATAAAAGGACAGACAGACATCCCAAAAGTAATGACAGCTTCTTTTGAGGGGACATGAGAGGCTCCCTTTCACTATGGCCGTTAAGCGGAGGGCGGGGCGGCACGGGAGGGGAAGAGGTGGCTGTTGCAGAAGGCAGCTTCTTGTGTGCTACGGGAGTGGCAAGTGAGGTGGGGTAGGGTCGCCTGGATTTTTATTATTTAATTTTTAACAGGAGCAGTAGCGATGGTGGGAACAGTCCTGCCTTTCAGAGCCCACTGGCACAATCATGGACCTTGTGTATACTTGCAGATCAAAGATAAACAAAAGACACTTTAAAGACTGTCAGGTTTGCACCAGGATTGTAGCCTGCTTCCTCTGACGGAGGGGTTACAATAAACATATACCCAGAATATTAGCTTTAGACAGTATAATCAATCCTTTGAAGGTTCACCCCGTTATAATAATGCATTGTCACTTCGACAATTCACTACCAGTAATTGCCAACAAAATAGTCCCTTGGTCTCCCATTTCTCTTAGTCTGCAGTCCTGCCCTTATATAAACTTTTCAACAAGCAACCCAAAACAAAGGCAGGGGAGGGTGGGGGAGGTGTTGTGGCACTACCACAAGTGACTGCAATTTTATTTTTTGTAAGCTTTTGTAGAGCATCACCCACTGCTTCATACCTATGGGTCTGGACCTGCAGACCAACTCCTGGGCTGTGTTTTAGAGGAAGTGGCTTATAATCCATGGGAACTGACACTCCAGGATATCTGTTAGTCTTAAACAGGCCCCAGTGGTTTTGAAACAAAAACACTACAATATAGTAGCTGGAATCACTCAGAGAAAATTCTAAGTGGTTTATCAGGGTACGTTATGACACAGATACTTTTTTAATATGCCACTACTTTCCTTTGATTTATGAGGAAGGCTAAACTAAGGCTCCATCGCCATGCTTTCCGTATTCCAGTTGTGTGCTCAGGTTCAACAAAAATAGTTGGCTCTGAACCTTTGATGGCCTCCTGGAACTTCAAAGAGTATTTGAAAAAGAGATGGAAAAAGCATGTACTGTAGTGGTCAGCTTAAAAGTCTTGTATGCAGCAAGAGTGTTGAGTATATTTAATGTGCACATTCTAATTGTAATCCTTTTAAAAATCATGTTACCTTTTCTAGCAGGTGGGGATGGGGGCTGATACTGAGAGTGCGTTTTTCCTAACCTGACATTGCATAAGAATGCCTGAAGTGAGATCTGAACTAGGGGTGTCTTAATTTGCAGCTCATTAATCTGTTAGATGACCATCCTGTTGGTAGCTGTAGCCCATGCTTGCTAGCCTTCTGAGACTGTATGCAAACACCCGGTGGCAGCAGTCAGTTTTAACATGCTATGTATTGTATATTGTAAATGGCATGGTGTTGTTGTAAACCACCCAGAGTAGCCTTTGGGCTAGGTGGGTGGTATAAAAATCAAATGAATAAACGAATCCCTCGTGTCCAATAGTGGAGGGGGGAATTTGGAAATGGAGTGCTCCTCATTACAGTATCCACAGCCCCCCCCCACCGCCCCAGCTGTCTAAGAATAATTATATCAAGAACAATAACAGCAGCATCTCCTTTGGTTTTCAAAGACACCCCTCTTCCTCCAATTCATCGCTGGGGGAGAACAAGCAGTAAAATGAAGCGCTGGAGATGACGTTCGTGTTAGATGGATGTTTAAAGGGAGGAAGACTTGGGCAGCGTTGGCCTCACTCTTCCTTCCCAGTGCCCATCATCATCCAGGGCAGCAAGATTAAGAGAAGATGACTGAAGATACTCCATAAAGAGCATCCAAATGCACAGACTCTGTTGAACTCAGAAGAGGGCTTCTTCCAAAGAGGAAGGGCAGGATGGGCAGGGGAAAGTGGACCAGACCACTAGCTGCCAGAGGGGAGCTCCTTAAGGGACATATCACCCGCGGATGCTGTTTCCCTCATCCTGCCCTTGAGTGACTTACCAATGGTATCAGGCACATGCTTCCCAGACGCATTCAGACAAAAGCTCAGGTTGATGCTGTTGAGATGGGAGAAAGAAAGAAGCCATAAGCGACACAGAGAAACCTTTGAAAAGCAGTATGAGCTAGTGAGGCAGAGGGTTAGGCTTGAAGAGAAACACCCAGCATCCAACCCATTGCTCAGTCACAGCTGTATGTGCAATTTCACCAGTCACAAAAGGGGATTTCTCGAAGCTACTTCAAGAGGTTTCTTGAAGAGGCAGCAATGACAGTCAGTCACTTGTGCACAACGGAAGGCTCAAGAGAGACTGCTCCCGCCTGCGAGAGATTAAACTCCGCTTCTACCATTAACCGTTGGGGGTGTGAATATAAGGAAAGCCCTGCTTGAAAAGGCCAGTACCCTGTTCCCACCGCGCACAACCAGATACCTCTCGGATCCAAATGGAAAAGTTAGCTTTTCAATGTGCAACACTCAGAATCCTCTAGAGATGTCTGGCTAGCCAGAGGATTCTGGGTGTGATAACATCTCCAGTTATTGTTCTGGGAAGCCCTTATCCGTGGGCTCGTGGTCTTCCCCCAACTGGTACCGACTGGCAACTGGCAGCTAAAAGTGGAGCCTGAAGCCTGGTCTCTTCTCCTCCACTCAAGAGCTTGTAGGGATGTCGATTTGGCCAGGGACCCCCTACATTCCTGCCAAGCTGAGTCCGAGACAAGGGGGAAGGGGGAGGAACACATTCCCTGTATCTCCACCTAGCCATCCCTTCAGGAGGAAGTTACAGCAGGTTCTGTTTACTTATTTAAATTCATTTAAATTATTTCAATCCTGCCTTTCTTCCTGCCAGAAGGACCCAAGGAGGTTTTCGGCAGAACTGGCTCTACCACAGTTCTACTGGGAGATCATAGGATAGCGAGGAGAAGTCCGTCAGCAAGAGCTGGCAGGACAGGAGGCATTCCAAGATGGCACACACGAAAAGGAAGGGGGGAAAAAAGGCAAACGAGAGAAGTTTCCTTGAGAGACCACTAGGCCAGACTCCCCAGGGCAGCTCTGAGGAAAAGAAAGCAGCTGTCTAGTTCACTGTGGCTCTCTCCTTCCAGCCATATGGTCCCCGAGAGGTCAGGAGCCGACTATAATCACCCAATTCATTCACAGGCTAGGCAGGCAGCCAGGATCATGGACTCTCCCTCCAAATCGCCACGTCCCCCTGTTGCGGGGCAACCAAAAAACTCTGTATAAATATAAGCCCCCTCCACCCCGGTCACAGCCAAGGAGGCAAGCAGAGCCTGTGCCTTGTTCTAAGCAAATCTGGAAGACACATGGCTGGTCTGAATGCTCTGTTTAATCACACGGAGACTGCCTGAAAACAGTCTCCATGTGATCGATTACTCCACCGTTGCCATTAAATGCCACAACGCACTCCTGACTCCTTGTTCCTCATTTGTGCAGAGGGCAAATAAGGCTAGGCTAGGCATGCAGGCATTCTCTCAGCAATGGAGGCTGCGGTTTGTTGGAATTGTACTCCAAAACATTTCCTGGGCTTCGGGCTGCCGACTCCTGAAACGGGGAGTTTGTTCATGGAGCAACCGAAAGGAGGAACCCTCGTCCTCCGCTGTTTTGGAGGTTGTTGAAGAGTCGTGGTTCACCCAAGGAGCTCCTGGAGCTGGAACAGCGTAAACGGGTCGAAACAGACCTCCAGAAGCAACTCAGGGAAAGACTTAAGAATGGGTTGTACAGCCGGATCTTCCCACATGGCTTCTCCTTCTCCCGAGCGCCACTCACCAAGCGACCGGCGTTCCGGTGCCCTCCAGGATGCAAGCGCGCTCCTCAGGGTTGAACATGGTGGGGAAAATGCTGAGGGTGGCACTCGCGTGAACGATGGGGCGGCCCCTGGAGAGGGAGACAAAAAGGAAGGCAAAGGGGGATGAAAGAGGGATGGCCTTAGAGGCAAGGACTTAGGTTGGGAACAGGAAAAGAACCGTTTGGCCGAAATCATCAGGCAAAGTCGTTAAAAGGTGCACTTCAGCCAGAAAACCTTCACACCCCTCCTGCGTAGACAGAATCCCCAAGCATGGAAAAAAAAGCTCAGCTCTCAGCTCTGGGAGAGCTGGGAGAGTAAGAACTGACAAAAGAAAATATTTTTTCACCCAGCGCGTTGTTAGTCTGTGGAACTCCCTGCCACAGGATGTGGTGATGGCATCTGGCCTCGATGCCTTCAAAAGGGGACTGGACAGATTCCTGGAGGAAAAATCCATCACAGGTTACAAACCATGATGGAGATGTGTAATCTCCAGTCTTAAAACCGGGGTACTTCAAGGGCCAGATGCCAGGGAGTGATATCACGAAACAGATATCTAGTCTCGTGCACTCCCAGACGCATCTGGTGGGGTCACTGTGAGATACAGGAAGCTAGACTAGATGGGCCGTTGGCCTGATCCAGCGTGGCTCTTCTTATGTTCTTATGTAAAGAGCCCTGCTGCAACAGGTCTAAGGTCGACCTCAGCTGGAACTTGGTTGACACACAGCTCCGCCAGCTGCCTCCGAGAAGCCCAGAAGCAGGATGCGGCTCCAACACCCACCCAGGCCAGCCCTCCTTCCATTTGGGGTTACCCAGCTGTACTCCAAGCATACATCCTCTGGTGCTGGAGAAATTATATAAGCTTCATGCCAGGAGCCTCTGGTATCTCCCCCACATTCCTTTCCTCCAGTGGAAGCCACTCAAGTGGGTGACTATGCCCTCCTGTTCCTCTGTTTGCAACTTCCACAGTTTAATGATGCCATGTTTCAAAAACGACTGCACTTTTATTTCTCTGTCGTGAAATGCCCATCACTCAACTTTAAAGGGACCCAAGTGCTAGTATTATGCCAAAAGGGGGAAAAATACTTTACTTGTCATATCAGGCATAATTTTATATACCTCCTCTCTTGTCTCTCAAGAGTTCGGAGGGAAGTCCAAGCTCTCTCACGATAAGCCCATGGAAAGAGCAGAAGACCTTCCCTTATGCTTCCACAGAAGCGCCATCTTCTCAGGAGTGAATGTCACTTGGCTGAGGTATCAGCCTTCAGAAGAAGGCTTCCTAAGAGCAGCCAACGTGGTTGGAGCAAATCAGCCGCCGCCACCTTCTCAGAGTCCAGAGGGGCACATGAGGCAGCAGAGGTCAAACACACGAGTCGAGAGGGTGTCTGGTAAATCCACGCGATAGCTGTTTACTCGCTGGTGACCCCGACTTTTCAGGGACGTGGGATGTTTAGAAAAAGAGAGAGGCGTCCACAATGCTTCCTGGCTCAACTGACATTTTTACACTTGTTGACTGCCCGACTTTCCCTCAGGAACTTTGGGTGGTATACAACAAATTGCCAAATAAACAACTTGACCAAGAAACCACCCCAACAATAAATCAATAGGAAAACAAAAACCAAAACAACAAACGACCATGTAACAAACAAAGGACCGGCAAGAAAGGGCTGAGACAAACAATAACAACCAACTAATAAACAAACGAATACCGAAAGTGATCATTGAAAGCTTTCCCTGAAGAGCCAGGACTTTTAAAGCAATCCTGAAGGCCAGTAGTGACTCAGGCAGCCTTAGCTCTGACAGCAGTCTATTCCACAGTGCCGGGGTGGCCACTGAGAAGGTCTGATTCTGGGGAGAGACCCATCCAGCCCCCCTCGGGGTGGCCACCCGGAACAAACAGGAGAGCGAGGGTCTGGTTGATCAGGACGAAGCTGAGCTCGGAGACTAATCCAAAAAGCTGACCCCCAGACTAATCCAAAAGATAAGGAGCTATATCTACCACCCATTAAGTGTGATACGTCAGAACATTCAAGCAAGTACAGCTACCTCTCCCAACAATGGAGGCCTGTTCCTACGGCGAAGTCATGGAGTGAATTGGTTGTTAAGTGAGGAGCTTTAGATGTGGGCAGCGTGAGGCTGCCCTCTGCAGGGAAGCCAAAGTAGGGAGGCTCTCCGGGAGGCCACGGGAGAAGCAGGAGGTGTGGGGGGGGGGGGAAAGAGAGGTGGAGGTGGCTGACACTCTGCCCCACATGGGCTATTCTTTCAGCAACATCCTATTGGATCATCCTAATGGATCACAGGTGGGTGGGGGAGATGCTATATAGCCCTGCTTCCTCCCCTCTGAGCTGCTGACAAGGTAGGCGAAGGCAAGCAGAAGCTGTAAAGATCAATGGCACCAATATATTTCCCCAGGAAAGTCGATCAAATGGGACTGGGGAGGGGATGGGGGAAGTAATGAGAAAGAGAAAGAGAGAATGAGCCCTGCAAATGGGTTCACCACCTCATCTGTTTCCTGGAATCCTCGGTCTCCTTTCCCATGATAAGTGAAGGAGGTCTGTCTACATTTTGCTACTTCAGCCTGACAGATCAGTGCTTACCTGTAAACCATGGCAGTGTCCACTCCAAAAGCCCCCACAATCAGATCTGCAGGAGAGAAAGAGATCGCCTTTGAATCTTACCAGACAAGAAACCAAAGAAACAAAAAAGGGGGTTTTAATACAATTTTTAGGGATTGATTTTTTTATAGGGGGGAAAGCACCTTGAAGCTATATTCTGGCCTCCACCAGCAAGTATATGAATCCTGGATAACTATTCACTTCCCAGTGATTACAGGGAACGTCAGCACATGTTCAGAGACTTGTTTTAAAAATCAAATTGCACTTTCATATGAGATTGGCCTCGCTGCCAGATGGGTGGTATAAAAAATCCAATAAAAAAATAAATAAATAAATAGTCTTTAACTGACCCCCGCCCCCAAGGAACAGAACTACAAAAATAGCTCAGAAATAAAATCCTCCTGTGCCCCTCAACAGAGGTAGACACAGAAGTGAAACCCTGACTAGGCTGGGAACAAAAAATATTCTTCTAGTATTGCCTCTGGAACATAAGGAACGGGGATTCCCTACACTGCAGTGTTCTGTTGCACTGATACACACAGCATTTGGAGCTCACTCCAAATGCTGTGTGGCCACACAACTGCACACAGTTAACACATTGCTTTTCAGAACCACAATGAAACCTGTAAGAGTTCACCCGCTCTTCTTTTCATGTTCTCTTTAAACGAGATAATGCCAAGGACAGAGTCTGAAACTGCATGAACATCAACCACGTACTCTTGCCCAGTAAGCGACAGCACCTCTGTTTTGTTATATCTACCGCCTGCGCATTTGTGACCGTTGTCCTCACCTGGGTAGCCATTTCCATCCAGGTCTTTGGCCCCACGCAAAGCAAAGCCGAAAAAGTCTGGCATCTGGCTAGCAGGCCACTGGCCTTGCAACACCTGGGAAGGTTTCGGGTGCAGTCCGTCGCGCCGGCCGTTGTACACGTAGACGACGCCTTGTTGGGCCTTGCCCCCAAAGGGTGCTCCAATGGCCACATCTGGAAGGAGACGCAACAGGGTGAGTTAATTATAGTCTTCATACAGTCGCTTCTTCTGCACAATGATTCAACAGGAGCCGGAATCAGCTGAGTAGTTAAAAAGAACTCAAGAGGACGGCTCGATGTCATACAAAGAGGTTTATAAAGGAACAACAATGGGGACTGCAACAGAGACACAGAAGTATGAGGTCCCACCCAAGGAATATTTCAGCCACCTTTCCCACAACTGGTAAAGGCAACACGCCACATGCTTCTGTGGCTTGCAACAGATTGCTTAAGCTTGGTTCAGACACCAAAGACATTTACCACAGTTCAAGACACATTATCATGGTTCACATGCTAAAGGTAAAGGTCCCCCCCCCCCGCACTGCACTTGCGTGGTAGTCATGTCTGCCTTATCTGCCAGCAGAGGGCAGCAACATCCAGGACTTGGCAGTTACATTCAAGTTACATTCAAAAGGTCTTCCTTCTGAATTAATGAATTCATGCATTGTCCCCCCACCCCACCCCAACCCCCAAGTCTGTGCCAATGTGGATTCCACACCCTACATTATCCATAAACACATACTGGAATGGCAGACGGGAAAAACACACACAGAGAGGCCAGGTTCTCTGCCTCTGTGCAAAAGGAAGGCTAAAGCAGCAAAATCTGGGTGGGCTGGTTCCTGCATAGCCGCCAGGGCAGCCATACGATGTTTAGCAATGGATCCAATAAAACGGCATTGTTGCAAGTACGATCTGTAGTATGAGCCACGGGGAGGGAAATGCTGTTTTGTTCCTCATCTACGCAACTCTTAGAAAGGGACATCAGTCTAAAAACGTTGAAATGAGATTCTTCTGCAGTGTCTCAGCATCCAATGTGGTGAGACTGTTCTTCAGCCACAGTTTGTGCCCACATCTAGCAGTCAGCGCACAGGCCGATTGCTGCCTCTCTATGCAAGATGCTGCTCTTGGTTACCTCTTTTCCAGGAGGCATATCCCTACAGAGAACCTGAGAGATGCACTTCTGCGTGAGTGTACATGAAGTGCATTCCCAGTGTTAACACCTCAACCGCAACATGTGTCTGTGGGTATTTGTACACAACCCCTAAACTCTGCAGCAAATGGCTGCCAGCTCCGGAGCTTACAATTGTTTCCCCACCAGCTCCGGAGTTTGCAGGAAATTAAGTGCGACCACGCCCACCTAAGCGAATCCCAGTGCACTTTTCAGGTACCTGCTCTAGGAGGGTGAAAATCCCCAGGTCCGGATTTAATCTGGTGAGTGCGGGGCTCTCCTCGCTTCTGTTTTTTTTTCTTTTGCCTCCCGCCCCTTTAAGAGAAGGGGCGGAAGGCAAAAAAAAACAAACAAACAGAAGAGAAGGAATCAGGACGGGCAGCTTCGGAGGTGAGCCTGCATTTTTTCCTCTCTCTTTTAATCCCTCCCCTCATGAAGACAGAAGCAAGGAAGTGCGGAGGGGTGGGGATGCAGGAAGAGCAACAAGCCCCCAAGATCTCTGGTCCGAGTTTAAGTGGCCAGCGGATCTTAGGGGTCGTGTGAAAAGGCCTTGAGAGATGCACTTCTGTGTGAGTGTACATGAAGTGCATTCCCAGTGTTTACACCTCAACCGCAACATGTGTCTGTGTGTGTGGGGGGGGGGACCCAAGCGCTCCGCATGCTGTTGGGACTCCCAACTCGCCTAATCACTAGCTAACTGGTTTGGAAGTCCAGCAACGGCTGGATGGGCAGCGGCTCCTTGCCCTTATGGTGAAAAGAAAGTCCAAAAACCCTGTTTGACTTGGAAGAGGGAGCTGGCCCCCGCGTCTCCGTTGCATTGCGAAAGAAGAGAAGGCTAGAACTAATGAGCTGACTGGTGACCTATCACACTAAAATTACAAGGCACTCCACAAGAAACTGTCCTAAAGGACATTCATCTTTTGCAAGAGAACTACGAGGAGTTTTCTCTTCTGCAGGCATGCGTACATCCTCTGCTAACCGCAGATCCATTCTGAGTCATGGCTGTCCTCCTCTTTTCTCCCCATTATTCCAACATCCCATCCAAAACACACACACACACACACACACACACACACCGTACCATTATAGCCATCCTGGTTCAGGTCTCCTAGTGGGGCAATAGCACTGCTAAAGCGGCCAAACTCCTGGTGACCGGTCAGTACGGCTGAGGGGCTGGACTCCATGCCGTACGGCTTCTGCAAGTAGATGTAGACCCTGCCCACTTCTTGGACGCGGCCATCTTCTGTTTTCTCCATAAACAAGGGGGCACCAATTAGCAAATCGTCTAGGCTGGAGGGCAGGAGGGGAAAAGAGGGCAAGTTTTATTTATTTTATTTTATTTTATTTTATTTTATTTACAAGATTTTTTTAGCCGCCCCACTACCAAGAGGCCAGTCTAGCAATGCCTGGATGGGCAGCGGCTCCTTGTCCTTATGGCGAAAAACCAGAAGGAAAACCCGCCACCGCCATCCCCGAAGCAAAAAAGAAGCACAGCTCATTCTTGAGATTGGGAAATCAACAGCATTGGCTGGTAATGGGTAAGAAACAAGTCCCGGATCTGCTTCTGGAACCCTGTTTTGAGTGGTTCCTTGGAGGTTTCCCTCTCCAGTTCTTGCGTCCGAGATGGTACGCACACTCACATTTATCAAACCTCAACAAGCCAAATCTTAACTCAGCAACTTCTGCCCCTGAGAGAAGGACTGCTCCCTCCTCCCTCCCTGCGCTACGTTAGCTGCTGTCTGGGTTTCCCCCTCCTTGACACTCACCCATCGCTGTTGATATCAGTGGCGGCCACGGCATACCCAAAATAGGACGCCATCTGTTGAAGAAAAATGATAGACAGCAGTCAGGCTAAGAATGCCCGCCTGGGACAGGCAGTCTAGAGTCAGAGGTGGGCTTTGATGTCCTCAAGACCAATTCATCTCTGACCCATTCTTATTACACTAGCTGAGCACCTCCATATGATTCCTTACTTCCCACTACTTAAAACACAGGGAACTAGACTTGAAGGTAGGACGGGATGCTCTGAACGATCCATGTGTTCAAAAAAGAAATGCAACTTATCAATCAAGCTCTGCACCCCGAAAAGAAGGATTCAGCAGCTTGTAAGACACTATTTACAGACGTGGTGAGAAATGGCATGCCCTTTTTTATTTTGCTGTTTTAAAGGGGAAAAAATACCCTGATTGAGGTGGAGTAAGGAGCTATGCAGAAAATGAAAGTGACAAGTCTCCAGTCCCTGGAAAGCCTTCTCAGATACATCTCAGGCTTTAGAGCTATCTGCCTGGACTGCTCACACATATTTCAACAAGCATATGCTTGCAGCCGTTAACCGCTAAGAAATGTGCTTTTATCTAAAGGAAAATTCAGTTTTAGGCTTAGAATTCATCTCCGAATACCGTATTTTGCACATCTGCCTTAACGTTACAGAACTGTGACATGGGCACCATCCTGTTGATAGGCCTCAGGTAAGTTAATTTCTGGGGACAGCAAATGTAGCAAGAAGGCACACGGGTGTTCTGCTCAGCAAACCCACCCTTCCTCTTTTCTTTCTGCTGCATCAATTCCTGAAATGAATCTCGAGCTTTAGGCCTGCCCTGGCTTGGACTGAAAACCTTAATACAGCAAGGGGAAGGCAAAGGATTTTGGCTGGAGGGTTGTGTGTGTGTGTGGGGGGGTGT
>JAHTLZ010003468.1:9013303-9055246 GCA_023846285.1 Phrynocephalus versicolor | reverse complement strand
AAAGAAAGAAAGAAAGAAAGAAAGAAAGAAAGAAAGAAAGAAAGAAAGAAAAGAAAAGAAAAGAAAGAAAGAAAGAAGCATAGCACCCTACAGTCTTTTAGACATTTCCAAACTGCTTGGGGGTCATTTTTGGGGAAAACATTGGGACAGAAATAAAGAAAACAAATGATTTTTTTTTAAAAAAAATACTGCCTATATTTTCAGGTAGGCTTGAAAATACAATAAATATTGAGCATGTTTTCTCAGGTGGGCTCAGAACTCACCTTTGTGAATTCAGCACTAAATCCACTTTGACAGTAGCCTTGCCCACGGGCTGAGTTCAGGTCTGACAGAGAGGTAGGAAAGAGAAATGTAGAGATGCTTCAACTAACTGCAGTACAGAACCACATGGATGCAAGAGATAATTCGAGTTAAACTCTGTAGAACACGGCAGTCAAATTACACTGTGATCAGAATCCTGCCGGTAATTTAACATATGGTATATAAAAGGAAAGTTGTGCAAGCTGCAACAGTGAACTGTTGATAATTATTGAGGTGCTAGTGGCACTCCTGGTCATATGAGACACTGCCGGAACACAACTGGCATCTCATTAATTGGCAGTTATTCACCACTGTGACTGGCATTCATTTACTTCTGTGTGTGCAATTCAGCAGGATTCTGGATGTTGATAAAATCCATTGGGAGTTTTTGAATCTGATGTAATAAACTTTTTAAAATTTACACACTATGCTTACATGTTCCTTACATTTGCATAATAAACAAATATTGCTGCAGCTCAGACTCGATTCCTATGACTCATCCTTAAGACAGAGAATGGCTTGTTCTAAAGAGAGAAGGTTATACAACAAAAAGAGGTACAAAACCTTCAGACTCACTTCTAATTACTTTCCCTTGCATCGCATGGTTCCCCCCTCTCCAGTGCTTTTGGCTTCATTACCTGAACGGCAAGGTGCGTATTCCACAAACTTGGTAAAGTTGTTGACCGAGAGGTAACACGTGCCCACGACCTCTCGCTCAGGCTCGTCCTTGTTGGTTCGCCAGCTGTAAAGAGGGGCACAGGCCTAGAGGAGGGAGATTGTCCTGGTGAGAAAGGCACAGCCTGCAAGAAGTTAACTGAACTGCGCCTATAGATGACGCGAGATCAGCTCCCCGGGACTTCGAGACCAAACTGCGTGTCTCGTGAGGCAGGCTGCCAGCTAAGAGAGGCCCGACCTTCAGAAAAATCACCATCCTGCCATCTCTCACTTCCTTTTCCAGCATCTTAAGAGCTGCTGGATTGTTCAGTGACTGAAGTTTCTGGCTGTGGCACCAGAGGTTGGGAGTTCGATTTGTCCAAAATGACTCCTAAAGAAGGGCTGCTGTCGATGCACAAAGGGTCCCTTCCAGCTCTGCGAATCAAAGCTGGTTGTTGTTGTGGTTGTCAATACAGTACTAGAGGATTTCATAATAAAAAGCATCCCTTTGCCCATCACCGACATCATCATGATATTCCAAAATCAAATCAAACTCAAGTCTGGGAGGAAATTAATAGTAGATCCAATCAATTTTTCTTTGCTCATTCCTGCCTTTTAAAAGATGCTTGTCTATATCTTTGAGAAAGCTCCATGAGATTCTGCTCTGTGCCTCTATTTCAAGACTGCACTGGCGTGTCACAAAGTTTTATGACACAACTTGATGCAGTGTTGCAGTAACACTTAAACAATGGGTTACTTGGACTCCTAGGGTGTTTCCAGCCATGTGCTATAACTACAGCAGTTAGTGAGCAGGAAAAAACACTGGAGCCATCCAGGTCTCTTACTTGGCAATCTGGTGTCACTTTTAGGAAGTTCCAATTCAACCAATGGGCACTCACTGTAAAATATGACTCACAAAGGTGAGTTCATTAGATCTTCAGCACTAATAGAAAATTGGGCATTTTCACTTCCTAATTGAGAGAATCTGGTTCCCACATTGCCAGTGCAGAGGCATTATTAGTCCTTATTGTGAAACAGAAAAAATGTTTTTGTTCCGTTCCGTTTCATTCCCCCGTGTTTCGTTTCGTATCATAACAATGTTTTTCAACAAAAATGTCATTACTTACGAAACAAAACTAAACTAAATGAATCATCCATGGCACCAGCGCTCTAGCTGGTGTGGTGGGACATTCAAAAGCCTCCTCCCTAACGCCTCCCAGCTGATTTTGACAACTCGATCCCAGCTGGGAGGCAGGGCGGTAGGAGGAAAGGAGCAGGTAGGCAGAGGTAAATTCCCTGCTTGACTACTCATTTCTTCCCTGCCACCCTCTCCTCCTGGGGGAGGGGGTGTTTGGACAGGGAGTGCTGTGGGAAGTAGGTCCAGCCCCCAGTGCCCATAGCCCTCCCTGTCCCGAAAACCACTCTGGGAGGAGAGAGGAGCATGGGAGAAGAAAGGAGGCAGATGTAAATTCAAACAGAGCTTCAATTTAGTGCTCCTTCCTTCCTTCTTTCTTGTGATTCCCGCCTCCCAGCTGGGGCTTTTTGACAGGACAGGGTATGGAGAGGGGTGGCACCCCCCCACACACCCCAACCTATCAAAAAGTCCCAGCTGGGAAGCGGGGAGGGAGGGGCGAAACGCAGAAAGGAGCAGTGAAGAAAAAAACTTTTCACCCCCACCCCGTCTACCTTCTGGGGCTTTTTGACAGGTTGCAGGGTCCCCTCTCCAACCCCTGACCTGTCAAAAAGCCCCAGCTGGGACGCAGGGGGAGAGGCAAAAGGCAGAAAGGAGCAGGGTTTTTTCCTCGCTGCTCCTGTGCTGGGAGTATGGAGGCAATTAGGAAGTTAATACCATAGAGTTAACTCCCTGATACTTACATGTTCCAGGCACACTTTGCCAATTAACTACCCCCAGCCCCTTTAGAGCTTCATAACTAAATCCCCTTACCCCCAAATCTTTCCAGATTTCATGGGGTTTCTTAAAATTATATCAGGAAGGTACTCCTGCTACTTTGGAGCCCCAAAGTAAGTAAATTTTGATTGCATATTTTAAAAATACTTTTTGAGTGCACATTTTAAAAAAATGCACTCAAAATTACTTACTTTGGGGCACCAAAGTAGCAGGGGTACCTTCAGAAAGTGATTTTAGAGAACCCCCTGAAATTTGGAATCTTTGGGGGTAAGGGGGCTGAGTTATGAAGCTCCAAAGGGGGTGCCCCTAGGAAAAAACCTTCTAATTGGAATCATGTGAGAAGCAGGGGCAGCGCTATTGCTAGCCTGATCGGCTTCCAATTCCAATTAGAAGGTTTTTTCCTAAGGGCACCCCCTTTGGAGCTTCATAACTCAGCTCCCTGACTCTCACATCTTTCCAAATTTCGGGGGCTTTTAGGGAAGAGCTTGAGGAAGCTCCCCTGCCATTTCCTCTACAATGAATCGTTTCATTCTAGATGGAAAAAAATGGTGTTTCATTTCGTTTGTAACGTAATGCTGCTTCCCCATTTCGTTTTGTTTCATTGCTTTAGCTAATGAAACGACAAAACAGCATGTCATTTTTTGTTCTTATTAGTCAAGTTGTAGGAAATATACTATTTGGGGGCACTTTCTTCAGCCCTCTAAAGCTCATCCATGAGTTCTCAAGATCACACACTACAGAGGAGTTCAGCATTTGAAAGATACAGCCAAGAGCAAAGGAAAAGCGACCCATGGCTGTACTTTCACCATGGCAGAACAATCAATTGTTACCTTAGGTCCCTTTGCACATTAAAGTTGATGGCACAACTCAAGGCTTACCAAGATAGAGCTGCCATGTGATCGCACGGTGGCTCCAAACCACTGCAAAGATTTGAACTCCATCTGCTCCATTGTCCCATTCAAATATTCTGTCCGGGATCCTGGGGAGAGGGAGAAAACACTCACAGATCTGGATGAGAATCCCCCAGATGATGCTTCTCCCTACTCTACCAGGATATGCCACTGACGGAAAATGGATCGATCCTTCTGTATGCAGAAATGATGTTGTCACTATTTATTTATTTATTTATTATTTATTTATTTTTAACTCTTGTATACCGCCCTATTCACCACAATGGGGACTCAGGGCGGTTAACTATTAACTGCAGCCGCTCAAACACAAGTGCCAGTGATTGTGAACTGCACAATGGACCCTTGCTTAAAAAACTGTCTCCTGATAGCCTCCACGGACTGAAACTTGTTTGAAGGCACACTTCTTTCAGCACACGGGATGCTGGGCACGGATCAGAGGCACATTCAAAAGCTCTGCTGATTGCTGAGTGTGGGAAAGCTACTTTTTTTAAAAAACTAAAACTCCCAGAGTCCTTCAGCTGACTTGAACGATGAAAATCACAATAGTTGGGTGATTCTCTAATAGGGTCTCCCTGATTCTCCTCCATCTACTGGGAGAGAAGTATTTCTGACTGGCAATACATTTCACAAGGATCTCCTGTCAACACAAGAATCTCCTGGTGCTACCTTCACAAACTCTGTTGTACCTTTGATCCGTTTATAGCCCAGATCTCTCTATACCCTCTTTGACTTCCTTGTGCAACATCACCCCTGCTATTTCCTTGCACACTTTCTCAGTCCTCCACCTCTTTGCTGCCTGCTTTCCCATAATGTGGCCCATTACCCTGATTGGTAATTTCCAAAAGGCATGCCAGGTCACAATGGAGCTCTACAGTGGTACATCTGATACTGGTGAACAATAGTACATCTGATACCATGAATAAGACACTACAGCGGTGCCTCTACTTACAAGAATTTGACATAGCAGAGGAAAACCATTGGCATTTTAACTGCTGCCTTACAAATTTTAGATGCGGTCTGCTGTACTTATAATTTTTTATTTTATTTTTTATTTTTAGATACGGCTGCTCTACTTACAAGTTGTTCGACTTATGAGCATGCGTTTGGAATGGATTAAACTCATAAGTAGAGGCATCACTGTAATTCTATAATTAAAAGTGGCTGGTGGTTTAAGGTAGGCACAGAGCAGGAATGCAGAATGCTAAACCTCTGCACAAAGCACTCACTGGTCTTTGTTTTGCCTCCTTCTAGACAGCTCAAGCCAAGAGAGAGCGGCCACGGGATCGCTCCATGGTTCCACAGAAGATCATTCAGCCACTGTGAACTGCCTGCCTTTTGGAGAAGGTTTGCCCTTCACATCCTTGCAATGGCTGGTTGCAATCAGAAGACAAGTCCAGATCATCAGCTCGGGAAGGAAATGTAATCAAACATATTTCAAAAAAGAGCGCAACTCTTGGGATATGGGCCTCTACTTTTAATCCAGAAGGACGGGTGAGGGGAAGTGCTTCTCGTGCAAGGGGTTGATGAAGTGCTGGCCTAGATCCGAGGCTAGAAATTGCTGCTTTTGGTTTTAATCCAGACCAGAAGAAGGCCTGCCAGCCCACAGGCTCTGCTCCCGACAGGGCCACTAATAGCCCAGCAGCACAATAGCAAAGCCACAGTTCCACGAGAGACTGCAACACATCCTGGGATTTTGCAGAAAGGAAGGGTCTACTTACTTGACTCCCCTAATCTCATTTATTACTGAATTCTAAAAAGGTATGCTAGAAAGGGTGTAAGCCAGAAAAAGGACCACAGCCTATTTCTGGAATCTTCAGATTCCCCCCGTTTTCTTTCTCTAAAGGATGATGCCAAAATTAAAACATGATTCCACGTGAATCTCCCTCGCATGCCAATCTTCTCATTTGAGTTCACATCAGTGGCCAGAAAAATCAACAATCTTTGCCATTTCAGAAACGACACGAACAATACTTCAGAAATTCCTTTTTTGTTTACTTAAGGGGAGAAAATATTTCATAACACAGCATTATCTTCCATTTTCCGCCCCCCCCCCAAAAAAAAATTCCCATTGTTGTTACTGAGCAGGGAAGGAGGGATGAAACTAGAAGGAGAACACAGGAGAACAACAGTAAGTGCCTGTTAATAAATATGTTTAGGTCTTCCAACCCAGTTATCATACTCTAAAGGTTTTTCAATCTATGACCCCTAAAGGATTACCTAGAGGTGTCCAAACTAGGCTCTCCAGATGTTTTGGACCACAACTCTCAGAATTCCAAGCCTGTACTGCCAATGCCAAAGGACTGTGGTAGTTGTGGTCCAGAACATCTGGAGGGCCGAAGTTTGGACACCAGTAGTTTGAAAAGTTACTTTTCAAAATTATATACAACAATAATTCTGAGAGCCAAAGCAACAGCTTATTTTTCGTTGAAATTACTAATTTAAGTAATAATTAACTCTTCATTTGTGTACAAAAGGGACCAATCAGTAACAATATCTTTTGAGGAAAGCCATTAACAATCATGACTGAGTCCATGGATGTCATTTTTAAAATTGATTGTTTTCAACATTTTATGTGTTTTTAATTACAGTGATACCTTGAGATACAATTGCCTCAAGTCACAATAAAATTCTGTGGAGATTGTATGCACTGACTTTTGAAAATTTAACCAGGTTTTTTTTTTCAGATATCAAAAAAGTATCCGCATGGTGCCTGGGAGGTTTATAAGGCCGTCCCCATGCATCCAGGAGTCTGTGGATATTTTAATATATTTTAATTAATATTTTTAATTCTATTATTTTTTAATACTGTGGGCTGCCTTGAGTCTCCTTAATTGGGACAAAGGCGACCTATATATAAGACAAATAAAATAAGAAGATCAACAAGTTATTTCCAAGCTATGGTATGCTGTAGTTCTTGACAAAGAATATAAGTGATAGTAGGCTAGCCTCCTGATCACTACTGATCTCTGTCTACAATATTTGGCTCAAAGGTAGAGTGAGCTATGCCCAACATCTGAACAGCAAATTGCATCTCCTCAAGACCTCTATTCTGCACCTCTCTTTTGGAAATGCCTGTGACCAGAAATGGTCATTTTAAGTTTCATGGTACTCTGAGGGACATTCTATTTAACATTTAACATTTCTATTTAAGAGCCATGCTGGATCAGGCCAAGGGCCCATCTAGTTCAGCTTCCTGTACCTCAAACTGGCCCCGCTAAATGCCTCTGGGAGCGCACTAGACTAGATATCTGTCTCCTGATACCACTCCCCTGCATCTGGCCCTTGAAATACCCCGGTTTTAAGCCTGGAGATTACACATACCCATCATGGCTTGTACCCTGTGATGGACTTTTCCTCCAGGAATCTGTCCAATCCCCTTTTGAAGGCTTCCAGGCCAGATGCCATCACCACCTCATGTGGCAGGGAGTTCCACAGACAGTGGTTCCCAACCATGGGTAACCCAGGTGCTCTTGGACTGCAATTCCCAGAAGCATTTACCACCAGCTGTGCTGGCTGGCATCTCTGGGAGTTGCAGTACAAGAATATCTGGGCTACTCAAGACTGGGCACAAGTTTATCAGGGGCACTACGAGAAATTTAAGTGCCGCCTCTCAGGCTCAGCTGTAAGGTGCTGCAGATAAACCCACTCACACAGAAGGCCACCAACCAAAGGGCATTTTTCCCAAGAGCTCCTCAAACCTATAGCTGGTATTTATTATGAACTAGAAGTGACTCTGAATTCCTGTGGGACAATTACCAAGTCAACGCATGGTAGCCGAGGCTGACCAAGTTACTCTGCCACCAGAAGCAAAAACGCCCATGGGTGCAAAAATACTATATAAATGACCTAAACAAGGATCTATTGACCTTTCGTGCCACACAAAACCTACTGCCCGTGGCAGCCACCTCACTTAGCCTAATGATAGGGCTGCCTCTCTGTTGCTCTCGTTCAATGAGGGGATGATACAAGATGAAAGCCAGGATTGATAGATTTAATGAGATACAGGATAAAGGAAAAGCGCAAAAGCCAGGGCAAGAATATATATGCATTTTGGAAGGGATGAAAGGTTAATTAAAAGATAAATGGAATGTTGTTGTAAAAGAAAAAAAAGTATTGCATTAACGTATGGTCCCTGGGGTAGATAGTGCACCATTGTTTTGTCTTTTCATTCTATGTAAGACTTTTGGTTTTTTAAAATAAATTTTAAAAAAATTAAACCTATTAAATGGTAGATAACACATTTCTTTAAAAGTTGGACTGTTTTTTCCCTTTACCTAATGTGTTTCCAAATTTTCCTTCTGCTTTGTTCAATATGTACATTCCATTCTGTTTATATTCTTTAATAGGAGTCTCTTCTCTCCAAAGGTGACACAAGGTCCAAATGATGAATGAAATTATATTTTTCAAAATTTCCAAAGTAGAAGCTGTTATTGATTTACTTGTTTGTTTCTGAGTGTGTATACATTCAGATGTGCGTGATTTATATTTTAAAACTTGAAAAACAACAACAACCAATGAACCCAACAAACTTCTACATCCTCTTTGGGGGGGGGGATTCTCTTTCATTTTGATCAATTTTACTAGGAAAGAACAAATTTCAGTCTAAGGCTTGCTTCCAGAATTCTGAACACAAGTTGTCATAACAAAGGTTCTGTGTTCTGTTTTGCTCTGCAAAAGACAGCCTAAATGTTACTGGTCACCTGAAACCAAGTTCCCCTGCTTCAAACTACACAGAAACAGCTTCCTGGGGTGGGGGGTGGGGGTGTCCTGTTCTGCTCTCAGACTGGAATGTGATCTCTGTTCTCAGCGGAGGCAAAGGAAACTCTCTTTGGCTGGGCTCCACTGGGTACTCTCCAAGCCAAGTCTACTGCCATGCGCCAAGGCAGGGAAATCCAAGGCCAGGCCAGCCGGCCAAAGGTCTGGGCCTTCCTCAGCCATGATGGAGAGGAAAACATTGGAGCCCTTCCATCTCCCACCACACAGAAGGCACGAGGCCTGAACGAGCAACTGTTGTTTTTACATCATAATAGGACAGTCTCTTGGTTCAAGATTTATTTGTGCTGTCCTTCTATTTTTACTTCACTCTTTCTCTCCCTAATATGTGGTGTGTGTGTTTTAATGCACCATTTATCTTGTCCCCTATAACAACTCTGCAAGGTAGGCTGAGAATGGCTAACCAGAGAGAGAGAGAGAGAGAGAGAGAGAGAGAGAGAGATGGAAGCATCAGATGCCAGAAATTTTGTTTCATCCCCCACAACTAAGAAAGGCACAATAAAGGCCTACGATAAGGTTCCCCATGGTATTCTTGCTATGAAGTTAGTAGAAAGTGGGATAGATAGTGCTACTGTTAGGTGCATTTGTAATTGGTTGACTGATCGCACCCAAAGGGTGACCATAAATGGCCTCTCTTCAGCTTGGAGAGACGTGACCAGTGGGGTGCCCCAGGGTTCTGTTCTGGGTCCAGTGCTGTTCAATATCTTTATTAATGACTTGGAGAAAGGAATAGAGAGTATGCTAATTAAATTTGCAGATGATACCAAACTGGGAGGGGTTGCTAATTCCCTAGTGGATAGGATGAAAATCCAAAAGGACCTTGACAGATTAGAATGCTGGGCCAAAGCTAACGGAATGGATTTCAACAGAGGGAAATGTAGGGTGCTACATCTAGGTAAAAAGAATGAGTTGCACAGATATAGGATGGGGAACACTTGGCTGGAGAATAGTACCTGTGAAAGGGATCTGGGAGTCTTGGTGGACCACAAGTTGAACATGAGTCAGCAGTGTGATGTGGCGGCCAGGAAAGCCAATGCAATTCTTGGTTGCATCAACAGAACCATAGTGTCTAGATCAAGGGAAGTGATAGTACCACTCTATTCTGCTCTGGTCAGACCCCACCTGGAGTACTGTGTCCAGTTCTGTGTGCCTCAGTTTAAATAGGATGTTGACAACCTCGAGCGGGTGCAGAGGAGGGCGACCAGGATGGTTGAGGGTCTGGAGGAAATGTCTTATGAGGAACGCCTTAGGGAACTGGGAATGTTTAGCCTCTCTAAAAGAAGGCTGAGGGGGGATATGATACTATGTTTAAATATTTGAAAGGATGTCATATTGAAGAGGGAACAGGTTTGTTTTCCATGGCTTCAGAGACTAGGACTCGGGGCAATGGTTTCAAACTACAGGAAAAGAGATTCCATTTGAACATTAGGAAGAACTTCATGACAGTTAGAGCTGTTCGGCAGTGGAATATGCTGCCACAAAGGGTGGTGGAGTCTCCTTCGGTGGAGGTTTTTAAGCAGAGGCTGGATGGACATCTGTCGGAAATATTGTGATAGGGTTCCTGCATGGCAGGGGGTTGGACTAGATGGCCCTTGAGATCTCTTCCAACTCTATGATTCTATGATCTCAGCCCCTATTGGTACTGGATATTTGCCCCACACTAAGGTGCTCCATGGATCCCTATAGATTATAGAGGTCTTCTCACTGGGATTTAAAATCCAAGCTTGTGAGATCCCAAACACCCAGTGATTCTCCGCCAGCCTTATTTCATTCTTTCACTGCCTCTCAGTAACTATTGTCATTTGTTTTGCCAGACCAGGCCGCGGAGAGGAAAGGGAGGCCCTTTGTTGCTAGGCAGCCACAGATAGAAGAATTGGAGTTATACACAGCCTGAACTTCCTGTTTGAAACTGAGAGCTATTTCACTGGCTAGGATACTCTCACTAAGAGAAGACGCGTGAGTGACACACCATCTGAATTCTGTTTTGGAAACTAGAGCATTGATTTAAACCAGCTTTAATACTAGGCAGGCCTACAGTTGGGCATATAACTTGACACAAGCAGGTGCCTTACATTGCTTCCAGATCATCCAGAAAATGTCTGCAAAAGGAATTCAACTCGTGCTGCCCAGTTGGGGCTTTCAGATATCAAACTGAAAGCGAATGCTGCTCAAACACCCAATATGAAGGCAAACAGGGCCTCTCTGCCATAGAGAGAGTCGAGCACAGGAAGTTCAGATCCTCAAAACATCCACATGGTTCTTAAGCCACCCTCCCTATGAAGGAGAGTCCAGAAATGCAGATAGTAAGACTGGCCCATATCAAGTAATGAAGAGTGCATATTTTGTAAAGTTAATGGCTCTTAATTATCCATTCACACTTTGCTTTGCAACAATGAGAGCTTACAACAATAAAATGTTCCAAGGGAAATCCATTTATCTTTCCTTTATTCATGGTTGGGCAAGCACAAATTGTCAATACTGTAGTCACAAACACATCTGGGAGCCTCCTTGTTGTGGAGAGTTGATGACACAAACCCATACATTCAAAGTGACCCCAGTTCAAAATGTATGTAATAGAATGAACTGCAGTGTAGGGTGGGGAACACAGCAACCTTGAAAAAAGAAGGAACCTATCTAGAACTGTTGTGCTTGAATGCTTCTTGCGTTCGAAATGTGCAGCCTTTGCCCAACCCTTGTTCTTGCTTCACTGGACTGGGGTTTTGTACATACAGAATTAAACCCACAGAAGATCCTGGGAAACGTGCACCAAGCTTTATAGATCTTAAAAAGACAGCATGGCAGATAAACCTGAATTAATGGTACCAGTTGAAATGCAGGCATGGGGGATATCAAAGCAAAGCAAAGTGTTCTGCTTATATGCTGCCCCATAGCACTTCAAGTAGTCTCTGGGCAGTTTACAGTTTAATTATGCAGGCTACACATTGCCCCGCCCCAGCAAGCTGGGTACTCATTTTACCGACCTCAGAAGGATGGAAGGCTGAGTCAGCCATAGCCGGCTACCGGGGATTGAAACCCAGGTCATTAGCACAATTTACCTGCAGTACAGGCATTTAACCACTGTGCCATGAGGCTCTTTCAACTGGTCTTCCCCCCCTACTCAATAGGGGTAGTGGACCCAAGGCTGTGGGCCTTTCTGAATAGCAGGGACTGTGACAGCATCCTCCACCTACCCCAGGCTGCATTGCACTCCCTGAGTGAAGCAGTCCTCACAGTAGCTGGGAGAGAATTGGATTTTCCTAGGAACAGGTAATTGTTGTAAGCTGTCTTCACTCGGAGAAAGATGGTAAAAACAAAGGGTGTGGTTTAGGAGTAGATCTAGAAGCAAGGAGAGTAAATTTGAGGATAAGGGCAGGCAAGCAGCCTGCCAGCCCCTACCGCAAGCAATTGCCCCTTTTACCTTTGCTGCTATCGAATTCAATGGGCGTGCAGCTGTTGTTGCCGAGATGCCAGGGACAGTAGTAGACAGCACCCCCCTCCGTAACATTTGGTTGGCTGGTTCTGGCTTTCGGTGCTCCGACGAGGACACTGACGCTGAAAGGAGGAAGGGACATGCAGTAAGAGGGTAGAGCTCCAGTGAGAAATGCACCCTAAGCAAAGCTAAGTGGACACTGATCAGTCGGTGGACCAGTTACATTTTCTAGGCTACAACTCCCAGAAGTAATTTCTCCAGGCTATCATGGCTTTGCACACTTTTTTTGCAAATTCACTACATCCGTCTTTCTCTCCCCCCCCAGCCTTTTCAGCTCCTCAACTCTTGAAGGCCTCCTGATTCTGCCTTCACCCTACCCCAGTGGCAGCCACCCTCCTGAACTCTCTGGAGCAGGACAAAAGCACCCTTGTGCGGGCAGCCAGGTGTACAATTCAGCAGCTGCAAGCTGGCAATGAAGTTACTCCCCCCCCCCAATCCTGGGGCCCACAGCCCTGGGAAAGAGCTTACAAATAACCCAGGAGTGGCAGCATCAAGAATCTCTCAGTTTTAGGAAAGAGGGGGCAAGCAAGAGAATCAAAGAAGGATATCTACACAGCGTGCTCGGGCTGCAAACCTGCCAGAAGCATCCAATGACGCTTTGCTTGAAATGGTTTGTGGGAACCAGCACGGATCTCCTATTTCAAGCTCTGCAAGGAGCCAGATCAACATGACTGGCCAAAGAGGAGAGAAATCTGTCAGAATTCCCAGTGTGACGTTAGGCTCTGGTGGAGAATTTGATCCTACTGACAACTGGAGAGAAATTCCTGGATCGTGAATGAATCGAGGCAGGAGGGGAGAGGAGCGCCTTCAGCAAAATGAGTTTACTACCAACAGCTCACGATCTAGCAGGGAAGGTCTCTTTCTGCCATTTCAGGATGTGGTGCCTTTTTGCTCACACGGTGGGGCACTCTACCTGTGCAAACAACAGGCATCAGCACTCTTTAAGCCAGGGGTTCCCATCCTGGGGGTCGGGATCCCTTTGGGGGTCAAACGACCATTTCCCAGGGGTCGCCATGAGCCAGTGAAGAAAAAGGCACAAATGGCTTGGGTCTGGAGGAGGAGGGAGAGGAAGGGGGGAGAATGAGTTACAGCTTGATAGGTTGGTGGGGTTTTCAGTCAATGGCACCGGAGGCTGCAATTGGCTGAGGGTGCCTTTAGAGGGATGTTCTCTATGGCCTGCCAAAGGGGGCTTGTGACCCCTTCCAAGCAGGGCAAGGGGTCACCACAACATGAGGAACTGTATTAAAGGGTTGCAGCATTAGGAAGTTTGGGAACCACTGCTTTAAGCCAACATGAGCAAAACAACTGGCAGTCACGAATCTCCATGTAAGACAGGGATAGACGAATAATGGCCCTCCAGAAGTTGTTGGAGTGCAACACCCGTATCCCTCCTCTTCAGTAATGGTTGTGTCTAGGACGAAAGTGAGCAGTGGTCCAACAACATCGGGAGGGTCACATCTGACCTATCTTTGATCTGCCTAATGTTTGTTTTTCTTCACATTCATATTACACATTTTCTTGAAGGAGCTCAAGGTAAATTTCAGTGTTCTCAAGCAGGGACTCCATCACAGACCTACCAAATCTCAGTTGAACCACACTCGAACCACAAAACCCAAGTTCATCTGCAGATATTCCAAACCTAGACTTAGGTGGAACAACACTTGCAATAAAAGCACTGGGGCTAAAAGAAACCAAGTGAAGGACAAGTCATCCAAAGGGAGATTCTTTTTTGAGGGATGCATAATTTAAGTCTGGAAAGCACTGCTGAAAAAACATTCTCAAGGCCACTAACCTAAAGTCTTCCCCACTTTAAAAAATGATAAAAACCATGGAAGATCTTGTTTGGAAAGCATAACCCATAACAATGACTTTTTTTAAAAGGTAGAGGTAAAGGTTCCCCCCGCACATCCGTGCTAGTCGTGTCCGACTGTAGGGGCGGTGCTCATCTCCGTATTCAAGCCGAAAGAGCCAGTGTTGTGCAAGTCCATGGCCACGTGGCCGGCATGGCTGCAAGGAAACACTGTTTTACCTTCCCGCTTTTTATGGCAGCACCTATTTATCGACTTGCATTTACATGCCTTGAACTGCTAGGTTGGCAGGAGCTGGGGTTATCAGTGGGAGCTCACTCCACTGCATGGCAACCGGAATTCGAACCGCCAAGCTGCCAGAGTTTGCAGCCAATAGTTTTTGGAGCCTTAGTCCACTGAGCCACCACGCCCCTTAATGGCTTTTAGTACAAGACTTTTAGATTTCGCTTTATTTCAGAAGCTAAGTAGGGTCAGCTCTGGTTAGTACAGTTGTACTTTATACAAATTCCCATAGGAATGCATTAAAAACAGAGTAATCCTATTTTTATGTTGTACGGATTCTCCCCATAGGCAATTATGTTAAGCAAATTTCCCCTATCTCCGGAATTTTTTATGTTATACAGATTTTATGTTATACAAACTGTTTGTTATACAAGGGTCCACTGTACTTTGATGGGAGACCACCAGGGAATACCAGGTGCTGTAGGCACCTGGAGTAGGAACTGGCAAACCACTCCAGTATTTCTGCCAAGAAAACTCCATGGACATGGGGTCATGAAGAGTCAGTCATGACTGTAACAACACAACACAACACACACAAAGGTGACAAATATTTGAGATCTGAGACAATGGCCCATGGTCCACAGGTCTTTGGTTTCTCAGTTCCCCGAGTTCCTTTGGAGAAGTATGGCCCATAAGACTGTTAATGTTTTCTGTATATGTGTGTATCTTTTGAAAATATTTGCAGTTCACCACAACCTGATGAACATTTCAGCTCTATGAGACTTGTGGCAGATTTGATTCTTCCCTTCCCTAATGCTTCAACCTTTTTTTATCTAAAGCTTTTATCTCATTTCTGTTTACAGAGCCAGGTCCCTCCTCCAGTTAATTATCACACGGCACCAAGACAGGCAGTGGGACGTATCTCTTCTGTCTTTCCTCTCTCACGGGGGTGGTGGTGGGGTCGGCAGGTGCAGGTAAACAGTGTAAGGTCAAAAGCCATATTCAACAGTGGGAATAAAGGCTCCCTTCATTCTACTTTGACTCAATTTTTAAATGCACTACCTGGCCTTCACTTGAAATTCCACAGCAGTGCACATTTCTCAAAAATAAAAAAATCTGATTAGAAAAACAATAATTAATAGTACTGAATCCAGAGGTGTAATTATCCCAAATAACACTACTTTTCCTGAAAACTGTAAATGAAAATATTATTGGCCAACAACGAAAAAGAACACAGAGCCCATTCTAAAGCTGTGGCAGCAACGCATTGAAACCCCTCTTTTTGGTAAATGCCTAATAATACACATTTCCTAGAGAGTAGACAGAAAAAGTCTTGACTCAAATTACCTCGTTGCACAAAGAAGGTAAGTTTTGGAGGATGCACTTCAGCTGTCTGGCTCCCAAGCCACTTAGGACTTGACAGATAATCATCTGCAAACTGAACTGGGTTTCATGGCAAATAGGAAGCTTTTAGAACTGGGAGAACATGGTTCCTACAGCTACACACACACCAGCCTAATTCTAGCAGCTGAATCAAGTATGCAGCCCAAGCAGCAGGTGGCCATTCACAATAGCCCAGAAGAACTACACCAACAGGCAAAGCGCCACCGAATCCCATCCCCCGGCTTATATCAGGTTGCAAGTAACTGCACATAGAGACAGTCTGGTGTGGCCAATAAGAGTGACAGACTAGCTCCCAGAAGAGCAGGGTTCAAATCCTGGCTTGGCCAAGGAACAGGGTGGATTTGATTTAAATCATTATTTAAATCACAATTTAAACACTAGTCTGTCAGGCTCGATTTAAATCATGATCTTCTAGATAAAGACTCATTTTTGCTAGAGTTGTTTTAATCTTAATATTTACAACCAGATGAAGGATCCATTTTTAAAATAATAACTTTTCTGATTAGTTTTACAGTTATAACAGAAAATCACTGCTTTGGTGATTATATACTATAAGAAATACATAGATAGATAATTGTGAAATTATTGCAAGGTGAACTATCTCCAAATAGATTAATCATTCATATTTGGACAACTGTTCTGTTGCACTTTGCTGGAAGGAGAAGAATAATCATTACCTTAATAATAACAATTTAAATGCTTTTATTTAACCAAAACAATAACATTATATAGTATTATGTATACTTGGATTTGCTTAAACATCCATATTTGTTAACTGATGTGGTTAAAATATATTTTAAAAAACTTAGACTGGTAGTCTAGATATTCCCAAACTGGGTTTCTTTTAGGGCCTGCAGCCATTACAAGTTTTTCTTCTCAAGGAAAAGAGTGAGAATGATAACCCTCAGGCTGTTATACACATAAAGATCTCAAGATGTGGAGTACTGTGCTCAAAGTTTCACTTTAATTTTACTGCTTGCCCCTCCCACCTCAAAATTTGCTCCTTGTGCAGACCTATTCCATTCCAAACAACCTTCTATTCCATGAACTTTTTGAAACGTATCATTTAAGAGGTAAGGGGGTTGATTCTGTGTACACAGATTTGCAGAGGAACAATGGGATTAAGGTCTTTCCCTCAATTCTGATGTTTATTTTAAAACATTTTTGCTATGAAGGAGGCATGCTATCATTACAGACCGAAATGCACAGTTTGAAAATGGCAAAACCAAGCATCTTTGATAATATATTCTAGATAGAAAAATTGCCCCAAATAATCAGAAACCTCTGGGAGAGCATGGCATTGTGTATGGGTTAATACAGCCTTATGCTACATAACTAAACTAATTTCATGATGAAATAACCTTTGGACTATAATGTATCTTAACTAGGACACGATCTTTAGAGATTTTTCTTGAAAAAGCTTTAAATTTAAAGAAAACCGATTTAAATAAAAAAATCCTATTTAAATTTTAAAAATCCATTTTTTTAAAAAAATCATTGATTTTTATCCACCCTGGCAAGGAATCTCATAGGGTAGGAGTGGAAACAGGTAAAACCACTCCTTAATTATCTCACTTTGAAATCTCTGTAACTGTAAATTGATGCAAGCAAAAAAGGGGGTTGAGTTGTGTGGCCATCACAAAACACAATTGCAAAAATAGGTTACAGGCAATACTTTTATAGGCCACTATTAAAAATAAAAAACAAAGAACATTGCAAGCTTTCTTCTTCAAAGCAGGTCCCAGAAGTTCAGACTTGGTAAAATATGTGCTTTATCAGGATGTTTAAGAAACTCTTTTAGATGTTCTTAAAATCCTTGGCTACTGTGTAGATGGTGTTGCAGCCAGGGAAGAAGTCTTGTAAGAGGTTGGAAGGGCAGCTGTAAAAGCTGCTGCTTAAGTACTGTACTGGGTTTCACACCCCTATTCTTCAGACAAAGGAACATGTAATTTGAAGAATGAGGTTGTGATACCCAGTACTTAAGAAGCAGCTTTTACAACTGCCCTTCCTGCCTCTTACAAGACTTCTGCCCTGGCTGCAACGCCATCTACAGAAGCCATGGATTTTAAGAAAATCTAAAAGTTACATCCTGGTAAAGCACATCTTCTACCATGTCTGAACTTCTGGAACCTGCTTTGAAGAAGAGTTATTTAAACTGGAAAGCTTACAATGTTCCTTGTTTTTTATTTTTAATAGTGGCCTATAAAGGTATTGTCTGTAACCTATTTTTGTAAATTGATGTAATCTGACAGTACACGACACCATGACCAGATATAACAGGAGAGGGCAATTTTATGTTTTCCGGTTATTACTGGGCTGCAACATTCACTAGGCCAAGCTATTGCAGCAAATGGTGAGGAATGTCAGGGACTCCAATCCAAGACCATCTGGAAGGATACAGATTTCCCCTCCATCACATAAAGGAAGATTCTACCCTACATATGACTCCCATCTTCCTGGCTAAGAGCATTCATCCAACGTGTCCGTGACAGCTTTACTTCAACTACTGGGGGATGGAAGACAAAATTAATTCCGCTACTGTAGACCCTCCTTGCGTCTACTTGGCTTTGGGGCCCATCATCATTCCAGTTACTTGGTAACTTATAGCACCAGGTGATGACTGCATGAACAAACCACTGCACATTCGTTTGCAACCAAGAGAAATTTCACTTCTCGAGTGGTCACCTGCCAACCTCCAGGCACCATAAGGAGGACCTTCTCCACACTTTGATGCGAGTGCAGCATGAATCAATCAAGCGGTTAAAGATCAAAACAGCTGCATGTGCGCACCAGCTCCCAGTCTCAGTTTGTCCCAGGAACAAACCACACATCCCCAGCTAAGTGGCATAACCCATCGTAGACTGTTCGCTCCGCTACGCCCACAGGAAGCCAAACAGAAAGGCTTCCAAACAGACACAGCCCTGTTATAATATACAAAGATGTGTAGAAGTTCTGAAAGGCTCAGGTAAGATACCACTGTCTTTCTTATATCCTGTTGCAGCACTGTTGTCTTGTTGACTGCACTGTCTGGTTGTCAAGTCTGCAGGATGTGTACACAGACACACCCTTGCAGGGTTCTAGAAAAACGAGGTAGCTTTTTAAAAAGTTTATAATGCAAGATAATAAAGCCATATTTATTACACAGTCACTGCCTTCCTAGTTTATCAAAGCAGAACATAGTCAAACAAATATGAGCCATACATTCATGTATTTAGTACTCAGATGCCAAAGTGAGGGCAAAGACCTTTCTCTAAATAGCATGCACTGGCTACTCTAAAACTAGACAATTCCCCTCAGCTACAGAGAAGCTAAATGACGAATAAAAACATGTTCCTGAAGTAAAACAAGATAATTCTGAACTAAAATGACTTTCAATGCACAGGATTAAGATGTCATTCAATTGACATCTGTGGGATTTTAATGTTGTCATTGAGGAGTTTATCCTATTCTAAAGACTCAAGTTCACTACTTTGTCTATTTGTTTATCATTGTTCGGATGCTGTTAAGTTTATTTCAGGTATTTAAAAAACACAATTTTGTATCAGGACTCTTCCCAGAAGACTCAATAATTTCACCTTCTTGCTGCAAATATTTTAACTCTGCTCTGCACTCCCAAAAGGGATGGGTTGGGGGAACCCTCTGAAAAAGTATTTTTTTTAAAAAAGCTTTAATTAGAACGTCAGGAACACATGGGTCAGTTACCAGACCTGAATGGGCAAAACCCAGAAAGTGTCCACCTCCCCCATCCAAGCACTCATGCTGGACTACAACTCCTCTCATTTTTTGACTATTGGGCATGTCAGTTAGGGCTTACAAGATGTACGGCCCAAAATATCTGGAGGACACACACCAAGGTGGGGGAAAGGTTATTATTTTTTTGGCTACCAGACCCAACTTGCTAATTTTTCCACTGGAATGCTACCTTTTCTTCTGCAACTGCCCCCCACTTGTCAGGAAATAAGGCATTCCATCCTCTCCCTGGGGCCTCCTTGTTCTGATAAGCACAAATCGTGTTCAAAATCTGGCCAAAACCTTGAATTACTCCCAGCCTCACAGAATGCTGCATCCTGTCATTCTCTGTTCACCTCTGAACTCCTTAGCTCAGTCATAATGGCTTCCCTCGGAAGTAAACAGGAACCGTTGACATTGCAGGTGATAACAGTTGGACCTTCTCAAGAGGAAACAGATCAGCCGTGAAATGGGGCTGGCTGGAAGATAGCTGCTCCCCCCCCCCTGCGGGTAGTTTGATAGGCCTGCTTGACTTTATCTAGGGGTTTTGAAGAGATGGGCACTAGCCAGGCTCTCTGATGAGATCTGGATGAGGGAGCCATTATTTAATGGTTGAACAAACTACACTCATTTTATTATTTACTTGTTTCTTAAAGTTATATTCAACTAAGGTAAAAGAAGTTTGTGTGTGTATGTATGTATGTATGTATGTATGTATGTATGTATGTATGTATGTATATATAAAACACAATCAAAAATACATCAAAAGGAAAACGGTACAAACATCCAGCGAACCCAAGTGCCATTCAGCAAGAATCAACTTAGGTGCCCCAAAGCCTATGCAAATTAAAATATCTCCTCCTGTCTGCAGAAAGACCTCAGGGAAACAGCCAGCCTAATGCTGCTTACCAGGGAGTTCGAGGATGCTGTAAAGAAGGAAAGAATTAATAGAATCATAGATTTGGAAGACATCTCAAGGGCCATCCAGTCCAACCCCCTGTCACGCAGGAACCCCCAATGAAAGGAACATCCAAGGGACGTGTATCAGTTACATGTTTTTGACCAATCTGATTTAAAAAATAATAATAATCAAATAGTTAAGTATTCAAGTATGGCTATGCCAAACCAAATTTGAATGGGATTATGGCTCCGGGTACCTTCTAGCATCACAGATTTTTTTCCTACATCCTCGGACTCACTCTGGAGCCCCAAGAGAGGCATACATTGCAGAGGATTCTGGGATACATGTATCCTGGACAGCACAACAGTGGCCACTGCTTAGTGGCCTCAGTGGCACCCCACATATCCAACACAGTCCTCAGGCAGGACAACCCTCCAGGGAAGGGGCGGTAAATCCGGTAATTCTAAGACTATTTCAGGAAAGCATGGCTTGCCTTTCCCCAAAACAGGCAAACTGTCCCCTCTGAGAGTTCTCAAGAACACAGCGTGGAGGGGACATTCCCACGTAGAGGCAAAGCATACAGTGTTAAAAAAAATGCTTATTGGGCTACACCAGTGATGGCAAACCTTTTAGAGACCAAGTTCCCAAACTGCAATTCAAAACTCACAAATGTTTCGCAAAGTGCCAATACAGCAATTTAACCTGAATACAGGTGGCTGTGAAAGGGCTGTGTTGAGTGCCCACAGAAAGAGCTTTGGGTGCCAACTTTGGCACCCATGCCATAGGTTCGCCAACACTGGGCTACACCCAACCATCAACACACAACACTAAATAAAGCCATGGTTGTTTTGGTCTGGACTTTAAGAAATTGAGCTTTCCATTTTTTAAAAAAAGTTTCCAGTCCCTTTGACTGTGAAGGGAAAAAAGCTATGGATGAATTAGCAGCAGCTACAACAGTGGTATCTGGCAAGGTTCTTGTGCTTAAGCGCTCTGTGTGTTTGTGTGTGTGTGTGTGTGTGTGTGCGCGCGTGCGTGCGTGCGCGCATGCGTGCGTGCACACAACTACAGGACAGGCCTGCTCCTATTTAGCCTAGTCTCACAATGCAATGTAACCCATTAAACAGGATTAAGCAGGATTAACCCTCCAGAATTCACCACAGACAAGGACCCATGGCTGAAGGGCTCCCATTCAAACACAAAGAGAGCCCACCCCAAAGCCAAATATATTGCCCTTTACTGAATGATAAGGTGCAGGCTGGTATTTATGGGCCACTGGCAGTAGGACAGCAACTCAAAGGCCTTTGCTTTTCATGGAACCCTGCATACTTTTTAACACATCTCAAGCCCCGTCTTTCATCGCCACTTTCAGTCTGGGAGGCAGTCTTCATACAAAACACACTAACTTGCTTTGCACATGCGAGCTTACTTCTAGCATTGACTTGCAATTCACGAGATTCACCAGGGGTGGGGTGGGGTGGGGTAGAGTAGGGGATCATGGAAGGGATTGGAGACAATGGCTGGCTGAAGGGTGCAGGTTTGAAGGTAAGAAGAACCCAGAGCCTGAGGAAGTTAATTCTTTTGGATTAAAACAATTACAATCCTCCATTCAGCAAAATCCACCAGGAAGCTGCAGTCCAAATGGCATGAGGTTTTCCAAACACAAAGAAAACTCTGATAAACACAGCTGTCTTCCTTTCTTTCCCTTGTTAGGCTGTTTAAGGAGGAGTCTGCCCTCCCACTGGGAACCCCTGTGTATGGTAAACTCTGGCCACACGCCAGGAGTCCAAACAGATGTGACAGAATGGGAGGGAGTGCCCTCAGGCCATGGCCATTCCATAGACCTCTAAGGGGCAGCCCTCTTTGCTCAGGTGGGTGAATGAACAGCCAACACAAAAGCCAAACTGGTTAATCTGCAACCCACTGGAGAGGCATCTGGCCCCCTCGGAAGCCTTTGATGATAATGATGGCATGTAATAATGAGCTGGATAGCACACTCCCTCCTCCCCATTCCTCCCTGGGAAAAGGAATGTGGAATGTGCTACCTGGCGCCTTTAAAAAAAAGATGTAGGGCAGATGGTTTGCCTTGAATGGATGCAACAAGGAAACACTGTAGTGTAGGAGTGGGGAAGCTTTAGCCCTCCAGATGTTTTAGACTACAACCCCCCAGAATTCTGAGCCTATATTGCCAATGATAAAAGGACTGTGAGAGTTATGGTCCAAAATATCTGGATAGCCAAAGGGTTCCCCGCCCCTGCTATGGTGCAAAAGGTAACATACCTAACCTGGACAGTTGATAGCAGGACTTTTTGGGTGCCAGTAATTAATTCACTGGAATTCCCAGTGTGAAATAATGTAAAGCATGGCAGATTGAGACTCAAAGAGGCCTGAATTCTCAGCCACAAAAAACTCCTGGGTCGGGGGATGAGACTGGTAAATCCATTCCTCCAGTTGCAATCCCAACTTTGGCCCTCCAGATGTTTTGGACCACAACTCCCACAGTCCTTTGCCTTTGAGAACCTAAGCTTAGAATTCTGGGAGTTGTGGTCCAAAACATCAGGAGGGCCCAAGTTTGGACATGGCTGTCTCTCTCTCACCTTGAGAATCCTATTAAGGTCAATTTAAGCAGGTTCCCACTTGACAACACAACACACAGATAATTGATAGTGTTGCCCATAAGCTGGTCATGACCTGACAACACATTACAGAAACAATGGGGCTGGTTCCATCTCACACAGGACCAAAGAGGACCAGGAAGTGTACCTGAAGAGAGATGTGCTGCTGGTAAATGTTGAGAGTAGGGAGCTGGATGGATGTCAGCAATCCGACTTTGGGAAACAGCTCTGAAGCAGCACCCTAGAAATCCTCCTTTCACAGTGAACTGGTCCATACATGTCCCACTTTCAATATCCAGTTTATGGATCAGAGGAAGAAAGCCGTTATCCACAAAAGTCTTCTCACAAAGAAGTGCCGTTAGACAAGACTTCTCCAGAAGCTCTCCAGGCATATGTATTTGTGTGTGGGTGTGTTGTGTCATTACAATAGTGACCGACTCTTCATGACTCCATGCCTATGGAGTTTTCTTGGCAGGAATACTGGAGTGGTTTGCCAGTTCCTACTCCAGGCGCCTACAGCACCTGGTATCCCTTGGTGGTCTCCCATCCAAGTACTCACCAGGGCCGACCCTGCTTAGCTTCCGAAATCAGATGAGATCGGATGTGATGTAAGCTTACAAACCCCATTACTGCCAGGTGGCATGACAGAGGAGCTACACTATCTGTCTGGGAACTATAGGAATTGTAGCAACCCCAGCCCAAACCTCAGGGTCAGCCCCAAAAAGGGAAGTGCCTGAGGTGAGGGGGGGGAGGCAGAACGTCCGGGTTATTCAGCAGAGAAAAGAGAGTTCTTCAGACAAACAGGGCAGGCAGGAAGGAAGGACATATTACAGGAAATGGGTGGCTGTCACCAAAAGTGTCAGGATTCTCTGCTGCTTCTCCCATTATGTATAGCAGTGGCGGAGACATTGTGAACCTTCAGCATTTTACATGTGGCACAACTGGTTGCAGTGAGGAGCAGCAATGACAACTTCTTGTTGTGATATCCTAGCAGGGCATTGGGTGCTACTGTAGGTTACAGAGACGGAAAGGAGAATGAAACCCTGCCCACCCACAATGATGTAACCAGAAGTGTTTTTTTTAATGTATTTATTTATTTTTGCATAGAGTCGCCATAAAGGCCATTCAGTTATGGTACTTTTTTCAAAACAATGTCCCAGGCTATGAATTCATTCATTCCAAGTACGCTGGGGCATAACTTTTCTTATCAACCACTAGTGTGACTTTAAATTTTGTATTACGTATTTTAAACTTGCATTTCATGCCTTGATGATACTTCTTGAATTCATATTCCTTGTTAGCAACACAGAGTTTCATTCCCAGGGTGTGGGTTCTAAATGCCTCCTATCCTTGGATCCAACACAATAGATCCCGCAAGAGAAATCCGCTGAGTTACAGTGAGTGAGGGAGCATTTGTGAGCTAATGAGGATTAAGGGATTAAGCAGGCTGCTCCATAGAAAAGTTGAGTATGAAGAAGGGATCAGGCAGAGTGTAGGAGAAACATTAAAGCAGTGGTTACCAACCTGAGGGTCGGGACCCCTTTGGGGGTCGAACGACCATTTCCACAGGGGTTGCCACGAGCCAGTGAAGAAAAAGGCACAAACGGCTTGAGCCTGGAGGAGGAAAGGGGGTGGGGAGAGTGAGTTACAGCTTGATAGGTTGGAGGAGATGTCAGTCAATGGCACTGGAGGCTGTGATTGGCTGAGGGTGCCTGCAGAGGGATATTCACTATGGCACCTGCGGCAGTGGTCTGCCAAAGGGGGCTTGTGGCCTCTTCCACGCAGGGCAAGGGGTCACCACAACAGGAGGAACTGTATTAAAAGGTCACAGCATTAAGAATGTTGAGAACCATTGCACTAAGGAATTTGAGGTCTCCATGTCATGGCTTTTCTTGTTAAACACCTGCGAAGTCAGAAACTCTTGTCAATCAAATGAAAATCACCCAGATATCTGCCAGTGGATCCAGATTTACCTTTTATTCATAAATAAACCCATCTGTGTAGCCCTTGACACTCCAAACTTGCAACAGTCCTTCCTGCTCTTTGTTGTCTTTCCTCTTTAAGTTGAAACTTTAATACAAACACCAGTTTTACACTGAGTTTGCCAACACTACAAAACTAGGGATGGAGGTACAACACTACTAGAACCTACTTAAATATTTGAGACCAAGAAGACAGGGATGGGGAGAAGAGAGAAATTGCTGTAGTAGTAGAAGAGACCAAGACCTGGGCAAACATCAGTGAGATAGGCCAAAATGCCAGTTATACCCTAGTATAACAATATGAGATTCCCATGTTGGACATAAAAAGAAAGTGTGTGTGTGTGTGTGTGTGTGTGTGTGTGTGTGTGTGCTGGCTCAATCTATCACACAATCTTTCACAAGCTGCTGCCCTCCAGATGTGTTGGTTAACAATTTCCATCATGCCCAGCCAAAGGTGATAAGATACCTTAATCTAACATATCCGGAGGACACCTCGAGGGATCTGGAAGAAATCGATGATATAACAGGAGCCCATTTATTTATTTATTTATTTATTTTATTGGATTTTTATACCGCCCATCTGGCAGCAAGGTCACTTTGGGTGGTATAAAACCCCTTGGGATGAATGTGATTGCTGAATCCTATTCTTGGAAATCTACATGATGCCTGTCTGATGGCACCTCCATGGGCCTGGGCTACGGGCACCCTGCTTCTCTTCCTTTCCCTTCTTGCCCTTGGGAGTGACAGCTTAAATGAAAGGAAAACATGTCAGAACACAGCCCACTACCACCTGTTTCACCCAAGCTGATCTACCACTTCCAGAAGGTCATTCTTCTGGAGTACTTTTGGTAACACACACATATGGGAAATGCTTAGCAAGAATGAGATGCACAAGAGTTACCGCCCCGAGCTGACTCCCCTGCCTGGACTGCTCACCCCTCGCAGCTGCCAATCCTGTGCTCTTCAGACTGGTGCCAGCTTGCCTTCAGTAAAGCCACAGCGGGATATATGTGTGAGTAAGTTAGTAAGAGAGAGAGAGAGGAAGGGAGGGAGGGAATCCCAGCAAAAAGCTGCCTCTGGCCCAATACTGCCTGGGGTTAGGCCAGCTCAGTCGGGAAAGGGAGGGGGGAGCACACGCCTGGCTGATGAGCAAACAGAAATGCTGGCTCTAGACTAAACCAGGAACAGACCATCCCTGGATGCCTTCACCAAAGCGCTCCCCCTGCAAGACATGAGGTTTCTCCCCCTGGAATCAAAGGGAAAGAGGTGCCCAACTGCATAGCCAACTTTTCTGTGGTGGAGCTGGACGCCACCCTCCTCGACCCTACAGCAGTGTTTGACCACTTTTTCCCCCGGAGGCCCACGCCTCCAGCACATTCCCTTCATCAGGAATCAATTTCATATCTTGGCCTGCATACCTGACCCCCCCCCCCGCATCTCTAGGGCCATCCTTGGGGCTCACTGGAAGTTGCTGAACTCTGCTTCCCCTCCCTTCCCTTCCATATCCTTTGAACAAGTCCACCCTTACGGATCTTCAAAAGACAACCTCTCCCTTCCACCCCCCCCCCAAAAAAAAGAATATGTACAGACTCAGGATATGCCCCTTCACTTCTGAAGCCAGCAGACTTCATTCTCACTCTCTCGGCCACTGTGGCATCTTAGCTATGGCATCTCCACCCTTCATGAGAATGCCCAATGAAGGAGCTCCTGATGCACACCAGAGTGAAACTTATTCTTTAAAAAAAAAAAGACCTAGGGCTCACTGGAAGGCTTATTCCACAGCAGTGGAAGCACCAAAGAAGTCCTTCTTCTTTACCCCCACTGCCTCTGCACGGAATTTGCCCAACAGAGCTTTTCCAAACAGACTAGGGCCTGCTACTTGTCTCTCCCCCCCCCCCCCCGCACTGTAGCTCACTGTGAAGAAATTTCACAACACTTTGCAGGCAAAATGGCTCAGGTTCGCTCTGACCAAGATGTTGTACAGGTGAAACTTGAAAAATTAGAATATCGTGCAAATGTTTGTTTATTTCAGTAAGGCAACTCAAAGGGTGAAACTAATATATGAGATAGACTCATTACATGCTAAGCGAGATATGCCAAGCCTTACTTTGGTATAATTGTGATGATTCTTGCATACAGCTTATGAAAATCCCCAACTCACAATCTCAGATAATTAGAATAGTGTGAAAAGGTTCAATATTCTAGGCTCAAAGTGTTCCACTTTAATCAGCTAATGAATCCATAACACCTGCAAAGGGTTCCTGAGCCTTTAAATGGTCTCAGGCTGGTTCAGTGGGAATCACAATCATGGGAAAGACTGATGATGTGACAGTTGTGCAGAAAACCATCATTGACACCCTCCATGAGGAGGGAAAGCTCCAAAAGGTACAGATTGCAAAAGAAGTTGGATGTTCCCAAAGTGCTATGTCAAAGCACATCAATAGAAAGTTATGTGGAAGGGAAAAGTGTGGAAGAAAAAGTGGCACAAGCCGCAGGGATGACCGCAGCCTGGAGAGGATTGCCAGGAAAAGGCAATTCAAAAGTGCTGTGGACTTTCACAAGGAGTGGACTGAGGCTGGAGTTAGTGCCTCAAGAGCCACCACACACCAATGGCTCCTGGACACGGGCTTCAAATGTCGTATTCCTCTTGTCAAGCCACTCCTGAACACTGTTGCTCAATGATCCAAAGGCCTCTTTTCTGATAAGAGCAACTTCTGCATTTCATTTGGAAACCAAGGATCCAGAGTCTGGAGGAAGAATGGAGAGTCACACAATGCACGATGCTTGAAGTCCAGTGTGACGTTTCCACAGTCTGTGTTGATTTGGGGAGCCATGTCATCTGCTGGTGTTGGTCCACTGTGCTTCATTAAGTCCAGGGTCAACACAGCTGTCTACCAGATTTTGGAGCACTTCATGCTTCCTTCCACAGACAAGCTTTATGAGGATGCTGACTTCATTTTCCAGCAGGACTTGGCACCTGCCCACACTGCCAAAAGTACCAAAACCTGGCTCAATGAACATGGGATTGCTGTGCTTGGTTGGCCAGCAAACTCACCAGACCTGAACCCCATGGAGAGAATCTATAAGGCATTGCCATGACACAACAGAGCTGAAGGCCACTATTGAAGCATCCAGGTTTCCATAATACCTCAGCAGTGCCACAAGCTGAGAGCATCCAAGCCACGCTGCATTGAGACAGTAAATGATGCAAACGTACTGAGTACATATGCATGCTTATACTTTTCAGAGGTCCAATATTATTCTATTTCCAATCCTTGTGTTGTTGATGCCATGTAATAGTCTAATTTTCTGAGATTGTGAATTTGGGGTTTTCATAAGCTGTACGCCAGAATCATCACAATTATAACAAAGTAAGGCTTGACATATCTCGCTTTGCATGTAATGAGTCTCTCGTATATCAGTTTCACCTTTTGAGCTAACCTACTGAAATAAATGAGCATTTGCACAATATTCTAATTTTTCGAGTTTCACCTGTAGTTGACCCAGGTCCTCTGAATGTAACTATGGCACCCGCTTGCCCTGCATTAATGGATGAATTTTCGTTTTAGCAGTCAGGCAATGTGAATGCCCAGGTCTCAGCAGTCTATTTGAACAATTAAAACAGTAGCTACGTCTATTTCTTGAGATATCTGATCGGGCTGCTATGACACACACCCTAGTTACTTCCAGGCTGGATTACTGTAACATTCATCATGTGGGGATAGTGATGGAAAGTCTCAGGAAACATCAGCATGCCCAAAATACAGCTGATTAGGGGCTGGTTACAGGGAACACATAACACCCTTGTTACAGCAGCTCCACTGGCTGCCAACCATTTTTTGGGAGCAATACAAAGGGCTGGTTTTATCAGGTCCTAAATGGCCTGGGCCCAAACAATCGGAACACTTATATGTTCCATTATGAGCTTGATCAACAGGAAAGGCCTTTCTCTCAGTCCTGCTACGTCCACAGGAACATCTCATTGGAACTCAGGAGAGGGCCTTCTCTGTTGCTGCTCCTAAACACTGGAACTCCCTCCCACAGGAAGCCAGACTGGCCCCATCTTTGCTGTCCTTCCACAAGCAGGTGCAGACCTTTCTCTTTAGGCAAGCCTTCCCTTGGTAACTAGGTACCAAAAATGCTACCTGTTATGTGAGGATTCTTATGCATTATTCCTTGGACTGAACTTGCAGTACAATTTTTGTTTTCAGTTTTTTTCTGTCTGTTTTCCATTTCTCACAATGGCACTTCCCCTATATTTGTTTACTTATCATTCCTAGCTTTAATATTACATTTTAAAAGATGTAGGACACTCCACTGTTCTCGACTTTAAATATTGTCTTTAATGTTATTAACAACCACTATATACTCATTTTCTTCAACTTTAAAAACTATCCTTCAGTGTTGTAAACTGCCTTGGGTCCTTTTCAAAGAGAAAAACGGGATAAAAACACAGTGATACCTTGGTTTACAAGCATAACCCATTCCAGAAAGATGCTTGTAAACCAAAGCACTTGTATATCAAAGCATTTTCCCATAAGGAATAATGAAAACTCAAGATGATTTCTTCTGGGGCATACAGAAAACATAACGTACATACAAAATGCCAAAACTCACAAAAGAAGTTGGCTGGAAATCCACATCCTCATAATGGTTTAGGTACCTGGCTGCAGAATCTGCTCTGCTTTGGACTAACAACTGAATTTTACTCTGTGTTTTTAATGTGACAATAATAATAATGTGCAATTTGTAGTCCTATACACACTTGACTAGATGCCCTATGACTAGAAATGGTTTGAATAATAAGAAAGAATGTTGAAAACAAATTAAATATAAATATAAAGAAAAGTAATACCTTAATCTGCAATTTGAAAACTTGCATGGCTTATGCATGGGAGACCTCTATTCTTCTCTCCTCCCTCTGCTTTGGAGGCTTGCCTGAAATGGAATGTTCCACACCATCCCTCACAATCACAATCAGCATTCACCCACTAGTGATCATGTGACCTGCTCCAGTGCTTGTATTGCAGGACATTGCTCATTGATCAAGGTAGAATCCATCAGAAATGTTTGCTCATCTTGCAAAACACTCGTAGACCAAGGTAGTCATAAACCAATGTATTATTGTATTTTAAATAAAATGAAATAAATCAATGCCAATAAAGTAAGCTTCACTAGGTGGCTGGGTTCCCCTAATTTGGCCAAGTTCCCTATGAAATGCAATCTTTTCAGAAGTCTTGGGTTCACACACGGGAGTGGACAGTAATGTCAACAGGCCCATCAACAGGGAGAGAGCTTCTCAGATTTCTAGTTAATTACATGTCTTCAGACCGATTCCAACATACAACCCTGCTTGGGGTTTCCTAGGTATACCATACTCAGGAATGTTTCCCTGTATTATTCCTGCCTTGAGTGGGGGGTTGGCCATGATGGCCTTATTAGGCCCCTTCCAACTTCAAGATTCTATCATTCTTCCAGGAGTGCTCTGAGACTGTGCAACTTTCTCCAGGCTGCACCAGCTGATTCTTCTCCTGGGAGAAGGCACTGGTGGGTTGAGGGGGCTAAACTCCCACAGAGAAGCAAAAATTAGTCAAATTTGTGGCACTTCTTCCAACACAACTGCATTATTATTATTTTTTTGCACTGAGTTTTTGTTCACATTTCAAACACATATTTCCTACACGGCACATTCACACATTTTACCTGATGTGTGCTTTTCTCCACCATGACCCAAATGTGTTTTTTCAAATGAGATTCCCATAGCATGAGCAGTTCTGCCTATTTTCAGTCTTAACACATGCACAGTTGGCTTCCCCAAAGCCTTACAAATCTGCGAATGCCTGAGGTGGCATGCGATTCTTCTCACACTGAGCCTCAGGGGATGTGAAAACACAACACCTCCCGCAATGAGTATCACATTGTAGAAAATCCACACCTGTGATCTGGGGTTGCCTTTCCTCCAACACCTACTTGGAACATAGGCAGAACAGAGTCAGAAGCCCCACCTTCTCCTGGCCATTTAAAGGAAGATGGTACAAATTCATTCTTAAGATGGAATGCCTCACAACAGAGCTCTGTATACCTTCTAATAGTTTATTTTGTTAATCATAATCATGCAAGACTTGGTTCAAGCAGAGTTGTGCAACCTTTCTGCCCTCTAGGGCTGGGCAAAACATATACACACATGCCCATAAAAACACCCTCTCCCCTACACCCCAGCAACACATGTACCTCAGCCCTTGCAGGCAGGCCCAGTTCCTAATGAAAAAACAGGTCTAGATCAAAATGGGAATGCTTGCCCCTACGTCCAGTTTTAATTATCCTTCCTTAGTTTATGATGAAATCTTTGACCTTTGCATGCACCGTTTTTTTGTGTCCCAGCCAGTCAAATTGGGGATCCTCTAATGCAGGGGTGTCCAAATTTTGGCCCTCCAGATGTTCTGAACGACAAATCCCAGAATTTCAAACCTATATTGCCAATGACAAAGGACTGTGGGAGTTGTGGTCCAAAATATCTGGAGGGCTGAAGTTTGGACACCACTGCTCTAATGAATAATGGTTCCTCATTTTATCCAAACAGGAAATCATGATGAGCTCTTGAAGAAGCCAAGATATGCTAAACAAAACTATCAAATATGAGCCATGTGTTTGTACCTTGTGCCTCAGCTGCTACGCAAGTTTTGTCCATGACTTTTGATGTGTAATGGTTTACTCGGGAACACTAGTCTCTGCCAGATGTTGAAGCCCCTCCCTCCCTTTCTCTCTCACTCACTCGCTCGCCCTGTCTTTTCTCTCTCTCTTGTGTAATGAGCTAATTAGCAGCAGTCAGCTGGGTAGTGGAGAGATTATGGGGTCATCAAATTCTGTAGTATGTCTTTTTTTCAAAACTCCCTGCCCCACCCGGCCCCACAGAGGCGCAATGGTTACCAGCCGCTCATCACAGAGCTAGCAATTACCTAGTTAACAAGCCTGAGGATGGTGACGCTTTTGCTCCAAGCAGACAGTGCAAAGGGCAATCCAGAGACAAGCCAGGAGCCATCTCTATCTAGGAATTAAAGAGGGCTGGAATTGGGAATAACAACATGTCCCGAATCAACCTTAGTTCTAGCCTCCCTCATTCACAGGCCACCTTCTTTGGCCCCATCAGCAAATGCCACGAGTCGCCCCTGGGAAGCTTATGCTGAGTAAGAAAACAAGGGCTCCAACTAGCACAGTACCTGAAAAAAAATGCTTCTGTGTACCTGCAGGACTTTAAGAACAGCTTCATTGGATTAGATCAAAGCTCTATCTAGTCTAAAACGTTTGTGTCAGGCATGTCCAAATTTCGGCCCTCCAGATGTTTTGGACCACAACTCCCACAGTCCTTTGTCATTATATATATAATATTTATATACCGCCCCATCTTCTGAAGCGGAACTCGGGGCGGTGTACACTAAAAAGGGATAAAAACAAACAACAAACAGGCATAAAAATCAGAGGCACTGGTAAAAAGTAGGAGGGTACAATAGCCTCCGCGGAGATTGGCAAGGGCGGCACAGGGGGGGGGAGGAAATTAAACAAAAAGGTCACCATATGCCTCCTTGAAAAGATGGGTTGTCAAGGCTTTTTTAAACGCGGGCAGGGACGCTGCAAAGCGCAGTTCACTAGGTAGCTGGTTCCACAGAGTAGGGCCTCTCTGGGTATGGCCACCCTAAGTGAGCGTGCCTGCGCCAGTCTCGTGGGTCTGGACCCAGTCGACCTCTGAGAGATACCCTCTGACAGGTACTCTGGTCCCAAGCCATGGAGGGCTTTGAAAGTCAAAACCAGGACCTTGAACCTTATCCGGTGGACAACGGGTAGCCAATGCAGGCGAGCCAGAACTGGGGTGATGTGCTCGAATCTACGAGCGCCCACCACCAGTCTGGCTGCCGCATTCTGCACCCGTTGGAGCCGCCGAACAAGGGTCAAGGGCAACCCCACGTAGAAGGCATTGCAGTAGTCGATCCTCGAAATCACGACTGTCCTCAGGGAGGACTCATTGGCAATCTAAGCTTAGAATTCTGGGAGTTGTGGTCCAAAACATCAGGAAGGCCGAAGTTTGGGCATGCCTGGTTTACGTTAAAGCAGGGAGGGGGAAACTTGTGGCCCTCCACCAGTCCATCATCCACCAATTATCCTACTTGGGGGGATGGGAAGTGTAGTCTAACAATCGGTGGAGGGCCACAAATTCCCTCTTGTCGTGAATACTAGCCTCCCAGATACTTAGGACTCATACACACATAGCATAAGAGCAAATGTTTTCCCTTTTTTGCTTATTCTGAAACATTAAGCATGGGGAAAGGGACGTACTGTATTGACACAAAGCAACAGCTCTGATTCCCAAAAGCATTCATTTTAGAATATCAAACTATGCCCTATGCAGATGCCTAGGCCAAAATCCTCTTGCCTAATTATGCCAGGATAATCTTAATGGTGTTAATTGCCAGAAGTGTGTTAACTCAAGTTTGCATATCAAATCATACAGGCACAGGAGGGTGTGGTGATTTTCCATTTGGTCAATTCTCCTCCAAAAATGATGCTGTTGGCCCCATGCCAATGTAACCACACAATAGGATAAAATAAAATACTGAGCTAGAGGACCAACAGTATTAATGTACCACCAGACAAGAGAAACAAAGTAGTAGGAAAATTAAGGCAATTTGGGCTCCCAGCAACCACTAGCGATCTCCACAATATCTTCCACATCCATAACTGAGATCAAGTCACATATCATTGGATTTTCTTTTCTGCCTATTATGGGGTGTTGTCTTATACTGAACCAGAACATCAACCTGTCCAGCTTATTATGGCTATACCTGTGGTTCCCAAAAACTCCCAGAAATCATGGCAAGCAAAGCTAGTGGTGAAGGCTTCTGGGAGTTTAACTCCAGGATTCAGAACATCTGGGAACCCATGGCTGGGAATGGTTGGGCTACATTGAAATAACAGAACTTCTCCATGGCCTCAGAAAGAGTTTCTCACCCTTTTGGGGAGACAGTGAGGATCAAAGTGTGGGATCTCCTGTAAGCAAAGCATAAGCTCTACCACTGACTGATGGGGCTTGTGGATTGCGCTTCACTTCTTCAACTCACAGCCTTGCAGCTAACCCAAAGGTACCATGACCAACTGAGGCACTGAGTTCACCAGGAAACTAGTGTTGGCTCACCTGAAATCTATCACGGATCTGTCATTAGATCCATTACAATTTGCTTATCGTGCAAATAGATCAATAGATGATGCTATTAATATGTCCTTACATTATATATTGCAACATCTTGAATCCCCAAAATCTTATGCAAAGGGTTCTTTTTGTTGATTTTAGTTCTGCATTTAACACTATTATTCCAGATATCCTTATGACTAAATTAAAACAGCTGGCTATACCTGATCACATTTGTAAATGGATTGTAAACTTCCTAATAGACAGAAAGCAGCAGGTGAAGTTAGGTAAAATTATATCAGAGATTAGCAGGTTAGCATAGGAGCCCCTCAGGGCTGTGTGCTTTCTCCATTTATTTTTTCCTTACAGTATATACTAATGATTGTACCTCAAAGGATTCCTCTGTTAAAATAGTGAAGTTTGCAGATGATACTACTGTACAGTGATTGGCCTCATTCGAGACAATGATGAATCTGACTATAGGCAAGAGATTGAACAACTAGTTTTATGGTGTACTCGAATTAAACACATGCAAAACTGTTGAAATGGTGGTGGATTTTAGGAGGACTCATTCTATATAGCCACCACTTATGATATCAAATAACTTAGTGTCATTGTGGAGTCCTTTAAATTTTTAGGTACTATTATATCTCAAGATTTAAAATGGTCATCTAATATTGAAAGTATTATTAAGAAAGCACAACAAAGAATGTTTTTTTCTGTGTCAACTTAGGAAGTTCAGACTGCCAAAAGACCTGTTGATTCAATTCTATAGAGGTGTTATTGAATCTATTATCTGTTCCTCTATAACTGTCTGGTTTAGTTCCGCAACTAAGCATGACAAATATAGACTTCAAAGGATAATTGGAACTGTAGAAAAATTATTGCTACTAATTTGCCATCTATTGTGGAATTGTATACCGTACGAGCTAAAAAGAGGGCAATGAAAATATATACAAATTCCACACATCCTGGACATAACCTGTTTCAATTGTTACCCTCAGGGCGTTTTAGGGCATTGCACACTAGGACAAGTAGATATAAAGATAGTTTCTTTCCAAGTGCTATCAAACTGTTGAATAATTAATTTTTACTTCTCTTCTTCCTTTTTAAATAATAGGTTATATTGTATTGTTGTACTGTGTTTTTATTGTTGACTATATGATTCTTATATTTCCTTTTATATATGGAGAGCATATTTTACCAAAACAAATTCTGGGTGTGTCCAACCACACTTGGCCAATAAAAGTATTATGATAAGAAAGTATTCTGAAAGAAGATCCCAACCAGATGAGCAACCAGGCCACCTGGAGCAGGGGCAGAAGCTTCCATTTTCTCCTCCTACACTCCATCTGTAGCCATGAAGCCCACAGCATTTGGGGTAACAGCACGGGAAGGGCAGCAATTAAATGCACTGAGAATCAGAGACCCAGAAAACACTCTGATGCAGAAGGACTTACTTTATACAACAGCTATAACAAATTGCTCGCCTGTTTAGAGGGATTTTTTTAAAAAAAATAATAGAACTTCCAGTCTTGCACAGATCTGGCTACATTTATTATTATTGGAATGGCTACCCTGCTCAGCCACATTCATTCTCTGGGTAGGTACTCTGGAGAAGCAAGGAAAGGAAGCAACAAACTGGATTTTTTGTCCTGTGTGCATACATTTACATCTATGGACATCCACTTCAAAGTGCACAAGAGATGCAAGAAAATGGACTGGAACCTGATTTTAAAACAATGGGTTCGGTGGCACCTTAACAATAACCCTCACCTTCTGTTTTCCATTGCAATTGGTCCCCTCCCTATTTCTAGAGGTATCCAAGTTAGCCTAGTTCATCAAAAATAAAACAAAACAAAAATGTCTTTCCCTCTGAGTTGTCATAAACCCACCTCTTCAATTGCAATCATTTTATTTAATTTGCATATAACCTCACACTGAGTGACACCCACTACTCTGAGTGGTTTATAAAATAGACCAGCAAATGCCCACCCTATGCCTAAACACCACCCACATACAAGAACCCCCTCCCCAAATATGGTGATGGCCAACTCATTTTTTTTTAAAACACAACAACAACCAAACAAATATACATTTAAAAATTAAAAGTTCACAACAGGAGGGGATATGTTCTTGAAGTTTAGGCTTTAGCGGCTTCCTAAAATTCAGGAATAACAAAGCCCAGCACACCTTAGATGGAAGTTTATTCCACACAGCAGAAATCATATCCACGTGGAAACTGTCACAGTGCTTCCTGGGAGTTGTAGTACCACCTAGAAGGCAGTGAGATAAAGGAGCACCGAAAAAGCAACGAATCTTCCCCACCCCCTTTCTGGGTGTATATTACAAATAGGAATCAAAGCCTAAGACAGTGTTGGCGAACCTATGGCATGGGTGCCATAGGTGGCACCCGGAGCCCTTTCTGTGGGCATCTGATATTGCCCCCTTCACAGGCACCTGCATTCAGGTTAAATTGCTATATTGGCACTTTGTGAAAAATTCGTGGGTTTTGAATCGCAGTTAGGGCACTCGGTCTCTAAAAGGTTCGCCATCACTGGCCTAAGATATGCCTAGGTCAGGGGAAAGAAAGGCAAGTATCTGTGGACTGGGACTCCTGGAATTCTGTCTGCAGAATTCTTGGATAATTTTGGGAGCTGGTGTCCTAAAACGGATGAATGATACAGTACTTCATAATTTGATAGACCGGACAATAGCTCCCATTAGGGAACACAATAGGACAGGCATTCAAGCCCATCATATATACAGTGGGCCCTCATAACAAAACAGTTTGTATAACATAAAATCTGTACAACATTAAAAAATTCCGGAGATAGGAGAAATTTGCTTAACAGAATCGCCTATGGAGAGAATCCATACAAGATAAAAATGGTCACGATTAGTGATTACTCCTTTTTCAATGCACTCCTATGGGAAATTTGTAAAAAGAAAATTTTGCTTAACAGAATTTCATTTGGAATGAATTAATTCCTTTATACAAGGTACCACTGTATAGGGCAGGCACCAGGATGGGAACGGCTGTTTTTAAAGGCATTTTCCACCCGTTCCTTCCTAACAGGACAAAGGGAGGACTACCGGGGACAGGAACCATGAAAGAGAGAACGTCCCAGATGAACAGGGATCATTGGCACATCAGCAACAGACCTGCATAATAGCCTGCCAGGAAGGGAATTCTGGCCTCAGCCCATCCCATGTTTCAACCAACCCTTCCTGCAATTAAAGGAAAAAAGGAAATAAAGAAATCAAAACCCACACAGTCACTTCCCGACCTGGATTCCCCGGAACCAACTCTGCCCTGGCCCCTCACCAAAATGTCCGATCTGCAAACGTTGCAGGATCCACACCCATAAAAGGTGGTGGCTTCTTGCAGGGAAGGCCTATAGAGCTTAGTGGAAGAGCTCACACTTTTGTGCAGAAGCTTCCAGGTTCAACTCCCAGAACCCCCCCTCCCCACTTAAATTTGTTTCATCAGATTTACATCCTGGCTCTCCCCTCAAAAATCAAGAGCCCAGGAACAAATAATCATGCCAAGTAAAATAAATATACGGTCATACCCTCATATCCACTGATTCGCCATCTGCAGATTTAGTTATCCACAGATGGTGATCAGCGGTGTGTGTCTGGGCTGGGGGTGAAAGCAGCCCAACAAGGCCAAGTCCTTTAGTCCCCAGCAAGCCACCATCACCACCCTGCCGCTGGGCAGAGTGGCGGACTGGGTGTCGTGAAGGCATGCTCCTACACCGTCTGGTCTGCTGCCCGGGAAGCTGAAATGGCGGCCGTTTGAGCTTCCCGGGTGGCAGACCAGGCAGTGCGCCAGCGTGCCTTTGTGCCACCCGGTCTGCTGTGCTGCCCAGTAGCAGGGGATGGGGGTGTCTGGGGTAAAAGCTTTCACCCCCCAGCATCCCACCCACATTGTCGCCACCATCATCCTCAGATAAGAGTGTTTGCTCTTATCCGTGGATTTCGGTATCCGTCGGGCAGCCTGGAACCGATTCCCCAAAGATGCTGTAATCAAGACATTATAGGGATTAACTAACACATAAAACAGATCAGAAGCACCCTGACAAGCATAGCAAAGCAAGTTGTTTTTCCTTCAGAATAGGATCCCATTAATCCATAGGTGAGCCACTCAGAATGGAGTCGGAAATAGAGAACATCTTCCTTGTGCCGTGCATAGATGGATCACCCTTGGTATTACACCTGCATTTGAGATAAGTAGAACACACCCAACTTCCTTTAGCACAAGCTGAAGCATGGCCGTGTCCTAACTGGTCCCTTGAACACAAGATGAGCTGACCCAATAAACCTATGTCTCAAGGCCAAGCAAAGTAAAAAGCAAACGTGTTCTGCTTATATACTGAACCATAGTGCTTAAAGCACTCTCTGGACAGTTTATAATTTAATTATACTTTAATTATCCAGGCTACACATTGCCCCCCAGGCAAGCTGGGTACTCATTTTACTGACCTTGGAAGGATGGAAGGCTGAGTGAACCATGAGCTGGCTACCCAGGATTGAACACGGATTGAGCACGGTTTTAACCACTGTACCATGAGGTTCCTTTGGGGTTCAACCTATGCCCCCGTACTGGGCTCACCAAGCTGCCCTAGAGCAGATGTGTATGACCTGGGACCCTAGGGATCCTTTTAGTTCTCAGGCAAGGGGGTGGGGGCTGGTCCCAAGAACCTCTACCTTCAACTCCAACTGTAACTGTAGCAAGAAAAAAAAACACTACTGCAAACATGGCTGCAATCTACAGTAAGTAATAACTCAAGTAGGTTCACTGACTCAATGGAACTTTCTGAGGAGTTGACTCACCCGAACCCCATTGATTCAGTGGGCTTACTTTAGCAGCGACTTACTTTAGCAGCACAGCTATAAAAGGTGGTGGCTTCTTGCAGGGAAGGCCTATAGAGCTTAGTGGAAGAGCTCACACTTTTGTGCAGAAGCTTCCAGGCTCAACTCCCGGGACCCCCCAACCCTTAGATTTGTTTCATCAGATTTACATCCTGGCTCTCCCCTCAAAAATCAAGAGCCCAGGAACAAATAATCATGCCAAGTAAAATAAATATACGATCATACCCTCGTATCCATTGATTCACCATCTAAAGAGCCTCGTGGGTGCAGTGGTTAAATGCCTGTACTGCAGGTAAAACTGTGCTCACGACCTGGGGTTCAATCCCAGGTAGAAGGCTCAAGGTTCACTCAGCCTTCCATCCTTCCGGGGTCGGTAAAATGAGTACCCAGCTTGCTGGGGGGGGCAATGTGTAGCCTGCACACTGTAATTAAAATTGTAAACCGCCCAGAGACTATTTAAAGTGGTATATAAGCAGAACACTTTGCTTTTACTGTGTTTCAGGAAATGAAGTACTTGTGATGAGCGCCTCTTCTAAACAGCATTACATCTGTAACGTAACAAGAAATAACTTCCCTCTTTCTACAATACAATTGTAACTTTTTAGTCAACACTATGACTGTGGTGCTGCTAAACGGGAGAGTACTGTACAGTTGAAGCACAGTTTTATGGCGCGCTGCTGCCTGTTCGGTAGAAGATGTCTGTGACAATTCTCAGTCATCCTGGCGAGGTTCTCTGGAAGCTGAATCATGGCAACTGGACTTCTTTTCTTGTGAGAATGAAACGTTTCACTACTCATCCAAGCAGTGGGAATGAGGAAACTACTTGGATAAGCAGTGAAAAGTTTCAATCTCGCAATAAAAGAACTCTAGTTGCCACGACTCAACTTCTGGATACTTTACTGGAAGTAACTGCTTCAGAGAAATGGAACAGCACATATTTGGCAAAATCATCCTCATTATGAATCCTGAGAGGGCAACCTACCACAGGAATGTTTTAGGCGGACAACAGTTTCACTCCTGTTGAACTCTCTTAAGCAGTGGGGCAATCATGGCAGCCCAGTTGGTAGCCAGCAACCACTGATAGCAGGATCCTGGCTTCAATTCTGTGCTGCTTTTGCAAGACACTTCCTTCTCCTGAAGTGAAAGCCAAGGGGAGGGAACGCATCAACAGCCTTCTCAGAATCCCCACTATTTATTTATTTAAGAGTATTTTTACCCCGCCTTTCTCCTTGGAAGAGGACCCAAGGTAACTTACAATAATGAGGGATAACATCGAGTCCAATATAATTAAGACATGTTCAAGTACTGTACAGTGGTACCTTGTATAAAGGAATTTGTTCCAAATTAAATTCTGTTAAGCAAATTTTCCTTTGTACAAATTTTTCATAGAAATGCATTGAAAACGGAGTAATCCCTAATCGCAACCATTTGTATCTTGTACAGATTCTCCCCATAGGCGATTCTGTTAAGCAAATTTCCCCTATCTCTGGAATTTTTTATGTTGTACAGATTTTATATTATACAAACCGTTTGTTATACGAGGGTCCACTTGTACTGACTTTAGAAGGGTGGATTGAACCCAGGTTGTAAGAACAGTTTTGGCTGCAGTACAGCAATTTCACCACTGTGCCATAGGGCTAAGGGAGCTTGCTACCCTATCTTTAGTAGAAGATGCTACATAGATGCGAAAGCTTAGGCAACATTTCAACTCCCCAGTCTAGTTGGCTGTGATGTGTGGGTTAGGAGTAGAGGCACCACCTTGTCCTTTTCCTATGGCAGCAAAAAAATCTGGGGCCAGCCCTACTCAGCAGGAAACACTATGAAATAATTATAACTGGGAAGGGAGGGGACATTCTGGGTGGCAATCTTAAACACACCAAGGAACTTACTCTTGAGTAGAGGCGTGTTGGTTTTGTAGAGTTAAGTTTATAAGTGACACAACCCAACGGGTGCTTCTTCTGCAGCACAAGTCCCACCAAATGAAAGCACACCAAACTAAGACCGATTTGATTTAAATCAAGCTGATGGATTTTTGACCATATAAATCAAAACATTTGATTTTTTTAAATAATCAAAACTGTGACTTAAACTGATTTTTAATTTTTTTTTATCCATCCTGTTCCAAACATCCAGTCTGTTGCTTTAGATTTAAGTCCTGCTTCCTGCCCTGTGCATATGACAAAGATAGTCATGTTCATGTCAGGGGGATCATTATGTGAGTTAAGAAGAGAAGCGTTGTACAAGGGTGGAGCTATAGTATAACTAGGAAGATTCCTTTCCTCTAATCCACCACACCCCAGGATCTCTCAGACTCCTGAAAAAGACCACCCACCACTTCCTGCTGGGCAACAGAGACTGACCAGTGTTCCTTATCATCTCATGATACCAAGTCCCATCATTCCCAGACAAGGGATGACATGACTTGCTACACAACCAGAGGGCACCTTATGGAAAGCTAAAAAGAATTCCTCAAATCATACACAACATAAATTACTCACAGCCAAATGGCCCAAAGGTTTGCCATTGCACCCAGGAACTTTAGCCAAGAGAGAGAGAGAGAGAGAGAGAGAGAGAAGCACATTGCCTGCCAAGTCCTCCCAGAACCCACAACTCCAGGTTACTCAAGTGGGAGATCTGAAACTGAGTTTTTCCAAGTCTTCCAAATCCAACAGCAAACTTTCCAAATGGTGGTGCTGGCTCATTTTAGGCTCCTTTAGACATAAATTGCCACATTAGAAGGGTGTGTACCCGAGGCTGCCTATTACAGCCTGGTTACTGCTTTTAAAAACAAAAACACTCACATACTGTTAAGACCATCCTTTGGTTCCTACAATCAAGGGATGTTTAAACAAACTGGAGGTGGGGTGGAATTACGCCCCCCTTCCCTAACACACATTCAGGCCATGTTTGCAAGCATCTTTTAGCTCTAATCTCAGCAAACAGAGCTCAAGAGCACAGCCAATATTCATTCAAGCCGTCCCAGCTGATCAATACTAAGCCAATCCTAAATTTACCCTCTACAGATGTGCTGCCTGTGATCCTGTGCTGGTGCACTTGGAAATAACTAAGGGCAAGCAAATTAAACAAGACTCACTTCCGAGCAAAGAAACATTGGTGCAACTGCAACCATTGAAGATTTTTCTGGAGCGTGAGCCTTCACGTACACATGCAGAGCTATTTCTGCCACCTCTG
>JAHTLZ010003468.1:9002777-9013293 GCA_023846285.1 Phrynocephalus versicolor | reverse complement strand
CTGACTCTGGGGGATCATGGGAGCTATAGTCCACTGAAGATAACACTCCTATGCTCCTCCTGACAAGCACTTGAGCCTAAGTCCTCCAAAGCTCCATCAGGGGGAGCTGGGAGTAGCCAACCACATGTCTGACACCATCCTTTCAAGCAGCATCCTCTCTTGATCCATATCCCATGGGTAAAAAGTAAAGAATGCACAGTGGACACCAACCACTGTAGTGACCAGGCACATCCTGTCTGGAGAGGAAAGGGATCCGTCTGTCTGTCTGAACATGTGTTTTCCTTTTCTGCCAGTTCCTTCCCACCCATTTGGGCACGGCCCTGCTAACAGAGGGGTGGGGAGGCTATGGGTTGAAGCTGGACACCTCTTGCTCCACCACATCGGGCTTCTTTGTCCAGCACATCCAGAGCAAAGGTTTTGGCATAAGGATCCTCCCTCTCATCTCAAGCCCTTTACCTCGACCGCACGCCCCAGCCACACAAAGCAAAGCCCGGAGTTAGAAAAAGTTTGGTCCGGGCCAGTTCCTTTGGCGCAAGCACACCTGGGGTGGTGGGGGGGGGCGGGAGGGGATCAGCAGCACTGATCCTCGTGCAAGGATCTATATATCCCACATCACATCGCCTCCTTCCCAGGGGAATCCCCGCAAAAAAGGGGTCCCGCTCCGGATGGCCTCCCTGCCCCCAGTTCTCTCGGCCCCGGACGAGATCCCCGACTTCTCTCCCTACCTTCCCACTTTCCAATCTCTGCAGCAAGGGGGGCGCTGAGCTCGGATTACAGGAAATGCTTGGTTCCGAGCCTGTTGGGGACGAGAGGCGAAAGTTGGGGGCCTGGGGGGGGAGCGCGCGCGCGCACGGAAAGCCCCCCTCCCGTCTCGCCTGTAGACACAAGGCGGTGGGGTTTGGGGCTGCTCGGCGTCCCTCCCCTTGGAAGAGGGGTGGCCCGAGCAGCCTCCTGTGCGTCGCCCAAGGGGACGCCCCCCCCACGGGACATTGTGGAGAACCCGGTGTGTGTGTGTGTGTGTGTGAAGATCCCAAGTAACGGGAGAGGACTCGGAGGCGGCAACAACAGCCTGCACCAGGCAAAGGGGGAACGACGGCGGGTCTGCAACCACTTAGCGGGGATGGAAGGAGGCGAGCGGGCGGCAGGCCAGGCCCGGGTTTGGGGGGGGGGGAGAGGGCGGACAGACGGCGTGGTTTGGACGGAGGCGGGGGCGCCCACCCGACCCTCCCAGTCCATTCCCTCGCCTGCAGCTCACTCCCGCTTGCAAAGTTCTCCTGACGGCTGAAGTTCTTCTGCACGCACTCTTTGCTTGCCTGCGCGGGCCCGCTCCACCCGGATCAATGGGCACCTCGCCCCCCTCCTCCTCCTCCCCATGCATACATTCATGGGATAGCGGGAAAAGGAGGGGGGTGCAGCCCCGGCTGTTCCACTCTACCTCCTGACCTCCCCCTTGCCCCCTTTCCTCCCTCCCCCCCTTTGCCCCAAGGGCCCGATCCCCGAAGCCCGTCCTTACCTCTGCGCCTCCGGGAGGTAAAAATCCACGGAGAAGCCGAAGAAGCTGCGGGGGGGTCCACGCAGCACCGTCGGCGCCTCGGCGTCCAAGTTGAAGCCCCGCGCGCAAGACCAGGCGCCGAGGAGGAGCAGCAGCAGCAGCAGGGCCCGAGGCAGCATGGCGGGGGCCCGGCCGAGGGGGGCACAAGAGCTGGGCGCAGCGGCGGTGGGGGGGGGGCGGTTGTCGCCAGGGAGCGAGTTAAGCCAAAAAACCCCAGCTGAGCGTCCCCCGCGACGCCTGCCCGCTGCCGCCCGCGTCCTCTTTCTCCGAGGCGCCCGGGACTCTGTGGGTCCCCCTCCCAGGACTCCCCGCCCCGCCTCTCCCCTCCCCTCCCCGCCCCCTCCTTGCCCGGGAATGACTCACAAAAGGAGGAGTTGCTCGCCCTCCCCTTTCCCCGGGACGGACAGAGAGGGTGGCGGGGGGGGGGGTTGGTTTGGTTTCAGGCGGGGGAGGCGGCGTGCAGGATGGATCTCATTAAAACAGCCCGCGCGGGGTGGGGGGGAAAGTTTGGAGCGGAGCCAGGCAAAGCGCGCGGCGGAATATTTGGAAGGAGACTCGGCTCCCTTTCGGAGGTGGGGTGTGATGGGGGCTCTCCTAAAAAAAAAAAAACGCGAAGTGGTTTCTCCGCCTCTCTTCCCCACCAACCATCCCCCCCCTCCTCCTCCGCGGATAATAGGAACCGCGCCGAGTTGGAAAAAAGCGGCCCGCGCGCCTTCTCCTCCGGCGGCCGCGGCAGTGCCGGACTGATGACGTCACGACGGGGTTTTCCTTCCTTGAAGGGGACTTTGCGGGGGCGGTGGCTGCTGGGGCGGGGGGGGGGGCGGGGGGAATCCGCAAGGTTTGGGTTGTCACTGCCCGCCCCGCGTTCCCACGTCAATCGAGTTGGAGACGACCGGGGAAAGCCAGAGGTCATCAACCCAGCCAGGTTTGGGGAGAGGAAGGAGAAGGAAAAATCAGAATCAAACCTGAACGGGATATATACAGTATACATATAGTATTTAAGCCAAGGACCTGAGGGACTCCTGAAATCAGAATAAAAGAAAGCGCCAATTGCGCCCTTACCCGACGTACAGGAGTCGGGAAAGAGGTTTCGGGAGAGCTGGGTTCCATGGAAACTCACAGCGGGCGGAGGAAGTTTTTTCTATCATAGTCCATGGAGAGTTAGGAAAACTTGCGATTTGGGTGATTTTTTTTCAAGTGGGTTCCCCCCCCCAGTGGATCAATAAACTCTACTTTTAGGCTTAAACTGTAAGTGGGTTCCGACATAGCACACACATAGATTGCAGAGGGTTTGTGTAGGATCCAGTGACCTTGTTTAAAGCCGGTCCTTTGTTGAGCCGCCTTCTATACCTGTCCACTTGGAAGAAGACCCATTGGATTCTTGCAGGCTTCCTCGTAGGTGAATGGGCACATTACCCAGTTTGGAAAACCTTGCTCCCCCTGCAATAGGGATGTCCTGTATTACTCCAACAAGGCATTAGTTTATCTATTGCATGGCTCTGCTCACACTTAGGTGATTTAATACTTAGGGTCTGTATGGGTAAAGCCATGTTAAGGAGCAGTTTTTGGATCCTAACAGTCAGAATATGGTACAGTACATTATATTGGGTACTGGAAAACACTGAGACTTGTAGCCCAATGCCCCTGGAAGCTATGCTGCTGGAGTCCACTCAGGATCAATCAGTCCAAGACAATTTGCTGCCGGAACCAGAAACACCAAGTGGTATAGGACGGAATGGTGTAGAGTAGCCAGAGATAGTTGAGATATTTTAGCCCAGGAACCAGAAAAATCCCACCCATGCCTCTCTGGCAGGGGAGAAAGAGAATAAAGCTAGTAAAAGTATGCTGCTTTGTGGTGCTACTCAAATTCTGCTACCTGGGGCACCTGCTTCTCTCTGCTGGATAGCAGGGATGGTCCCAGATGGCTGCCATTGACTGAACCTGAAAGCTTTGTCTGTAAAACAGGTACTACTGGGTACTACTGAGCAAGGAGCTTTCACAATTCAGTACATATTCAGATATACGCACTTGCCTGGGAGTAATCTGCAGTGAAAACAAATTAACCTTACCCTCTGAGTAGATGTGAATAAGCTTGATCCTGTCAGTCTACGCTCTATTTGAAATTCACACCAAAGAATATAATGAGCCCATATATTTATATTTATACACACCCCATTCTTACCATGTTACACCTAGAACGGCTAACAATAACATCTTTTAAAAATTCCGTGAACTGGAAGCTTTCCAGATCAAACAACTGCAAAAAGTGAAACCAGCACTGCTTTCTTAAACTTGACAGGACCTCCCATGTTCCACATAAGGCTGGCCATCCGTAGGCAGTAAGAAAAATGGTGGCAAGCACTTTCCACGTGGTTGGGGGGCGCGCGACGGACTCTGTTTTGAACATTATAGGACAGAATTCCCTCCTTGAAATCAAATCCTGTTTCAGCTGCAACAAAAAGTGGTGTTTCAGGAGTTTCCTGAAAGAAGTCTCATGAAAAAAAGAGATCATTTTATAGTGGCACAACAGTGGAACCAGTTACCTTAGGAGGTGGTGAGTGCTCCAACACTGGAGGCATTCAAAAGAAAATTGGACAATCATCTGCCAGATCTGCTTTGGTTTGGATCCCTGTATTGAGCAGGGTGGGGTGGGGTGGATTCAGTAGCGTTATAGGCCCCTCCCAACCCATTCATTCTGTGAATCCCGTGGAGAGAAATAGAAGACAGACAGACACAGACCCAGGCAGGCAGATAGATAAGAACATAAGGAGAGCCAAGCTGGATCAGGCCAGAGGCCCATCTAGTCCAGCTTCCTGTATCTCACAGTGGCCCCACCAGATGCGTCTGAGAGTGCATGAGACTAGATATCTGTCTCCTGATACCACTCCCCTGCATCTGGCCCTTGAAGTACCCCGGTTTTAACCCTGGTGATTACACATCTCCATCATGGTTTGTAACCTGTGATGGACTTTTCCTCCAGGTATCTGTCCAATCCCCTTTTGAAGGCATCCAGGCCAGATGCCATCACCACCTCCTGTGGCAGGGAGTTCCACAGACCAACAACACACTGGGTGAAAAAATACTTTCTCTTGTCTGTTCTTACTCTCCCAGCCCTCAATTTGAGATAAGAGGATAGATAAAAGAGAGGCCTGGCTGACAAGGGGTGTATATTAGGAAATGGATAATAATAATGTACTATTAAATCAATCCTGATTTCGGGTGACATTTTCAGGGTATTCCAAATAGATAACACTTAGAAGTGGTTTACTATTCCCTTGTTCTGAGAGTGCCCTGGGGCTATGCAGGTGGCCCAAGGCTGCACAGGCTGGCTATACTTGTAGGAGGCACAGTGGGAGAATCAAACTCTCAGCCTTGGAGCTTTGCAGCCAGGTACCTCAACCACTGAGCTATCCACCCAGCATATTAGGAAACGGACAAAAACATACAAGAAAATATCCAATTCCATCATGTCTTTACACCAGCATTCCTCAACCAGGTATCCTCCCGGTATATTGAACTAGTCTCCTAGCATTCCTATCCTGACCACTGGGCATTCAGACGGTGGCTGATGGAAGTTGTAATCCTAAACATCTGGATGTAAACATCCTGGGAAAGCTTTACACGGGGCTAGGAGGTAACTAGACTCAGATTACAGGACCCTTACCTGTGACAAAGGATGTTATAAAACCTGAAAATGCAGTGACAAAGTGTTCTGCTTATATACCGCCCCATACCACATTAAGTAGTCTCTGGGCGGTTTACAAATTTAATTACAGTGTGCAGGCTACACATTGCCCCCCCAGCAAGCTGAGGAAAACCAGAATGATCAAGATACTGAAGTTGATCAAGTGAAGGGCTATTCCAGTAGGGGTGGGGTGGAATTAAAAAGGGAAATGATAGAGCTATTATAATGATGCATGGTATAATGTGTCCCCCACCCCAACCAAAAAAAACAACAACAACAACAACAAGGTAAAATCTGGGGTCATTCAATGAAGAGAATGGCAGGAAATCCAGACAAAAGGAAGCATGTATTCTACTGTGCATCATTAGAACGATGGAACTCCCTGCTTCAAGATTAGATGGCCAGCCATTTACACCATGATAGCTACAATACTAGCCATGAGGGACTTATCTTACTGGAGGCAGAATGGTTCTAAATATTGATTGCCACAGCACAGCAATGCAGCTGCATTGCTATCTTCCTTTGGGGAATGGTCTGCTTCTGGCTATCTGAAAGGTGTCTAGTACAGCTTTAAAAAGTTACTTTTTGGAATTTTCTAGAGGCTGTCTCCAGTGGGAGATTCTAGGAGCTGTTGCCTGGCAAAGTAACTTTTCCAAGTTCTCTAGTTCCGCCAGTGGCAGACCTGGCTTTGGTCTATCCTTTCCAGGCTGGGCATGTAGGCAGGAGAAAGCGGGCCAGTCGGCCAGCAGCCACCTCAGCTCTGGCTGAGCTCACGGAAAGGACTGACCCTTTGCAAATGTGACAAAACATTTGCTTAGGCAAAAGCTTCGGAAAAAAATACTACAGCATCACTGTCATAAATAACTCACTGCCCTGCCCAGTGGAGGTGAGAATCAAAAGGGTGACAGACTGTTCTGCTGAGGTTATGAATGGCTCAGCCTGTGCATGCCTGCTATATGCCTACCTACCAACCTTTCCCTCCCTCAGACCCTCATGGAAAGCAGCTGGGGCTGCTGACAAGGGGTGCAGATTAGGAGATGGATAATAATAATAGTGTGCCATTGCCTTTGGGTGCAGCCTTTGCGAATATCTTTGTTGGAGCATGGGGCGGGGAAGCAAAGAGAGAGAGAGAGAGAGAGAGAGAGAGAGAGAGAGAGAGAGAGAGATGGTTATCTATAACCATTTGAAGTCTACCTTTCTTCAGGACCTAGGATAAAAACCTTTTTTTTATAATAATGCAGCCTTTTAAGAAACTAACTTTCTGTATTTGTCTCTTTAGTGTAAACCTTAGCAATCAAACTTCAAGAATTCTTGCCTGTCATGGTTCCTGTGTGACAGGCAGGAATTCATCTGGAGGAACTTCTCTTGTAGTGGAGATGTTAATGGAGACACTTCCCCCTTCCTGATACTGGAGTACTGAAGCCAGGAGGTCTGGCTGCTACTCTATGCCTCAACTCTGCTTGTTACTGGAATCCATTTCCCCTTGTCTCCCCAAAAGCCTCTGGCAGCTCGTGGGTGTGGGGGTATATGTGTGTGCGTCTTTGCTGCTGACACTTATGAGAAATGATTTCATTTGCCTTTATGATTTATTGATGCTGTGTCATCACTGGTATGTTAGAGATGTGTGAGTGTTTTATTGATAAGCATTTCCTGTTTGAGTTGTGGCAGGACTGATAGAATATGTCTTCCCTAGAGCAGTTACCAGCACAGTGTTTGATTTGCCGAGGCTTCTAGAACCAGGAATCATAGCATGTTAGACCAAGTCACCACAATTTGTAATAAGCCAGGCTCTATATAGTGGCATACCAGAGGCTTGGTAAATCTCCTGTGGTCTCCATCACATACAAACTCAGACCTCTGCTTGTAATGGCCAGAATTGTGTGCCTTGCAAGCCAGTGCCATACACATAGCTTATTTATTTATTTATTTATTTATTTATTTATTTATTTATTCATTCATTCATTCATTCATTCATTCATTCATTCATTCTTTTTTCCTTTGACATAAGATAGTTCAGCATCTCAGTTATATAAAAGAAGGTACAAAGTTGGTTGAAAACTAAAGAGTTGATTCTAAGCTAGAGAAAATTTTAAATCACTGGTGACATGTTATAATCAGCAGCGTGCTCAGATTTTAGCAGTAATTAACTGCTACCCACCTTATCTAATATCAGCTCTTTAAATCAGATAAGACAAACAGCTATTTAGCCATAGCCAGTGGAATAACTGATATGACTTGATATGGAAAATTGTGATAAAGTGGCTATCTATGTATCTGAAGCGATTAAAGATTGTAATGTTTGCAAAAAGAGCTGTGCATTGCCCCTTATTCCAGATAAGGGCATTCAAATCAGCACCTGATCCTGCTTGTTTCCTTTTGGAGATACTGTACCCTGCATCTATGCCAGTATTTGAAGGTTTCCAGATGCAGTACCTGAGAAAAATTACACTGGCAAGACAGAAAGGCAGTTTGGTCCTTTTGGCAGTGATGTCCTGGCCATTGCATCACCAACACCAAAAGAGGGCTGGGAGAATGGTGGACTCTAAGGTCCTAACGTCCAACGTAACCACTCAACCACTGTACAATAAGTGGACATTCCTTCTCCTCATCCCCAGGCCTAATGCTGCAGTAAGTTAACAGTGACTAAGTTTTATGAGACAATGAGAAAATGTAAAGCTACGTGGGAAGTGGAGGTGAAGCTGTCACTTTCTTCAGATGCTACCAATTAATTGCTCTCATAATAAGTTACTGGTGCTTTTGAATTCTCCTTTCCTACTCTTCACCCCGTTGCTCCTTGTTTTGTTTCACCATTTTAAACCTCACAAAGGCCAGGCTTAAAATGAAGTGTGTTCTCTCCTACATGGGTGCACCCTGGTCTCTTTGTTCTACTCTGTGGTCACCATGGAAATGTGCAAAGAGCCCAGTTGTGCTCAGTGTTTTAGTATTCAGCTAAATATTTGTTTATTTTGTTTTATTTTATTTTAGAGTATTTTTACCCTGCCTTTCTCCTTGGAAAAGGACCCAAGGTGGCTTACAGTATGCACAACCGTGCTGGCAATAACTAGAATTCCATGTGGCATCTTGTCCTCTATGTCTTTTCCATGCTGCCTTTATGTATTTATTATAGCTCAAAAGATGTGGATGCTTCTATACTAGGTTGCTGACTGGAAAGCTGGTTCACTCAGTTGGGTATCAGACTGCAGAGCCAGAGACTGGGAGTTAAATTCTCCCACTGTCTCTCCCAGGACAACAGTCAGTCTAGCCAGCCTTCAGAAACATAAGAACATAAGAAGAGCCCTGCTGGATCAGGCCAGGAACCCATCTAGTCCAGCTTCTCGTATCTCACAGTGGCCTCAACAGGCCTCAGGGAGCACCTGAGACAACTAGAAAAATGTCTCTTGATGCCACTCCCCTGCCTTAGAAGCACCCTCCTTTTAAGCCTGGAGATGACACGTATCCGCATCATGGCTTGTCACCTGTGGTGGACTTTTCCTCCAGAAATCTGTCCAATCCCTTTTTAAAGACATCTAGGTCAGATGCCATCACCACATCCTGTGGCAGGGAGTTCCACAGACTAACAACATGCTGGGTAAACATATATTTCCTTTTATCTGTTCTCATTCCCCCAACTCTCAATTGGAATGGATGACCCCTGGCTCTGTTATTTCATGAGACAGAAAAGAGCTTCCCTCAATCCACTTGACCAATTCCATGCATTATTTTGTATGTCTTAGTCATGCGGCCGCTCAAGGTGCCTTTTTTTTCAGACTCAAGAGCCCCAAATGCTGTAGCCTTTCCTCATAATGGAGGTGTCCCATCTCAGTAACTTGATGGCATGTGTTACACCAGGTATGGGGATGCCTGGCTCTCCAGATGCTTTTGGACTGCAACTCCCAGCAGTCCTAATCAATGTAGCCCCTGCCATGGAATGATGGATTTGCAGTCTCACAACCTTTGACGGGCCGCATGTTGCTGTCCTCCGAATTGTATCAAACAAAGGTGGTTCTCTCTTCCCCACCCATCCTATCCTGTAGCACTTAACCTCTTTCCTGAGTTGTTCCTCGCACCTAGCATCCTTCAGGAACGAATCTTTCTTTCCATCAGCAACAACCTTTGGAACATCTTGGAGACTAACATGCTTTATCCAAGCGTGAAAGGTTTATTGGACTGTAGCCCACTTTCTCAGCCATCTGATGAAGACAGTCAGGATCCAAGAAAAGGACATGCAGTTATGTCAGACCAAAAAAAAAACACCACAATGTGTCAGCTTTTAAAGTGTCACCACACTTATTATTTTATTGCTCGTTGTCTTTTTGCTGTGGCAGACTAATGAAAACACCCCGCCTCCGCATTCTTTGCACCATGCAGCGGATTTTGCATGCCTGTTCATGCCAAGCACACACTGCTGCATAGTGACAATCACATCACACTGGCATCTGGGCCAGAAGGGACCCATGGCCTGCACCCAGCAGCAAACACCCGCTCCCCTTTTCCACAGCTGGGCACATGGCTTAAATTCCCAGCCTATTCTGCAGCAGGACTTCCTCTGATATCCAGCCATGTGTGGCTTATTTTATTTTCCATTCCATCAACCCTATTGTTTTCAGTCCAAATGTGTTCATATCTGTTATTGCACCGGCCCCCTTGGGTCTAGTTAGCAACATGGGATCTTTTCTTTTTCTCTGCTTATCCAGCACTTCTATTTAAGGCTGCCCACATCATGCCATGCCACGCTTTGCCATTAGGGGCCAGCACTCCTTGGCATAGTGCAGCACTGTGATTACAATCTCCTCCCTAATTCTCTTTTAGGGGTTTGGCGGGGTGTAACAGATGGCATTTTTAAGCAGAACTGTTCAGCAGTAGCCAAACGGTTGGGGGAAAGCAAGGCAGGGTGTGATATCTAAACAAGTGCAAACGAAGGTGTACTCACACGTTTCTAAGCCATAGGCTCAAGCGTACAAGAGCTCGAGCCTATAGGTGAGGGAAGGGCATTTCGGAGATTGCTCCTGCATAGGCCTATATGTCTGTGAAGAGTCTCAGTCATCCAGATAAGTTTATCTGGGAGTTGAGTCATGGCAACTGGACTTCTTTTCTTGAGAGATTGAAACATTTTGCTGCTCATTTGGATGTGCAGAGAAACGTTTCAATCTCTCAAGAAAAAAAAAGTCCAGTTACCATGACTCAACTCCCAGATAATAGGCTGATAGTTATTTGCCATCTATTGTATCTCCTTTTTGAGTACTAGAATGTATATTGAGTACAGTGGTGCCCCGCAAGAC
>JAHTLZ010003468.1:8989809-9001510 GCA_023846285.1 Phrynocephalus versicolor | reverse complement strand
TTTCTTTCTTTCTTTCTTTCTTTCTTTCTTTCTTTCTTTCTTTCTTTGAGCTTCCCTTGCCTGGCCTAGTCATATCACTTGAGCTAGATTATTTACTTATTTATTTGATTTATAAATGACAAAAACCATCTGGAGTGAAGGCCACTCTGGTTCCTGTACAGTGCCCTAAGCACACCCAATCTCGCCTGATTTTGGAGGCTAAGCAGGGTCGGCCCTGGTTAGTACTTGGATGGGAGACCACCAGGGAATACCAGGTGCTGTAGGCGCCTGGAGTAGGAACTGGCAAACCACTCCAGTATTCCTGCCAAGAAAACTCCATGGACATGGGGTCACAAAGAGTCGGTCACGATTGTAATGACACAACACACACACACACACACACACACACACACACACACACAATGGATAAAACTTAGCACAATGGATAAGCAAAATCCTAATTAACAGTCTCAGTACATAGGCATACACATATGGAAAATCATAAAATGAAGTAAAGCAAAACAGAGAAAGGTAATGAACAAAAAACCACAAATGCTGATTAAAAGGATTATAAGAATCTGAACAAAATCAACAGAAGCAGTAATAGTGGCATTTTCAGCATCTAGTTGCAGATTAAATCAGGATAAGCCAGCCTAAATAACCAAGTTTTTAGCTGGCGTTTAAACGGCTGAAGCAAGGATGTAGTCTTCATGTTTATAGTGGTCTGCACGTATGCTTCACACAGATAGGAGCATGCTTCCCATCCTAAAAAGGCCGGTGTGAGAAGCTGTCAGTTGCAGTTATGGCTGAGTGGACATTCCCTCTAAAGGAAAGACACAGCTACAATCAGAACGGGTCTTAAGGACATTGGAGCTAGCTGGGATCTCTGTGGCCCATTCAGCTTCACATCCTGTTTCCCACAGTGGTCTCCCAGAAAAACCACAAGCAGGATATGAGGGCAGCAGTTAGGGTGGCCACTTAGGGACAAAAGATGATACAGCATTGCAAACAAGATTATGCATGCTGATCAATACGAATGCATGCAAATGTGGAAATAATGGTGCTTATTAAATAGGAGTACAGTATATCTCACAAAAGGGGGGGAGGGCTGCATTTTCAGTGCCTGCTGCACTCAGTCTGATATGCAGGGGTTAAACGTTGAGAGGCAGCTTCAAGACCCCTGTGGCCCTCCCTTTTTGTGGTTCTTTAACTTGAAAATGAAGTAGGATTGGGCAGCCCTGAAAGCAGGGGGTACTTTCAAATAGAGCAGTGGAAGGTGAAGTGTGGGTCTCCAGCTGATACGAGGCTACCAAGCCCAGCATCCCTCTCAGTTCACTACTTAGCCTAGGGGTGATGGAAGTTGTAGTCACAAAAAACCTGAAGACCACCCCCATCCCTGCTCCCAGCCAGCACTGTGGTACAAGATTGTCCTCTGACGACCCATTACATTTATGACGGTCCTTTGTAAAATGGCACCTGTGGTCACACTTGCAACAGCTTTACCTGCCTTGCTTACCCGAACAGGTATTCAGGGGCTTCTGAACACAAGTGAGCCTAGACATGAAGAAATGTGTGAGTCTCCAGATGGAGTTGGTTTCTGCCTCCAATGACCCTTTGGGCTGCACTAGCTAGGGCAGATGAGAGTAGTAATGCTGAGGGATGACATATCTTCCCATCATTAGCGTAGGCATCATGGCTGATAGCTGCTTCTAGAAGCATCCTCTGTGAACAAGACTCATCTCACTCTCCTCTGAAAGCTGTCTCAACAAGCAGCGAATGGTCAGCACTGCCTTTCCCCCCTGCTCAGTAGGGACTTCTTGCAGGTGCTTTTTATTCACTGCCCATGTTCCAGATTTGGCCAGGTGGTCCCCTCACATAGCACCATAAAAGAGGGCATATAGTCACCAAAAATGAGGATATTGATTGACCTGATCTTTTAATATGCCGCCTTTGCACGTACAGAGGCAACATCAGAAATTGTTTTTATAATTTCTGCAGAAGTAAAATACTGTAAAATTGTTAAACTAAAACTTGGGGTTTATCTTATACATGGAAGCAAGCCAAGGAGCGAACTGTGTGGTTGTGAAACTATAATTTTGGGTTGGAAAAGTGGAGGTCATCTTATATATGGGGACATCTTATAGATCGGGAAATATGGTACATCTCACCTGAAAAGGGAAGATTGGTTCCAAGTCCCCTACTCTTGAGTCTGCTGTCTGTGGAGGAGCAGCTTGAAGGTGCATCATCTCCCATCTGTTTGGTTGATTGCCTTTAAAGTAGATTTGGGCAGGAGAACCATTCAAACAGAAGGCCGTCCTTGGGATGCTCTTCAAAGAGAGGACTGTTTGCTGCAAAAGGGGGCCCGTGGCCATCCTACTCTGAATTGGCCAAGCGCCAGGCCTTCCTTGCCCTTGCCCTGCAACTGCCGTTTGGGCACAGCAGCTCAGCTCATTCCTGGCAAAAGCCTTCTGGTCTGTTCTGGCCGTTGCCGCCACAGCAGGCATGGGGGGCCTGGCAGGAATATAGCAGACGGATTCCATGTTTGCCTGCAGATCCCTGAGCAACCAACAATCCCAGGAAACTGAGTGACGTGTGGGTATGTGGGTCGGCCTGTTTAACTCACTCAGCAGCTGGTTGGGAGACATGACGTATCACCTGTCATGGATGCCGGCTTAGCTTCATTCTCAACATATGCTGTGGTATTTCGTTTTCCAAAACCAGCCTCTCCTTCTTAGCCTTGCGTGACACCTGAAGCTCTGACATCAGCACAGGGGTACGGAAGCTTCAGAGTTTTGGACTTCAGCTCCCGGACAAGCAAACCCTCATGGATGAACCAAGGGCTTAGGGGAGCTGTAGTCTGAAACCTCTGAAGGTCCAAAAAACACCCCCGACACACACACACACACACACACACCATTTGCAGAGGGCCATCCTTACCTAGATGCTGAGAGAGCTTCCTCTGCTCTGGAAAAAAAAATGAATGAATAGGCCTGGCTTAGTTTCTTTTAAGAGGCTGCTTAGCTGACAACCTTATTTGTAGATTTGGTGTAGTGAATATTCATCACCACATGGTGCATTGTACTTAAGAAATGGGGCAGTGCCTTCAAATAACTGAACTGAATATATAAGGTGTTTTTTTAAAAAACAACTCTCGTTCAAAGTGCATATTGAAACATTTTTTCTGAAATGTTGCCCAATGTTATGTTTCTGTGGCTTCTCGTCTTCCCCCCTTTTAGGGTCCGCTATACAGTATATCAGCCATCTCCTCGTGCCCAGACTGGCTTCTATATTCCCCACCTTAGCCAGAGGTTAGGAGTTTGTTTCTCTGCTGTGCCTCCAGTGCGTACAGGCAGTCCTTATGGGCATACTCCTAGGGTACCCCCCCCCCAAATAAAGGAACGATAAACTACGGTACTTCTTTGTATTCTTTGTGTGGAAAACTGTGGCAAAGAGATTGGCATAAGTCAGAATTGAGTTGATGTCACAGTTGTTGTGGTAGTTGTTGTTGTTGCTGCTGCTGCTGCTGCTGCTGTTGATCATAATGATAATGATCCTGACTTTTTAAAATACGGAGAAGTCTTTAGGCAAAATCTAGACATCTCAGAACTTAAAACAAGATATGAAAATTTACTTAACCCCCCCTAATTTATTACATTTTCTGAACACCAATTTTTAGAGTTTATTTTAACCATTTGATTGGATTAATTTTCAGTAGCTGTCATTCACATCCACTACATTTGGAAGGCACTGGCAATTTTGTGTTACATGTAATAATTTCACTTCTTTTTTTAAAAAAAAACTGTTCAAGGAATACATGCCCACACATCAAGTAATGTAATACAGCGGCCTAATAACATTTGTTCAAAAGATTAGAGTTGACAAATTAGTCTTTGATAGTGAGGTTAAATGGCTCTGCCCGGGGGGGGGGGGGATTTGCAACATGTCTGGACTTCCTGCCTCAGCTGAAGATCTAAGCTAGATTGTCCTCCTGCCATCTTTGTGAATCCATGGTTTTGCCCATCATTAACTTTCTGTCCATGTGCCACAGATTGATAAGACTCCCAAGAATATATTAGCTTGTCAAGTCTGTGGCATTGTCAAAAGAACAAAGACTGCTGTGGCACCTTAGGGACTTACCCATTCTTTGCAATGTGAACTTTCATAAATTGGAGTCCACCTCATCAGAGGTGTGAAATGTTCTGCAGAAGATCAGATATAGATGTGGGGCAAATGATTAGTGAACTGAACATTTCTGGCAGTGGTAATTACATTTTTGCCATAGGGCATTGCTGATTAACACAAGCCTCCTTCCCGTCAGGTAAGGCAAATTGACACACCTCTGGTAATAAGCATCCATCGTCTGGATTAAAGGGCTGACAATTCCTTTCTCAAGCAGACAAAGATTTTTCTTTTCAGGCAGGCTTTCCCTTCCCTGTCCTTGGGCTGTCTGGTGAGAGGGTTTCTCAAAATGGATTGCTGTGCCTTGTCGCTTTTAAAATGTGTTTTTAGTATGGATTTCACTTTCTGTTTTTAATAAACTTGATTCTTCTAAAATATTTTTATTTAATGATGTAAGTTGCCTTGGTCCTTTTATAAGAAGAAAGGTGGGGTAAAAATATTTGAATGAATGAATAACCTCTACTGAAGCTTGCGTGGCAATTGATCTTCTTTTATGTGCACTGAAGTGGATAGCATGTTATGTTAAAGTGGGATGCATTGTCCCCCTCCCCCTGCTCTCACCCAAAAGATGTAAGCGGCTCACTCTGTAAAAAAACATAATTATGGCACATTTAAGACAAACAGATATATTTTCTGGTGAGCTTTTATCAATCACAACTGGCTTCTTCAGACACATTGCTCCGTCTCCATGGTTAACTGACTCTCTTAGGGCAAGGTCACACGAGCAGTTTAATCCTGTTTTTACTTAGAAGTAATGAGGATCAAGTAGGAAGGTCATGATGAAAAGCAAAAGCATGGAAATTAAAATGTGAGAAAGAAGGAGACAAGACTTGGGAGACAACCAGGAGACAGAAGGAAGGAAGGAAGGGGGAATCCCTTGCTTCAGCCGCCTCAACATCTAGGCCAAGATTTTGCCTTTGTAGCTCCTACTAGCCAGGTTTACCAGTCAACCAGTAGTTGGGGAAGGAATCTAGGTGGAAGCCCAAACTTCTGCAGCAACCTTTCCAAACCTGATATCTTCCAGAAAGTAACAGACTACAGTCCTTGCCATAAAGGGTGCATGTGGATGTTGTATAATCTGACATACCTAGAAGATGTTCTGCAGTGCTTTGTCCCTGCAGCCAATGGGAATTTGGGTAGAATGTGGAAGGTATTTTTTGGGGGGGGGGAATTAATTGGAAGGCAAGAGAAGACAATGCTGTTGTCAACCGTTTATAGCGTTTGCCTGTGATTATGAAACATCGAACCAGAAGAGAGGGTTAGTTTGTCTGATGAAGCCACTGAAAACCATGCATTCCCTAAGAAATGTGCTTGGTTCTACAGGCGTCTCTCTTAATTTATAGCCACATGCAACCCTCCTTCTCATTTCATCCTAATCCCTAGTTTATTCCAAGTCTTTTGATATACTCCCACCACCACCAAAACCCAGCAGGCAACTTATCTCTTGCTTCTCTCTCTCTCTCTCTCTCTCCCTCTCTCTCTCTCTCTCTCTCTCTCATTCTGGCTCTCACCCCAAAGCTGGCCACTCATTGTGGAGAGCTTCCCCCTGGGCATGGCATATGGCCACATCAGTAATTGCTCCCAATCCCCCCATCTCTTCCTTCCTTCCTAAAGCCAAGCTGTTTGTCAACACATGCTCTCAATTTAAGGCCTGATCCAATAAGCATGTTTATCTCCTCAAGGGCTAAAGTTGCCAACTCAAAATTGAAGGGATTAAAGAAGGGTTAGAAGATGATCTGGGTCTCCTGATCTACCCAATGCTATGGCTGAAGGTGGCTTGTTGTGTAGTGCAGAAAAACAATCAACAGGGAGGACAAACTGAACTTTGCAGTGTTGATTCTTGGACGAGAATTTCCAGAACCCTCCAGATAGCATGACTTCATTCTTGGATCAAATGGTCATACCTGCTAGGGAATTTTGGAAATTTCATTACCCCCCCCCCACACACACACAAAAAAAACCACATTAACGAGCTTGGATTAAACCAATGTGAGGGGCAAAAAGTTGGTTCTACCTGGAAGATGGCTGCTGGGAACACTTGTGCAGGATAGGCAATGCAAGCAACAGCTTGGTGAATTAAATGCAAAGAGCATTTGTTAGCAGCAGAGCAGGCATCACTGCCAAATATTCTCTGCCAGCTGTCATAGGAGCAACTGATATATGTGAGAGGTACTCTACAATGGGTAGTGTGAAGAGACTGGGGACCTGGGGTATGTGAACTATGAAATTCCACTGCTGGATTCTTCTATGTTTCTGTACATCTGGGAAGCTGACCTCACAAGGCAGAAATCAGGGCAGAAATGGACAGTTCACACTTTCTTAACTCATCTCCTGCTATTGAACACTTTGAAGAAAAGACTGAGCAAGGAGCAGACATTTTCATGCTGATCTTTATCAGAGGTCATATCAAAACAGCCCCACAAAGGACACTGTGATATCTTATAATGCCTTATGACTTGAAAGAAGTTATGCAGATGTGACTAGTGGCAGGGAGAATGGTAGCAGATCAGGAAACTCTGTTTTGTTCCAACAGAACATAAAAGTTCCTTAATATGCCATTTGGGAACATGTGGGTAAATAGCCCACTTACCTGTATAAAAGGGATTAGGGAAACGAGTTAGTCAAACTAGCATATCTCTGAGGAGAACAATGTTCCACTTCCTTGCTGCTCAGGAACTCAGGAGAACCTTGATGGGCCTTTATGGCAAAGGCCCACTTCAGCATCTCCATATCTGTTTTCAATAATTTCAATAGATTCACTGTCAAAAAGAAAATGACTATACAATATGAGATAATAATTAACTATATGCCACCAAGTCATCAACTCTGACTTATGACAGTTGTCTCTTGAGTATAGAGTACTCAGAAGTGATTTATCATTTATTTATTTCTCAGGGACTCTGGTACTGTGCAGCTTGGCCAGGGCTACACAGGCTGGCTCTTATCCTGCAAGGCACAGCTAGGAATCAAACTCCTAACCCCACTCATTCAACTCACTGAACCGATCAACCAGCTAATAACTGTATCCCATCAAGTCAATTCTGACTTATTACAACCCTTTCCAAGGCTTCATAGAGTATAGCAGTTTACCATTTCTGTCCTTTGGGGATGCTCTGGGGTTGTCCAGTTAGCCCCAGGCTACACAGGCTGGTTCTCCTAGGAAGACATAGTGGGGAATGAAACTCAGGGGCTACACCCAGCTATCCTACTCACTGGATTCAGACAGGCCCAAATCATTTGGCAATTTGTAGTGTCTAACTTTAGTGAATAAATAAGATTACTCAAATACTGGAAGCATGTGTCCAATGAAATGGGTTACAGCTCCTGAATGTTCATGCTTTAACAAATGTGTCATGCATTAAGATGCTACAGAGCTCATTTTTGCTGCAATAGACTATCTTGGTTTCACCAGGGCATTTTGGAATATTTCCTCTAGAAAAGCACTACCAGCTTCCGCTTCTCTTCATGCTATGATATCTTGCTTTTTTTTTTTTAACACAGTGAGTGTTTGGTTTTGCGTGGCCTTCACGGACAGACTGTTGTTAAAAAGCGGACTGGAATGCTAAAATACACCTTTGTGAAACATATAAGATAATGAATCTTGTGATATTTCTTTTGCCCTTGTGCAACAAAATAGGTAGTCAGCTGGATAGCTCAGTGGTTTAGATATCTGGCTGCTGACCTCCAGGTTGGGGGTTCAATTCCACTCAGTGTTTCCAGGGAGAACAGCTGGCCTGTATGACCTTGGGAAAGCAGCCCAGTTCCAGGTGGCTCACAGAAGAAGGGAAGGGTAAAGCACTTCTGAGTCTTCTCTATCCAGAAAGCACCAGAAATGGGGGCCACAAGTCAGAGCCGCAATAAGTGGGCTGCTGTACTAGGTTCTCAAATCTCAATAAACAAAGCTAATGTACTTTTCTGGCTTCAGTCAGGGGAGGTTCTTAGAGCCACACTTGAGCCATGGCCGTGGTGTGGCTTGTATATAGCGATAATCTGCTAACGAAGAGCATGAGGCCCAGGCATAACTGTGAGTGACATGAGGCCGCAGCTTCCGAGATAGACTGCAGCCAAAGGAAATGATGAGGCCGTGTAAAGGCCTCCTTTTGAGGACTGCGAGCACGGGCCGGCGTGGCAGGAGGGGAGGGGGTGTCCGTTGCTCCCACCACCTGGCTAATTATGGAGATATCCATCCCCCGGCGCTGTGTTTACAGTGGGCTTCCTTTGAGTCATGCGTCTGTCAGCAGCACCTCTCAGCTGCAGGGAGCCAGACCTTGGATCAGCCTTTGGCAGCCAGGGCTCATCCTCCTCCAGACCCTATATAGCCATGGCGGGCAGAGGGAAGGGCCGAGTTCACCCTCCCGCTAGTGGGACATGGTTCCCATCAGCGTCCAGACAGCAGGATGTCACTCGGTTGTGCGGGTGGTGCCGGTGCTGGTGGAGCGTGTGTTGCATGTGTGCATTTGAGTTGATCGGGGATTAGGCCCGTTTGCCTCCTGATGTTGCCCAGACCCCAGAGGGGAAAAGAGCCAAATGCTCTGTGTACCTTAACAGTCCTTTTTGCCAGCCTGCCATGGCTTGCTGAAGGCTGCGAGCCAACATGTACTTTCTCCTGAGTAATCCCCCCCTCCCCCGGGCACAGTGGCTGTTAATTCTGAGCAACTAGGTTTAAGGTTGTCCTGCAAAAACCGAGAAGGGGGGGGCGTTCAAACACTGTGGGATACAAGCCTATTTATTTTTCCCCCTCTAGCCTTTGCCTCAGGTGGCAAGATATATTGGGACAGACCTCCTCTCTCCCTCCTCCATTTTGCTGTTAGCAGCCAGATTCACCAAATTATTTTGACTACAATCCTAGTGTTCCTCACTAAGGCATCTGATGTGTTTTTATTACCCAAAAAGGAACTTGGTTCATTTTTACCTTGACCCAGTCTTAAATCCCTGGGGGTTAAAGCTTGCTTTATCAAATAATTCTTGATGAAATGGGTAATGCTGGTTGATTGCTGGCCATGAAAATGGAGTGAGCTTAGTGTTACCCTCAATTTCCCTGGAAAGTTGTTCAAAAAAGTAGCTTTGGCCATGTTGGCCGGAAGATTCAAAGAATTGATAGTGCAAAAATAAAGTTTTTCTATGCATTTGTTGGTTGAAGTCCTGTTACTTACCACAGTAAGTCACTCTAGAGTAGGCCCATTAAATCAAAAGGGATTAGTTGAGTCAGCTGCTCCATCAGTTCCATTGATTCAAAAGGACCTGGTCTAAGTTGTGACATACTATCCTAAGCAATAGGAATTCAGCCATTGCAACAATGTTATGTGTACATTAGAAACAAATATACACATTTGTTTCTAAACTTAATGTTTTACGATTGGATTATGTTCAAAGACAGGGATGGTGGGAAACCGACTGAGGCAGAGGTATAAAATATGCCACTCCTGTTAGTAGTCCATCATCAAGTACTCAAGGCTGCCTAGGTTACATGGAACAAAATACATTATAAGCATCTCTCCCTCGGTGTAAAAATATAATAAAATACATAATACAGTATAACTAATAGTTTGGTGGCATTCAGGACACAAGAAATCAGCTACTTAAGGAGGCTAGTTCACACTGCCCTGTGATGTAGCTGGTGCCATCAACACTGGACCCTGCTCCGATCCATCCTGAGTAGGCTTCCATACAAATAAAACTGCTTCCTCTTTTAAGGAAATTGGAATAGAATTCAGATCCATTCCTGTAACTCTGCTGCCCTTGATCCTTGGAAACGAGCCACATGGTATTCAGGTGAACAAAAATGCAGGAATAAAACATCCCTGTTTTGTGATTTTAAGTGGGTAATACTAATTGATGTTGCCATGTAAACTTAGTAGGCTTCGAGTTGCTATCAGACCAGACGTTTACTTGACCAGTTGTAATTTTATCCTTTGGAGTAGTTGCCGGAATTACATGGAAGGAAGGAAAGCTGGGGAAGTGGTATAATGCATACTGTATAATGTATTGTGCATAAGTAGTAGTAGTAGTAGTAGTGCATAAGGAAAACATATATCAGAGTACATTATGTTTCAAGCTGTTTGAGAATGAAGATACAGAACAGATGTTCCAATCCTTAGGTTAACAACAGCAAATGGACTATTATATTCTTGGTGGTCGATGTTGGAAAGAATGCTACAAGCAATCAAGAAAGGAAGCTCTTTCCAAGAACTTGGATGGGTCGCTTGGATGAGGCCGGAATTTCTAGAATTTCCCTCATCCAGCATGGCTGCTGGTACACGGCAGAGGGTGCAAATGCTCTCAAAAGACTGCCAGCGGAAAGAAGCTGCCTTCCCTTTCCGGAAGGGTGACCCACCTGCTCTGTGAACTCTGTGATATGCTTAGCAAAGGATTCTGAAATAGTTCGCCGTTCTGGAGATGCTCTGGGCCTCGACAGCTTGCAGAGCCAACTGAATTTCAACAGTGGGAATGGGACATGTCCCTCATTACACCGAAAGGTCACCATGATTGTAGCTCAACAGGTACAGGTTTAAGCAATGTGTGACTCCTAACTCCCCCCAGCAACATTTTGCTGTCACTTCCCAGCATCTGTTGCTGGAGGTAACCAGCACAGGATTAGCGGGAGTGGGCTGGAGCAGGCTAAACAGAATATCTTAAAATTGGACAGAGGTCCAATATGCCGTGTGGTGTCGTGCTTCCATACAGTAGGACCCCGGTATCCGCTGGGGGTTGGTTCCAAGCCTTCCCGTGGATAATGAAAAGTGTGGATAAGAGAAAATGCCTGCCCCCCCCCCAAACTGCTGTTTCCTGACAGTATCAGTGGATACGGGGTCCTACTGTACAAATAATTTATGCACCATAAACAACTCTCTTTAATCTGATTACTCCAAGATAGCAAAAGATGAAAAACCCTGTCCTTGCCCCCTCTTGTCTCCACCACTTCTGGGAGGTTGATTTCATTTTTTTCCTTCAAGTCATGCATCCTGTGATGCATAAACCTTAGTTAGTTAGTTAGTTAGTTAGGGCGCTTTTACACGACCCCTAAGATCCGCTGGTCCCTTAAATTCAGACCAGAGATCTTAGGGGTTTGTCGCTCTTCCTGTGTTCCCACCCCCTCCGCACTTCCTGGCTGCTAGCTGCGTGAGGGGAGGGAGAAAAAAAGGAAGAAAGACCGTGGCTCACCTCCGTTCTGCCTTGTTCTGCCTCTTGCTCTTGCTGGCTCTTGCCGGGGCAACATTCCAGTAGCTCTTAAGTAGCTCTTAAAGGGACAGGAGCAAAAAAAAAGCAAACAGAAGCGAGGAGAGCCCCGCACTCACTATCGTTGCACCACATCAAAGAATTTTCACCTCCAGAGAGAAGGTACTTGAAAGGTGCGCTGGGACAGGCTAAAGTGGGCGTGGTCGCACTTAATTGCCTGTAAACTCCGGAGCTGGTGGGGAAACATTTCAAAGCTCCGGAGCTTGCAGCCATTTGCTGCGGAGTTTAGGGGTCGTGTATAAACACCCTTAGTTAGTTAGTTAGTTAGTTAGTTAGTTAGTTAGTTAGTTAGTTAGTTAGTTAGTTA
>JAHTLZ010003468.1:8965887-8981915 GCA_023846285.1 Phrynocephalus versicolor | reverse complement strand
ATAATAATAATAATAATAATAATAATAATAATAATAATAATAATAATGCTATTTAAATGCAAAACTCATAAACTCTGTCTTCCTTTTCATGGAGGCAGGGCCAGTTGGAGCTCATCAGGGCAGAATTTTTTTCCTTCTCCAGAAAGGTGAGCCCTGGGGGCATTATTATTACTTTTCATTGTCATTTTTATCATTTGTATTTTTTTCCATTTTTTTTCAATCTCCTATCCTGTTACATGGTTGGCTAGTTTTGCACCATCAGGCTTTTTAATTCTCTCTATTCTCTCACTGTCCTGGAACAGTGCTTTTGCACTAATAGGTCAGAATATGAATGAATGAATAAATAAACAAATAAATAAATTTACAGATGATGGTCCTCTGTGTGAAGGGCTGCTAGAGCATGATTGTTCTTTGAAGATAATGTCTCCATGATGGTTTGTCCAGTCCGCATTTGATCAAAGACCAAGAATCCAAAGGAGCAAGTTCAGGGACCTTGGTGTCCCCTGTCCACAAGAAGTACCGGGATTTGATGGGTAGGCAGGCACACCTGGTCACTCCATTGAGAAGCACTATTATTCTGTTTAAGTTTTCAAAATAATCTGTATTTTTGCACCTATACATAGGGATTAATATATGCAAGTTATGCAGAGCAGTGTCTTTTTTTGGGTAGGATGGGTACCCATGGCTTCGTTTTCAGTGATGCCTTATTGTCTACAATATCACACACTGCTTCACTTTGGTATAGGAGCTCAGGATTGGAAGCTCAATGTCATTTTGCTGGTTTTGCTTTGGAAGAAAAGGTACACAGAGTCCAGGTCAAAGTCCACTCTGCTTCGACAATACCTGGATAAATAAGAATGATGGTACTTTTAAATGCAAAACAGGGACTACTAGGCCCTGCCCTTTATTAAGGGATAGCCAAGGCTGTGATGGGATCCAGGGCTGCTGGTATGTGTAACTGTTACCAACACCCCATAAGGTTTTCTCTGAAACAGGCACAAATTCTCAAGAATCCTCTGGGGGTGAATGGATTGGTAAAGGATGATGTATGCTGGAACTGAGCCATCTTTAAGCAGAGTGTGCGCACCGTGGCCAATTTAAGTTTTACATTGGAACTGCAGGCACAGAGAATACAGAAAGCTGATCTGAGCTTCACTTGTGAAAACAAACCTCAGGCTTTATTACAATTTGTAACTTTTTACAAGGCCCTGAGCTGAAGCCTGCCTGGAAATCATGCCCTCTGGCATGGAAAGAGCTCCCCACCCCATTCCCACCCCACCAACTCAGATGTGGGAGTCAGTTGTGCTTGGTCTCAGCTATGAAAAAGAAAGTATTCCACATATGCTCAGAGGAACTCTGCTAAAATTAATAACTTAATTTTTCAGGATCAGAAAGTGGTTTGTATAATCCATGGGTCCCCAACCAGGGGGATTGTGATCCCCAAGGGGTCTGCAGGGTGTGTGTGTCACCACACAGTTATTTTTAGTTGGAATTGCTTTTGTTTTCATTATGCATGGTTCTCAACAGTATACACCATGCTGTTTCATTTTATTATTCTTAGATCACAGATAAATAATTCCAGCAAAGCAAAAAAAGGGAGGTGAGCTGCGTGGCCATCACAAAACACAATTGCAAAAATAGGTTACAGGTGATAGTGGCCTATAAAGAGAACCAGAAATGAAGGCAACCTAGAATTCTCAGTTATTATGCCTGTACCCTTTGGGTTGGGTTTCCGTGTTTTGTATGTGTGCCACTCCTGCTCCCTCCAAAATGGCCACTCTCGCTTGTTTCTCTCTGCTCCTCTGCGTTCCCTTTTTGGAGGACTGGCTTCAGCCCTTTTGATTTTGACCCATTCATTAGCCTGGCTCAAGAAGGCCTGAATGAGGTAAATTCATGGGACATACTGGACTCCCAAGATGGCAGCAGGATTGAAAAGTTGTTGCTGTTGTGGCTACGGGGGCCCTTTTCTCTGTGAGTCTCCTGTCCTTCCGGGTGCGGCAGTGATGGCGGCTCTGTGGAGGGAGAGGGGGGCCTTTTGTGGGGTGGGGATCCCTCTGGGCCCCACCTGAGTCATGGGGGGCGGAAGGCATGAGGCGTCCAAAGGCGAAGGAGGTGAACTGGGCCTGGGAGGGAGAGTGCATTAAGGAAGCATTTATTTGGGCTTGAGGGAGAGGGCATCTTCACTGAGGGGGCTTTTTTGCGGGGGTGGGAGGAAAAAAACATGAAGTAAAGAACATTCCAACATCCAAATAAGTAAATTAAACTCAATGTTTTCTCAAGTTTTATTTAGTAAAGGCAGATGAACAGCCCCCCCCCCAACACAGGTTTATTAATACATTAGCTTAGAATTGTATTCTGAATAAAAGTATTTTAATATGTTTTCTTTAACCCATCAAGGTGCATTTTTGCAGATGCAGATGTGGCGGTGGGGGAGGACACAGGTTACTTGGCTCTTATAAAAGGGGTTTGCTACTTGAAAAAGGCTGGGAAACAGTGATATATAGTCACATCCACATTTCCAAGAGCGAATCCCTTCAGAAACAGGTCTAGAAACTGAGTCATGGAATCTCAGCTCTGGAAAGAATCAGGTTGCTGTACTTGTACATCTTTAGCCTAACACAGTTTGCCTTACATTGTGCCTCCAGAGAGAGAGAGTGCATTGACATAAAAAATAGGAACTGCTGCAGGACTGGGAAAGTCAGATTTGCATTACTTTTCGTTGACTTCAAAACATATAAATCAATCCCAGCCACCCTGGACTTTCTCTCAGCAATCCTCACTTTTTACCTCCACCTCTGGGGCTTTTAGGTTTTTCACAGTGAATGCATTCACCTCAGTTCAGACAGTGAGATCACCTGTGCCAATGCAGAAAAGCAATGGGGGCATGTGAGGGCTACACCTTGCCCCCACCTCCCCCAATGTGGCTATCTGCTATCACCAAATATAATATTGATTCAACGATCTGTGTGGGAATGGGAAGACAAGGAGGGTGTTGTGCTTTTTCTTCTTCAGAAAAAAGTTTGGGGCGAGGAGTGAGAAAAAGAAGGAGAAATGAGAAGTGATTGCTTTGGTTGTTTGAACAAGCACTGGAAAATGTTTTCTCTCCCCACCCCCACCCCAGCTCCCTTTGTCCCCAAACCACTTTTTTTTAATTAGAGTGATGCTTCTTGTTAGCACTGCAACAAAGTTGCATAAGGCAACCTAAGAGTGAAATTCACACATGCACAAGGGAGGAAATTGCCAATCAGTGTTGTATCTCTCTCTCTGTCTCACCACTCCTGCCTGTGTAGTTGGCTCAAGCGAATTCACCCAGGAAAACTTGACTTCCCAGATGGGAATTCACACTAGATCAATGCGTATTTTTCTCACTGTATTGGAACCCCATTGGCTGCTATCTCTGCCCGCCCTTGAGTTGGCCTGCACTACATGGGAGCATCCTATGTCCTTTGGAGATGTCTATGCTCTGCCACCCTCCCACTGCTGCCCATTGCATTCCTGTCAGCTGCCATTCTGCAGAATGGTGCCTGAAATGGGGGTTAGAAGGAAGGAGTTTATGACTGTGATGGGTGTAGCATTCCATCTATATGCGGTCCTGGGGAAAAAAGGAATAATTTGAAAATGTAAGCAGGGAGCCCTGGTTTTTCAGGATTCCCATTCACACAGAGAGACTCCATCTGAGGCAGAAACTTTCCTCTTCAGACAGCTCCTCTCTGTGTTCATCCTTCGTGAACACAGAGTCTTGTGGTGCAGTGGTTAAAACTGCTGTATTGCAGCCATAACTGTGCTCACAACCTGGGGTTCACTTCTAGGTACTGGCTCAAGGTTCATTCAGCCTTTCATCCTTCCAAGGTCAATAAAATGTCTCCCAGCTCACTGGGGGGCAAATGTGTTGCCTTCACCATTACTTATAAACTTCCCAGAAAGTGCTTAAGCACGATGAGGTGGTATATGAGCATCACACTTTGCTTTGCTTTCAAATAACCCTTTTTTGAATTCTTGGATGAAGTTTAAGATGTGTGTGAAGGAGACTGAGGGAGAGAAAGGCATACTCTCTCTTTCCCCCTCCCCCCTTCCCCCTGTGTGTGTGTGTGTGTGCACGCGCGCGTGTGTGTATGTGCGTGCGTGCGTGCACACACACGTTCATATATGTATAAAAGTGTGTGTAAATGTACGACATTCCCACTAAGAAATGCAGTTCACTGGGGCTAATCACGCTCCTCTCAAATTGATCCCAATTTATGGTGGCTCAAGTTTGTGAGATAAGATAATTAATGTAACCAGTGCCATGCCCCCTTCAATTAATTTCTGTGGCCAGGTGGGGATTTGAGTCCAGGGAGCCCATCCACATTCCACTCCCCATCCATTTGTGTTTCTTTCACTCTCCTCACCAATTCAGGGACATTCAGGCCTTCAACAACAACAATAAAAAAGATTAAATACTGGGCACACAGAGAGAAGACCTGTCTGGAGAGGAAACCTCCTGCAATATATGGAATGTCTCCAGATGCGTGGGGATTCTGAAAAGAAAAGAAAAACAGGTCTCCTGATAGTGTTGTGAGTCTCCACAGAAAGCAGGACTAAAATTCTCTCTGTGTTCTAGTAAAACCACCCTTAAACTACCTTTTCTCTCTTTGGAACCCTCTGAGGGCCAATATAAGTCAGATGCAACTCCACCAGACATAACAGGAACAAACATGGATAGGTTTGCTCTGCAAAGAGCTCTGTGAGCCAAACCACCCACTGGAGTGTCAGGTCTGTTTCTACCTGAATTTTTACACTAGCCTTCATTGCCGCCAGTCAGCTTCTGTGGCTTATTTCAGCCCTCCTTCTCTCTCAGGGTGATCCACTTACTCAGAAGCACCTGCCCTTCTGGAAGAGACTCCTGCCCCACAAAATCACGCAGAGGCTTGCCTGAGGATGAATCACTCCAGCCTTGACACACTCCGGGAGTAAATCTCTTCCAGGTATAAAGATGAAGCATGCCTCTAATTTGTTACATGTGATTACCAGCCCACCTGATACTTTGATGAATGGCCACGGTTAGTAATATAACTGTCACTGTCTGTCAGTAACTATTGCAGTCTGTTTTCCTCCTGAGTTCGCAGTCTAAAAACCCAATAATGTTTATGCTAAATCACATGCTGAGGGGTATTACTGTTTTGGACTACAACTCACAGAGTTCTCCTGGCCAGCATGCTAGTTAGGAATTTTTTTCTGATATTAAATCAAAACCTGGCTTCCTGTAACTGTAGCCCACTTCTGCATTCTGGGATGACTGAGAACGGATCCTGCACCTCCTCTCCTTTTAAGTACTGTATTTGAAACTGCTGTCACTTCACACTTCAATCTTCTTTTTTCAAGGCTCAACATGGCCAGTTCTTCCAGTCTTTTCTTATAGGGCTTGGTTTCTTGTCCCCTGATCATTCTTGTTGTCCTCCTCTGAACTCGCTCTAGTTTGTCAGCTAGAAAACAATAAGCAAGAGAGGTTAAACACTTCTCTGCCACGGCTCACTGGTGACCTCTCAAATTATGACCTGAAGCTACACACCCTTCAAGGGTATGTTATGCTCCAATGTATTCAGTGACAGTACTGATACGAAAGTAGTATTAAACACTCTGCAACAAAGGGAAAAAGCACAAACACCAGACATGCTAAGCTGAACAAAGGAAACCTGAAAAGCATGTGCAAAGATGCCCTACAGTCAGTCTAAGCAGCAACCCTGTATGAACATTGGAGAAAACAGCGATACTGTATCTTCAGGACCAAATCTCAATAGTGGGACAAATGCTAACGTGGAACAGGCCAGCAATGCATGGTAATTCTGCTTAAATTATAAATGTTTATCATTTCATACATCAGCATGTGTGATTTTATGCAACTGAGAGCCCTATTTGTTTTTCTTTGTGGCGATGTGTACAAACGGCCTCCCTTACCTGTGTTTCAGGAGAAGGTGTAAACGAAATGAAGACTGGCCAATGGTGAGTTGTTGCTAGAAGAACAAGGTCCAGAGCTATGTTCTGTATGGCTCAGAAGCTTTACTGGGACCAGGGGGACAGACTCCTAGGGCTTTTTTAAGCCGAGGTCTTTCTAATCCACCCTCTCTGCTCTATACCACAGCTTTTATACTTTCCTCAACCACCACGTTCCTTTTACAGTGGAAAATAAGAACACTTGTTTTGCATTAAGTGAATGACGGATTCATAGTAATCACGGTGAGCGAGCCAAACGAGTGAGCCACTTCCCATGGAGTCTGCGAGAGCAGCCTGCCAAAGGGGTGGTGTTTTGCTATTTTTTTAAAAAAAAAAATCCAAATCTTTTGGAAACTTTATTAACTTTCAATGTACATGTTCTTGCAAACTCTGAAGGTATCTGTTTTGCTTCTCTGGATAATAACATTTGTACATTTTTATGGTCACATGATATTGCCTCTCCATTCCAAGGCATTAAAGCGTACCAAATCTCAATGTTAGCAACACTGTGCAGCAGTACACTCCCCACCCTCTACTCCTTTGGCAGCTTCCAATCCAAGAGCGGTCTGCAGGCCAAAATAACTTCAATTTCCAAGTCAGCCTTGATGTTTCGCACACTTCTCTAACCTAGGTTGGACAGCAGCCGCTCCATGTTGGCCTTGTGACTAGGGAAAAAAAATGGGAGTTGCAGACCGGTATTCCTTTCATGGTGTCAGACTAGAGACTACAGCTTGTACTGTTCTGCCTCTATACTGATGAGCACTCCAGTGCTTGGTGGTAGGGATGGGCACCAAACAAAAAACGAAATGCTGTTTTGTCGTTTCGTTAGCTAACAAAATGAAACGGGGAAGCGGTGTTTTATTAGTAACGAAATGAAATGGCAGTTTTTTTTTTTGTTTAAAATGAACCAATTTGTTTTTCGTTGTAAAACAGCTCCCCTGGGTCGTAGAGGCACCAAGCACGCCTAGGACCCAGGGGACCCATTTTATAGAGTAACAATTCGGTTTGTTACTGTTTTGTTTCATATGATTTTTTAAAAAAATGTTTCTAATGAAATGAAACAAATCACGGGCAAAACAATATGAAACAAAATGAAACACAATTTTTCTGTTTTGTGCCCACCCCTACTTGGAGGTATTCAACAGAAAATTGGACAATCATCCACCAGATCTGCGTTGACTTGAATTCTTGCTTTGAGCAAATGGCTGTGCTTAGTGGCCTTATAGACCCCTTCCAACTTTATGATTCTATGATTCTATACATGAAGGAAAGTGTGGGATTGAATGTTGTGGGGCTAAACAGATGGGGATTGAAAAAGCAGGTGGAATGATTGATCTTTTAGACAGTGGGAAAGGAGCAAGAGCAGGCATAGCATCAGAAGAAAGCAATTGTTCTTGTTTGCTTGCGTTAACCATCTCGGCATAATTGTCTTAGAACAGCAATGCTGGAAGGGATCTGATGGGTCATTGAGTCTAGCCCCTGCCAGGGACCCACAGTGGGATGTCAAATTACCAACTTCCAGCTCTGGAGCCAGATGCCTAAACCCGCTAGCCAGCCCTTGGACAGCATTATATATCCCTTCATAAAATTTAGGAAAGTTGCATTTTCAGACTGTAACTCCTAGGGTCTAAAGCTGGCATGGATAGTCAACAACAGCTTGCCTGGGGTAATTAATTTCTGAGTCTGGTTTTATATACACTGTAATCTTATACACACTTCCCTTGGAAGTGAAGGGGCCTTACTTCTGATTTGCAAACAGCCACTAACGGCCACCTATAGGTGTTGACTCTTTCTAGACTGTTCCCTCTGTTATCCTTTCACATGGCCGGGGGGGGGGGGAACCCCCGACGGAGCTGGGCCCTGGTTTTGTGCACCACAATCTTGTCAAAATTTTATCATGAGTTTGGGTGGGCAGAAATAAGAATTAAGAGATGAAATTGGCCACAGCATAGAAAAGGGTATTTGTGTGTTGCTGTTCGATTCCAGCTTGAATCTACTGTTAAAATCGCAGGACTGTGAGAACCTGGTTGGTAACTCTACACATAGTCTAAAAACCATGAGATAAGGTCTTGGATCTGCTGTGTTGTTGTTGTTGTTGTTGTTGTTGTTGTTGTTGTTGTTGTTGTTGTTGTTGTTGTTGTTGTTGTTTAAACCAGGCCTTTATATTCCATGAACAGCCAAAGGTAGACCTGCTAATTTTGCTGTTAAATCTCAGTTGCTATGTTTTCATTGATTTGCCAGTTTTATTATGTTTTCAGCAGGCCAGCTCTCGACTGATTGTATGTAAGGTTTTTATTATCGTCGTGGGCCATCTTAAGAACCTCAGAAGCAGAAGGGTGGTGTGTGCATTGTTAAAAATAGGACTTTATGGTGATCGTTTTTGAAGATTGGAAATGCTCCCCCACAAAACCAATTTCTCTTGCACAAACCAGGAAACATAACCCATCATAAAATACTGTATATAGATTAAAATGGGAACCACTAGTTTCTTTAGATTTATAATAAACACACTGTTTTCATTGCAAGATGTGGTAGAATGTGGGTGCAAAGAGAGACTGGTAGTTTGGGGGTCATGATTAGGCAGTCTCCACTACCCCTGGGATTTCTAACTGGTTTGAGACAGGCTTTGCCTCCCATGGTGTATACTGGAGGTGTGCAACCTATCCAGAATACAGGTGGCCCTCAGCAGCTTTCTGTGGGGCCTGTGAGAGATCCACCTACTTGCTGCTGCAGCTCTCACACAATCAGCTGGGTTCCAAAGAGAAAACTCCAAACAGGGGTGTTTAATAATAGCAGCGAAGTATAGGGATAACATTTAGCCCCCCCCCCCCATTTGCGATCTTCCATATTTGCCCCCATGTTCTGCTGAACCCTCAAGGCTCAGGCCACTGTTGTATCATTTATTAAAATCGTTTGTTGCCTTGGTTCAAACGAGTTTTGCAGGTTACTGACAGAACACAGAAACCTGCAAAATGTATTTACCAGCTATAATTCTTGGCAATAGCTTTGAAGTAGCCCCCATGCTTTGCATTCCAGGAGTGCCAGGCTTAAATCCCTGAAATCTTAAGAATCTGCTGTAACCAATAGAGAAATGAGGAAAAACATGACCCTCCCCTTCGCCTATTTGCCCCTCTGTTAATAGTTGTTGAATTACTGGGCAAAATATGACCTCCCTCTCCTCTTTGCTCCTTTGCTAATAGATGGCAAATTGCTAGAGAGCGCTTGAAGCACTATGGGGCAGTATATAAACAGAACACTTTTTGCTTTACATTAGAGAGATCCATCCATCTGGGTGATATTTCAAAGGTGAGGTGTTCATGGTGTTTCTTGAGGGGGAGACTCATTGTTCCCTGGTGTTTTTCTTGCAATTTTCCAGGGCAATCCCTATGCCAGCTGCCAGCACCAGCTGCCATTACCATTCCCCAAAGTTCCTGCAAATGATGGCAGCCTGGAATCTTTTTTGGCAGGGTGGAAGGGGTCTGTTGGTTAATGGCATGAACCCTAGCCAATGGCGATGCCATTGTTACATCCCCCCCCCCCGGGTGCTCAGACCCCTTTTCTCCTCTCCAAATGGATCAAAGAGCAGACTTTGCTATAATCAATGTGTGCCTTTGTCCTTCTTTATTCTGGCCTGGGAAATGTTGCGTGTGCAATAAAGAAGGTTTGTTTTTGTTTAAATGGAATAAGAGTGTGCATTGCCTTCCTTTTAGTCTCCCGTCCTCTCCTGTCACCAGTAACTCGGTCTAAACCAGAGAGTAAACAAATAACATGTTGCTGCATGTGTTCCAAATGAGAGTGATGTCAAGCGCACATCAGAACGATCCTGCAATCCAGCCGTACAGCTCCGCACTGAAGAGAGGGGTCAAGGGTCAGCTTCATAGCCCAGCTGCTTTGGAAGCTGAGGGCATGGAGGCTATGGCAGGTTGAGGGAGACATAAAAGTGGGAGCAGCCAGAGAAAACCCTTCTGTGAGGTGAAATACTGTGAGGTGAAACATCCTCTGAATGTTTATTCAGTCTGAGTTTGCCCTACATAAGTGCCTTCAAAATCAATAGACCTTAATGTGAGGAATCGATACAGGTGGTCCTCCGATATGAAAACAAAGGGGTCAGTGTCAGTTTGTAGGGTGATGGAAAAGACAGTTTGGTCAGAAGCAACGAAGGATTCCACTGCTGGACTAGATGGCTTCTGTCCATGGAATGAGGAGAAAGCGAGCACCATCTTGTGCCTCAGGCACTAAAATGTCTGGGGTGGGCGCTGACATGCCTATCCTTTTTTCTTCTTGGCCAAAAGCAGGGAGAGGTACAGCAGGGCTGAGAAAACAACTCTTCCTGAATCTCTCATGGGAGCTGAGCTGGTTACACCAAGGGCAGAGCTTGGACCGCTAAGGCCACAGCCCTCTTGCCAGCAAAGCCAGTAGCCATGCCGGCTGCAGCATTCTGAACGCTAAAGTCCAAAAAAGGGTACCTTTTCTGAACCCTGGCCAAGGGTCAGACTTTGTATAAGGCTGCTATTATGTCTGTCCAATCCCTCCTTCAGACAGTGCTGTCAGGTCAATTGTTCCCTTCTGGGATGGTGCCACTTGCCCAAGGCCACACAGGCTGGCTCTTCTCCCAAGAAGCCCAGCGGGGAATTGAACTCCCATCCTCTGGCTCCACCGCCAGATCCCTGAACCACTGGGCTATCCAACAAGCTTCCTTCAGACTACTTCATCTTATTTTAAAAACAGACACATGTTGTCTGACTCTAGGCTCTTTCCTCTGCTTCAGAGCAGGAGGGAGCAAGACTGCTCAGTGGCAAGGCCGTGTGTTTGCAGGGAGCAGAGCTATAACGAGCCATTTTGGCATCCAGGGCAAGCAGCCCCATTTCTAATCTACTGGGCATTGTGGAACAGGCATGAGCCCAACATCCAAAAGGAGAATGAGAATTAGGCATTTTCCCTAATCCGGCCCCCCAAGCCTTTTTTTTAAAGAATTTTTTTGGGACAGGTACAATTTCCTAACTGCTAGCAGGTTCACCTGTAGATTTCACTGCCCTGAAGCAAAGTCCTAGTTGACCGAACCTCCTTACATCCTTGGCCCATAAGTTTTATATAGTTGCAGTCCCCCTAATCTCCAAAGGAGACTGGAAGGGTTCTTTGTCATTCGACTGAGAGCTGATGCTGCTCATTGTGGATGATACAGGAACTAAACGCATAACAGCCCTGATCTGGAACAGAAGGCAATTTCCGATGTTTACCCTGCCACTTTTTTTTTTAATCTTCAACCACTTATCTGCCCAAAACACTTCCTGGATGCTGCCGCAACAACCAAGTCTCTAACCAGGTGGCCAGTCTGACAGCCAGTGATGCAGGTGGGGGTGGGGGATGTTAGCCACACAGACACAGAGTTGCTGTGTCATTTCCTCCTGCAAGAGCTATTTCCTTGGTTTCCCACACGGTTACACTGCCTTGAGGGAAGCATTATTGTGAGGTGAAAATATGTGGATGGAGGAAGAGGAGGAGAAAGGGAGGCCGGAGGGTCTGGCCTTGGCTTGGGAAGCCAAAGCAGGCCTCCTTTGGAAACCTGAGCAGATAACAGCGATTGGCTTGGTGGTGGTTGGTCCCAAAGGACAGAAAATTTCAAAAGAAGAGAATGGGGAAGGAGATGCTGAGGAGTGCCCTGTGGGTCTGAGAGCACAGAAACCTGCCGGGTTCTCTTGGTCAATGTTCAGGTGACAGAACCAACGTGGCACAGTGCTTAGAAGTGCTTAAAAGACTAAGCCTTGGGAAAGACAGGTTCCATTTTCCCAGAGCCATGGAACTCACTGGGTCACCTTGGGCCAGTCCAGTTCATTAGCCTGATTTGCCCCTGGAGATTAATGTAAAGAGGAACAGAGCCACACACATGGCCTTGAACTCCATGGGGGAAAACAGCAGGGTCTAAATGGCACCAAATAAATCAGACCTTTATGGCACATCAGTCCACTAAGGTGGCAATCTACAGTCTACGAAGACCTCTCAGGGTGCCAAGCAGAGCAATAGCCAGCATCCACCTGGGGATTTTATGTTGGCATACATTGTGGCAGTCAAATATAATTGCATAGCTTAATGAATAACTCCATAAACCAATTGCTACTAATTATGTAGCTGACACATGGTGGCGTGATAGCCAAGAAACCGGGCAGCCAGCCAGAGGAGCGAATGGCAGCTCAGTATTGGTGGCAGTTTTGCAGCACAGTTTGCCCAATCACACTTTCACTAGCCTTAATCCTCAATAAGATTCTGGCTTATATTTCATTGGTCAAGAGTTTGAAGTTTCCCAGCTTGGCTGAGCTCTCCTAACAGTGTATGTTCCTTGCTGCCCTTCCCTGGGAAACATGCAGAGGAGAAAGAAGTTCAGAGCAAAAGAGGGCTAGTGGGAAAGGAAGGGGCAAAACTTGGAAATGTTACTCTTTTTTTAAGACTACAATTTCCAGAATCCCCCAGGGCAGATTTGGTTCAGGCTAAGGCTAGTGAGCAATGTGCGGAGGAAAAATCTGGAGGACCACACATTCCCCACCCCTGACTTAATCCAGGCCTTGACCCTCTCCTCAGGGAACACTGTGGTGTGATGCTGTTTTCCCATCTGTCTCCCGTCCCAGGACTTCTGCTATGCACTACAAACTTCTTGAGAAGCCTCCAAGAAATAAATACTTTTATTTTTAGGGTTGTTTTTTTAAAAACAATCATCCCTCCCTCGCTTCTGTCTTACCGAATGGGATTCCTTATCAGGAAGAGATGCTCGCTGAGCTGCCTGTACAACAGAGTGGGCTGCCATTGCCAGTGTTTAAATTTCAGAGGGACTTCAAAGCGGAGAATGGGCTGCAAAAGCAAACAATGGATCTGGCCTCAATGTTTACAACCCAGTTTCCGCCAGGCTGGGCCTGGATCCAAAGGAAGGAGATGGCGGAGTCAAGATAACCACCTCTGTCTCTCCTTTGTTCAAAGAAAGCAAGTCCCATTCCTGACACCCAGGAACTCACCAGCTCAGTAAGAGTGACTCTGCAGCCCATCTCTCTTGCCACAAATGAACAGGCATACTGTATATGGCCCAGAAGTTATGGTAGGCAGTGCGGTCAGGTTTATTGTTAGGCAACATGAACCAACTATGGTATACGATACAGCAGATGCTGGGAGGCCATTTCCAGCTGTTCCTCCTCAGTTCTCCAGATTTTCTTTCCGCTTGGAGATATTTGTGTGTGTGTGTGTGTGTGTGTGTGTTATGTAGATGTCACACAGCTGGCCCTGAACCCCTTGCACTTGTCCAAAGTCCTTGTGTGTGGTTGAAGACGATCTCAGTACTTGTACTGAAATAAGGTGAAATGGCTAGTCCAATCCCAGCAGGGATCAGGGTTTCCTTCTGCCACCAATTCCTTACAGGAGCCTTTCTGATTCACTTTTGAGTTACACTTGTACGGCTTGAACTGTACAGGGCAGCTGAATAGGAGGTGGTTATTCCATCTGCTGTATTCTAGCGGAGGTGGAGCAAATCAACCCAACTCACCCAGCCTTGCATCCATTCCAAATGCATTTCCATAGGCAAGTCACTGCTCGTTGGGACTGCCCTTCAGGAGACCTACCTGTCACTATGGTGAACCAGCCAATCTCTCCCCTATTGCTTCTCTAGATCTGAGTAATGACACAACCAACAAAAAACATATGGTTAGGCTGCCTTTGCAGGGGTACAGTGCAGGTCGGTGGTAGGGTCCATGTAGATAGAAGGTGTGGCGTTCACCCTGATTTATGAACATTTATTATTTTAGAACATTGGGGGGAATCTTGGTTGCATACTCCAGTAGGAGTTCTTATGAGTGGAGTCATCAGATAGCTATACCTGTGCAAACATTGAGAGAGCCAGATAGCGCCTGGCAGATGTAGAGATAGGGACTGAGAGATGTAAAGACATGTGGTAGTTTAACTAGAGGAGTATGTTATATGTCCATTATAAAATTAGTAACTTAAGTTAATAACAAAAAGCATGTACGACTTTAATCTTTGTTCTACAATAAACCATACTTATTTGTTTTGGAAAAATAATGTCTGTGAGACTCCATGATTTCAAATACCACACTTGGTCATATAAATAAATAAGTTAAATGGTGGCAGCAGAATACCTGTGCACGTGACAGAAGGTATTTGAGAAAAGGTTCCCGATGCTTTCCTGGTGGCACTGCACATGTTTGAATTGCATGAGGGGACAGAATAGGGTGTTGGAATGGGAAAGAGACTCTGCAGGTGAAGGGCCTCTCTGTTGCACTTCTAGCAAACCCATGGATCTTTGAGCCCCAGCCAACCCTGAAGTGGAGAGATGATGACCCTAACTGTTGTTTATGTGAGCATTCCTCTGGGAATGAAAAAGAGGTGAGTCAAGATACAGCTCCCCTATCTTGCCAGCTCTTTTCTTGCGTCCAGTCTTTGATTCACCCCTGACATGGACAAACAAACGAGAGCCTGGCATGATTCAAAGGGCCTGTCCTCCCAGAATAGCTCTTTATAGCTTTCCACTAAGGCTGCCATCTATATTAATAGTCCCCTCTCACCATCAGGGATAGGGCTGGTGGTGATTTGGCTGCTTGGCATGTCAGAAGACTTGTCCAAAGTGGGACATTTAGCCTGGGAACACAAAGGAAGACTTTTGGTCCACATAGAAATATGTGGAGCTGTCTAATGCCAAGGCACAGAATTGTTCAGTGCAGCTGAGGATTTATCTATAAGCATCGTCATTGGATTCCCAAGGACTATCTCTCAACTGTCCTTGAGGATGATGGGAGTTCATGTTGGGACCTCCTGTATGCAAAGCATATAACCCACCCCTGATGTATGGTCCTTGTTCAAAGCTGTGAAAGCCAATCTGTATACCAATGGAATTCCTGCTTTAAGGGACCACCTTCCAACTTCAATGTGGCAAAAACTTCTGTATGTTAGGCATGGAATTCTTAAAGCTTGTGGATGACTCTGTGGCATATCTTTGGATGCTTTCTCAGTAAGGTGGGAAGGCCATGTGTTTTACCTGAGAGGGGATAGTTCTCTGTTTGCATGCTTTCTCATATGTCTCTTTGGCATTTTTAGAACCATATTTTGACTTCCAGATAGTTTCATTTTTAAAAAACATTTTTGCTGCTGGTCTTTGTGAACCATTCTGTTTTTAACCCTCTGCTAATGTTTTATCCTAGTTGTAATGTGTGCTGTTTTATCATCAAAGTTTTACTTGTTCTTTCTCATTTCATATTTTCAATACCATCCTTTAGCTATTGGGCAGTCCAGAAAGATAATACCTACATACGTATATGTCTTAAACAAGAGTGCATTGCATCACATATTATATGATCCTTAGAAAAAAGCACAGAAGAGGCCAAGCAGACATGCTTGTTTTATGAACAGTCCCTTGTTCACAAAACTACCACAAGCTGCAGACTAAAATCAGGTAAGAAACCAAGAGATAATCAAACTAGGGACTGTAAACCACCATCAGGCCCATTATTTGGTTAAAGTCCTTTATTTAAAAGAAAATAATAGCTGGTGGCTAAATAGCAGTACAATACAGTATATTATTCTCAGATCTATCCTGGAGGGAAAGAGGTTGTTCCAAAGACACAACAGTGCCAGTCTGTAGGACTTCCTAGTCAGAGTTCAGAAATGTTACTTGTTTAAACCATAATTCCCAGAAACCTCCAGCCATAGCTGTTGGCTGGGGAATTTCAAAAGCTGAAAAGCAAAAAAGTACAGTATATTTTCTAACTCATGCCACTTCTTAGCTCCTACCTGTCTGATCTCTGGTGGTGAGAAGCCCTGGAAAATAAAAGACCTCTAAATCTGATCAAGGATGAGGAACCTATATTTTAGGTATTATGGTCCCAAGAGGTTGAAATTCTAAAGATGAAGCCCACCACTCTGAATTATGTGCACAAACCACTGGTAATGAATGACGTTGGTCTTTTAGTTCCACAAAGATATAGCTGGCAGACTTGAGTTAACAGGACAGTTAATTGCTGTGTTTTAGAACAGCAGAAGCTTCTGAACAGTCTGCTAAGGTCTGTGAC